>JAGQDJ010000024.1:709478-986929 GCA_022885665.1 Triops longicaudatus
TATATATATATATATATATATATATATATATATATATATATATATGCCTCCGTTCATGTTTTCAATTTAACTTTTAAATATTGCACATTTATTAGTCGTTCACACCACCTTTTAAAGCATTCTGTTTTCCTGTCTGCCTACTTAATTCTGTTTTCCATGATATAATAATGCTGCAATTATTAATAATTGCAGAAAAATGACAACATAACAATTGTAGACGTTGACTTAGTTAAATAATAAAGATGCATTTCTGGGATTTATACACTCAACTAATTTTCCTCTGTGGTATATTGCAAGTCAGGTCCCATTTTACACTAACAAAGCCTATCGTAAGATGAACACTGTGAAATTCAAGAGTTCTACTATGCGAGGGTAAGAAAGTAACTAGGAGAAAACACCTACACTTGCAAAAGGGTACGTGATTATTGCAACCCTTACAAGTCTTTATACAGAGGATATCAATGACCGCTTTCAAAGAATTCTAGTACAGACTCTGCATTACTTTCCATGAACTCGCCTGACAGTCTCGTGCCGTTCTTGACCCGCGCCTGCAACTCGACAAGATATTCAATGGAAAAAGGGGGAGTCTAGAGTCTGGCGAAAACTTACTCCTGTCGTTTTCTTGGACACAAAAGGCTTTCGTTTTCACCATCTGCAGGCTCGTACTGTGCTGGCCGTGATTCAGGTTCTCTGACGATCCAGCAAGGGATCCGAGTATTTTGAATAGCAACAGACCCGATGGACGTTTAAGAGCATTGTTCAAAATCAAACGGAACCGGGAGGACGCTTTTCTCTATAGCTTCTCTGTACCACATGGCGATACAGCACTGCCAGCAGCACCTGCCATCAATACTCTCCTGATTCAACAAACCCGAGGCCGCTGAGGTTAAACACAATTGTCATCTCCCTCGACGTGCACTATCTGCTCCGAACCGCCAAAGTTTTCGCTGGACAAAGAGCGAGCGTGGGTGACAGTGAACGCGCGCGCCCAATCAATTATGCTAACCTTAGAGGAATCACACATAACGTGCTTATATTGGCAGTAGCCTAGGCTCTCAGTCAGCCCAAGACCAGCAGCTGTCCGTAGCCAAACGCGGGGGCCTCTGCTCTCTAGGACCGTCGAACAAATCTGTAAGTAAAGTAAAAGCGCAAGCAAAAACTCAATGACGATTCTTCCGAAACATCCCCGAACAGCTGCACCAGTCAGGGTTTAATGTCACTTTTGGAACCCATAAACGCAGGTGAAACGTAGAAACGCTGGATCGAGCGACACATATGAGGAACGCATCAGAAACCGATAGGCCACCATAACTAAAATCAAAAAATCCTACCAAGAGGGGAAAAACGTATTGTTGCATAATTCCCAATCCCCATATCCATGTGTCCACATCCGTCGCAGGTTCTGTTGAAGACGAAGGGGAGGAGAAAGATCTTTTTCGGTCATTTCTATGGCTTTTGGCCTCAGAAGCCAACATTTCATTCTTGAAAACCTCTCATACTGTAGCAAACACTATTGGCACTTTTGTATCCCCCCGGAACATTAGGCATTCCACGACTACGTTGATGCGGAACGGAATCAGAGAAAATCCCGTCGAGGTTTTTCCTATTGCTGCCACGGCAACTTCGGAAACTTTTAGCAACAAGGGAATGCAGAAGAAGCTCAGCACGCAATGCAACAATTGATGGTGTCCATAAAAGCCAAAAATCCCCTATGAAGCGTCAAAAACACTCTGGTGTGTACGCTTTTGGGTCCCTTTACGGTTTTCCACCGTCGGTTCTCTTTTATTTCATATGGCATTTATGGTATCCGTGTATGACACGCCTGGTTGTAAGCAATAATAACATTCCTGGACTTATAATATCGAGATAATACAAGATAAAGGACTCCAACGCGGCATTTTCTCGCCAACACTCATATTTTCTCCCGCGTTAAGAAAGAAAACTACATAAATTCTGTGTTGTCAACTCTCACAAGAAACTATAGCCCGTAAAAGCGATGACCACCCAAAATTCTGCCTTAGCCAAAGATGTTGCGCTCCGTGTGGGCCCGGGGAACCGTGTGTTGTGTAGTGTGTACCGATTCCTATCACACAAGTGCCCAATGTCCAACTCTTTCCCCCCACCACCCCCTTTTTCTTCCTCCCCAAAGAAGACAAACTCGTTCACCTTGTCCCTCGGACCTTTTCTTTCCGCCATCAAACCTTTTCCTGATTACCGCAGGAACCATGAAATAAAACCTAAACTGTTGCCTAATAAAACCTGTCGAGAATCATAAACGTCTCGAGTCCGTTCATCATAGGCCTGCGTGCGTGCATGTCCCGCCGCCGATAATAGACATTTTTGTGAGAATTTTTAGCTCCAGCAGAAACTCTCTCACAAAATTTACTTTGAATCTCCCTTTGGGAGCAACCAGGAGATGCTGCGTTGCTCTTGGAGTACAAAGAGTCGGTTTGGTCGTTGGCTTTTACGAGCCACCAAAGTGATTTACAAGGAGCAGACCTTTACTAATTGATGTGGGTGGGCGGTGTAGAACTTTCTTTTAGTTGGCTGTTTTCTGCTTGGTAAGCTTTAATAAAACAATGGCCAGGTAGATAAAGTATTTTTTGTGAACCAGCCCCTCACGGAAAGAAGAGCAGAAATGAGAGTCATTCCCAAGTTTTGATAGCCCCGGCGAGCCACCAAGCCCTTTTGGCAAGTTTCGGATATCCGCCGAAGAAAAACTCCACTGCCATATGGCAATTTCAAACATAATTGCGGTATATATACAAACGTGACCTTTGGACTGATACAAGCATCTACAGACCTCCTCTTTATGATTCGCAGATGGGAAAAAAAGTCTCGAAACTTGCAAGTTTGGAAAAAGTGGCAGAAGAACCTCTGTCAAAAGCCAAGCCCCTTTTCCAGCACAGGTGGAATTTTCAGTAAAGTAGAATAAAAAAGGTTATAAGAGCCAAGGAAGCATCCCTGTTGTGTCTTCCCTTGCTGTTTTTACCTACCCTTTTCTTTCTCAACCCGAAAAGTCCACTATTCAAGTGCAACCAGTTCCCTTCAATTGGAAACAATAGCTTTGAGACCAAAGCTCAGACATTTGACTAGTTATAAGCCATAGAGAACGACTTAGAAAGTTCGTTCAGTGCTTTGGCCACTCTCATCCCGCACCGCTTAGCCGCTCCTTTTCTTCTACCTGTGCTGAGCTGCGGTGCGACAGGTAGACGACGACGATGACCAAGGCTGGAAAACTGTCCGGAGAGCTGTGAGCTTTTGCACACAGTAGAGCACCTGTCTTCTTACTTTTTCGGTCAATTCAATAAAAACTTGCAAACTCAGGCACCCTAAACTCGCTGTTTTGCTAAGGCTAAACAAACCATCGTTTCCTTAAAGCTCGCAACTTCCAATTTTCTAAAGCTCCCCCCTTCTTTTCAAAATCCATTTCCGCTGCCTTAAGTTGATTCTTCCTTTCTGGACACCGCGCCATTTTTCTTCTTTTGAGCATGCATTCGAATAGC
The DNA here is from genome assembly GCA_022885665.1 of Triops longicaudatus. Taxonomy (NCBI): domain Eukaryota; kingdom Metazoa; phylum Arthropoda; class Branchiopoda; order Notostraca; family Triopsidae; genus Triops; species Triops longicaudatus. The sequence continues at coordinate 712,985 of JAGQDJ010000024.1, forward strand.
AATATAAACTTGTATCAGAGGGGACAAACCTAACTAATTACAGTTTCCGCTAAAATTACCTTTGCTTTTCCTTAGAGGTGTGTGTAGCGCCAAGATTTGGGGGAGGGAAATGGTGGTGTTCAGAGGGAAAGAGCAACAAATAAGAGGAAAAAAATTAGCTGCGGAACATTTTCGCTAGAAAGTAAGTGAAAGATCCTTTTCCAATGCTACCCATGCTTTGGCTATTTCTAGAGCGATGAAGTGGCAAGTATGCGTGTCTTTCGCTACCCCGCAGCTGTCACAGCTTTTCCGCACGGACCATACCAGAACAGCATCCTCTTTCAGCCCCAGAAAAATCGTGCTTTTGCAGGGCCCCAGCTTGCCGTCTCGTTTCGCTTTCTGTAAGAAACCGGGTGTCTTTCTCGACACATGCAAAAATAAACTCCTTGACGGGGAAAGTAGCAGTAGAAACTATAGCGTTTTACCGTATGACTTCTAATTCTGTCAACTAATGTGGACTCAGGTTAGTTCATCGAACGAAAAGTTGATGTCTGTGGCTGAACAACTCTCAGGAATTGAAATAAGCATGTCATCCTTGTGGTCAGCACTAGTACTATACTATGCGAAAAGTACTAGTACTATCGAAAACGAGATTTAGTTTGAGGAGAAACCTTAATTGCCCTTAATTAATACGAGATTACATCGACAATCCTTTTTATGATATGGAGGCATGCACGAAAAGAATATAATTGTTATGCTCTTATTTATTAATCAAATGTTGTTACTAACGCTTTCAAAATCACTGAACTTGCTGCCGCTAACAAGGAAGTTCAAGAGTTATTTGAAGAAGGTGTATTATTATTTATTTTGTACTGTTGGGATTGCGTTGCATCCATGGAAATTTATCGCTAGAAACAGCTGAAAATCTTAGATGCTACAAAACTGCCGAGAAGAGCAGTATCGAATGCGCGAACGATCACTGTTGCCCAAGTACGGTTTATGGAGCCTTGAGAACTGTTACACGCAATTTAGAATGTTGAGCATAGTTACGAAATAGATCCTGGAGCGATCGAAACGTTTCGTTGATAACCAAGTGCAGCCTAATAGTGCATGTGTAACGGCACGCTTTTCATGGCGCTTTGCGGTCAGAATGTTTAGCTGGAAAGGATAGGTGGCTATATTATCGAAGGTTGCACAAGGTTTGATACTTTGTGGCTCGGGTCATCTTTCGAGTCTTTAATAAACAGGGGCTATAACAAATGGAACAAGTAAGCGCTAAAGGTGCAACACAGTGTGCGGTAAGGCTAAACGTCCATAAATCGTCTTGGGCAACACAAGCTTTGGGGGAAAGGGAGGGATGCTGTAGTCAGTAAAGTCGAGCTGTTCGTTGCATCTCGCGACTCATCCTGCTGGCAACGCGATAGACGCATGGCTGGCAGGTGCGGTAAGTGCATCTCGCTCGTGCCTTGGAACGACACGCACGAACAAGAACTTGTGTGCCGAGGAACGTCAAGGGAATGGCTTTTTAAACACCTTTACTTTTCTGCTGCATACCAGCCGAGGAGGTAAACAGGTTGATATGTTAACGCGCTGTTCAGAGCCAAAGGTTTTGTCTACGGCACTAAGTCTTGTCTGTAAGGACTTGGTTACCATTCATTGGCTAAGGGGGCCCACCAAAAGCCTAATGCAGCAAACTTGCTCCATAAAACCTCCTAAGACAGTGACACGTCAAAATTCCACAACTCTTGAGCGCTTGGCGCGCTTCATTCTTCTTAAGCACAATGGCCTAATGTTGTTGAGGCACTACTTCTTTCTCAAGTTGAACGTTGCATGCAGCGGTATCTCAGCTGGAGCTCATAAAAGCACTAAAGATAAGGCGTTCAAACGTAGGGTGCACTTCAGCGTCCTATCAACCCCATTCAAAGATCGATTCATCATCCCTAACAAATTCAATAAAAAGTTAAGGAAATAAAACTGGTTCCTTCGTCACTCTTTTTTTCCAAGTCGCTGTCTTTGCTTCGTCTTCATCCACCGACCACACGTTAAGTTCCCTTTTTTCTTTAAAAAAAAGGTTCTTAAGGCAGAAAGAAGAGTTTTCCTGTCACCGTTATTGACACGGGATATCTCAAGATTGTGCGCAGCAAAGGAACTTCCGTTTCATTCATAAGCACATAAAACCTGATGCTTCTTGTACCCCCTTGAGGCCCCTTACAAGGCATACTGTACAGTATAGCACAGCACCCTATCAAACCTTAGCCATTCATTCATAGTTCAGGGGGTGAAAAAAGGCTTCGTCTTACAACAATGAACCTTGGCACGCTGGAGATTTTCCGGGATACTAGTACTATAAGAGGGGGTCAAAAGCGTAGGCCTAACACTTGCTTAGACGGATACGTCGCGCTCTTTTTCTGATTACCGCTTGAACCTGGCTAGTTTTAGCTCCTATTGTAACGACAATAGTCAACGGAAATTAGCCCTAGTACTACCTTAGTTGCTCTAGCGCCGCGCGACAGTACCCAAAACCATCGACCACCCATCAAGGAATGAATCAATGACTAACTGCAATGAGGAATTCAGACCGACTTCTGTGGCTCATTTCGTGTACTAAAAATACCAAAGGATGTGGATGATGGCTTTCTGAAGATGAGAACAGCTCTTCGAAGGCTACACCGGGCCACTTAATGGCTTTTCCATATGCAGACCTGACACGGTATTACAGTCTTCGGGGAAGAGGAAAAAAAGAGAACAAGATCACGTGTTTGTGGTCTTTAAAAGCTCTTTTTTTATTTCTGGCTATTACCGCTGTCATAGTATTAATCCACAGCATGCAGACATAACTACCCGCCCTGCTTATAAGCAACAGCTATAGCGAAAGTTGCACAAATCAGCAACAGGCACTCGGCGCCGACCGTGCTGCGAAAATGACACATACGTCTTGTGGAAACAGCGTCCATTTCCTCGCGAGCAGGCAGCAAAGCTTCTTTGCAGGAACGATTCAAAGTCCCCAAAATAGACTCAATTACTGTTTCACCTACCATTCGTTGGGATTCTATTGCCATGGTGTTAGATATAAACGAGCTCTATAAAGCTTGCAATGGACGGCCTAATAAACGCTGGACACAAAGTATGATGCTTTTGGCATTGGCTTTCGGCCGAGCGTATAGGGTTATTTTAGTAGACCTTGCGGGCCATGTGTGTGGGCTCTGTGTGACAACGGCGTAGACACGGTCAGAAACCCCTTTCTTTCCTTGCCTTGTCAACAAAATCCATTCAACTATTTCTTAGAGTGAAAAGAGCAACCCCTCTCCCCCCCTGCACACCTTCTCGCTGACCTTCGACCTCGTCCAGCGTCCATAAAAGCTTCACGCCTCCCGCATCTCCCACGTGTCTTTTCAAACATTTCATTGACACCTTTGTGAACACTTAAACCACAGCTGGATCCACACTTGCGTGTTTCGTTAAATTTAGTTTCTTATGACTCCCAAAAATTCGATTTAACATCAAGCTTTTTGACCTTTGGGGAGCGCTTGGACTTAACGAACTTTGGGGACACACATCCTTGCTGGAATCCTTGATCCTGCAAGCTAGGTTCAAGCTTGTAGAAGTATGTGCCCTTATGGTGTACACACGGGTAATCTCCATTAATTCCGGAGCTATTGGCATAGTTATGAGAAGCTTAACTCGCTTCCTGTGCCGCTTTTATCAGATTTTTTCGACTCGAAGCGTTTCAGGGCGAAAAGCATCTACAAAGAGTCACGGAGAATGACCTGGTCAATGAGAACTTACCCTCTTTAACTCCGCTATTGTTACCCATAACCCTAGCATCGTATGTTTACCCGTCAGAAAAGGATGTCTAACATCTGCCTTGCTATTCTGCCCCACTGAAGTGCAAATCCTTTATAGGTTCGATCAGAAATATCTTCATTGTATGTTTCAGCTGGACAAGCCTTACTAAAATCAATGTTTTTTTCGTGGGGAATGAAATAGCATTGCTAAGATTAAGCATTTTTTTTTGCTCCACCTGCGTTTTTATTCCAAAAAAAGGAAAGAAAACGATAAACCGAAAAGGGATCGAGAACGCATGACTGTATTGGTCCCTAAAGTGAACTTGGGTCTGAATCATCGCTTTTTCCGATGTAGTACAAATTGCTCAAGAAAGTTTTTCACCGAATCTTGCACTCAAGCTCTCCTGCACAATACGATCCCTTTTACGCATCTGCAACGAAGAAACGGGGCAAGGTTTTAAGGTTTAAATTTCTAAAAGCGAAGAGCGAGACAGCTGCGTACGCATTGAGCATTGATAAGAGAACGCCCGGGCTCTATAGAAATTGGGGAAAAAGCGGACCCCAGGTTTACCGGAAACTGCCTAGGTGAGCATGCTGCAGTTGGTAATCGCTCACACAGGATTGGACCCGAGCTTACTGCGTCCTCCCTCGTCCATTGGCGCAGGGGCACGTGCTCCGGAGTTTACACCTGACGGCAGATACGTACTACACCAGCCCCATGTGCTCCACTACGCATGGTAGAGAGCGTAAAACACCGCTAGCTAGAGGTTTGGCGCTAGTGGTTTGGTAACGGAACGCGCACCAAGCCTGTGGCCAAAAGGGGGAGCCCCTCTCCGCTCCGCTGCCTGGTCTCCCTTTCCCTAGCATCCAGCCCCGGCAAGGCTTCCCAAAGGCTGGGAATGATCGCTGAGTCAGGGGTACAAGAGCACGGACCTGTCCAGACCTGGCTTCAGTCGAAGTTCGGGTGTCCTACTTGATGGTCACTGCTAGTTTATTCATTCTTGCGCAGGAGATCAGGCAGCGTAGACCTGTTTGGTCTTTGAGTAAAACATTTTAAGTGAGTGCCTTTTTAACGAAAAAGGAAGTGAAAACTCAAGTTCGTGGTTAGTTCGACATAAACTAACCACACGATTAGTTGATTCTTGAACTTCATTGGGCCTTTAACAAATTATTGTGTTGCGGTGTTTTTATTGACACAAATCGGATTTCTTGTTCTGCCCTAACTTGGATTTCCCAAACTGCACCCGGAAACAAATTTCATGTGTGGTACTTTGAAAACACCGAACATTAACACAGTTAGCACCATGCCGCGTTCGTTTTTAGTCAAAACGCAAAATTATAGCCATTGCCCGCTTAAAAAGCGGCCATTGGTCTATGTTAACGAGGATACGGATACGAAAGAAGCATCAGGTAAATAAAAGAGTTTTCAGCTTCCGTGCTGTCACTTTTTCTTCTCGCGCCCATCTCTGTCTCTATGTTAACTTAAAAAAAAAAAAACGCTAAGCTGTGAGCTTTTTTCACTAACATGTGTGCTTCCTTTTCTCGCTAAATAGTTCCGAGCCCTTTGCTGGACACATCCGATGCTGAACCTGAGAATCTGTCTTTGAAACCCGAAGATCGCTCGGCTGTCGCCGAGAAGGAGAAAGAACGTCTCCGAGCAGCTTTGTTAGCGCCTTTGCTGGTGTCCCAACAGCAGCAACCCCAGCATCACCAAGCCCCACCTGCCCATCAACACCATTCAGTCCATAAATCATGGACACCTCCACCCGCCGTGGCCCTGATTTCCGGTTATCCTGCGTTAGTACCCTCTTCTTCAGAGTTCACCACCTCGTTCACCACATCTTCCAGCATCTCGACCTTGCCAGAATCCCATAAAAACGGGCCACTCGAACCCTTGAGCCTCAACAGTCCTGCCTTGTACGGCTCTTGGGCCCAAGCGAGCCGATCGTCCCCTTCTCCAGTAGCCTCTTCAGCTGCACACTTGCCTTACGCCGCCTATGCGCCTTATTTGCCTTTCAATTTCCCGTACCGCGCTTGGCCGCGATCTTCCGCGGATGTCTACGCTCCCCCCGCCACCTCCAGTACCAACACGACAGCCTTGTACCACGAGCAATACCATCCCCATTTCAGTGCCCAACATCACCAAAATCCCGTCTCTCCGGCACGGGGCAGTCCAACGCGTCACGAGCAGCTTTCGCCCTTTGCTCCGCGCGATACTTGCACTTCTCCCCCTCATTTGTCCCCGCCCGTGATTCTCAGCAGTTCTTCGGCCAATAGCGAGTTGAATCTGAGCAAAAAATGGATGGCTGCCTCTCCCACGGCGGCATTATCTGGTCATCATCTTCTCTCACCTACTCCGTCATCGTCTTCGACGTCGGGGGTGGAATCTTTCGCCGAACGGGCCAATAGCAGCGGTCGGTCGTCGGCATCCCCTTTGGGTCGGATGAGCGATCACGGCTGCAGCGAAGACGAGATCGAAGTCGACATTGACGTCGAAGATCTGTCGACCACCTCCTCTTCCTCGTCTTACTTACCCGCATCACAATCCAGCCTCAGCCATCCCAAGCGACGCGGGGGATCGAGCAGTACTGGTAACCCGTCCTCGTCGTCGTCCACCAAAGGCTCAGCGCGGTATCAATGCCCGGATTGCAACAAATCTTACTCCACCTACTGCGGTTTGACCAAACACCAAGAATTCCATTGCGTAAGTCAAGCCAAGAAATCCTTTAGCTGCAAGCACTGCGACAAAGTGTACGTTTCCTTGGGCGCCTTGAAAATGCACATCCGGACGCACACCTTGCCCTGCAAATGCACTTTGTGCGGGAAGGCCTTTTCCCGACCCTGGCTCTTGCAAGGGCACATTCGCACCCATACAGGTGAAAAACCCTTTTCTTGTCAGCATTGCAGCCGCTCTTTCGCCGATCGCTCCAATTTACGCGCCCATCTCCAAACGCATTCTGATGTCAAGCGTTATTCCTGCAAAGCGTGCGGCAAAACTTTCTCGCGCATGTCTCTGCTATCGAAACACGAAGACGGCGGTTGCCCGAGCAGCAATCCCAGTGCGGTTATGTCTCTAAAAAGCCTGTCACCCTAGAAAAATTGCCCCCTACCAGTTTTTTCAATCTTCTTCGTCGTCACAGCATCAGCACGAGCTTTCAAATACCTTTTTTGAAGGCTCGAAAAGAATCCTCTTTCAGGGCGACCAAGTTGTCTTATCAGCCCTAACAAGCACCATAGCGATCGTTTATCGGAGGAAAAAGAAGAACAATACGTGAAAATGACTCCTACGGTTTTGCGGGATGCCAACTGTGTTGGTGTCGGCATGAGCGCGTATATGTACACATACACACAGAGAAAAAAGCTTGGAAGACTTTTAAAAGACCCGAAGACCCGATAATGTCAAAGCATCCGTGAGCAGCATGACTTGACGAAACCACTTTGCGCCGTGGACTAGAGTAAATGGACTCGAACCGTATACGAAAACTTGTGAATGGCAAACTAAATAGGGGTGTCATTAAGCGTCTTTGAGAGAAAAAAAAAAATCTTTGGCGACATTCCACTGCCCCTACGAAGAAAACTCCCTTCATGGGGCCGAGCACGAACCCATTCTTCAAGCGGCGGTGTAACAGTTCCGAATTGGAATTAGAATATTCGAATAACACACGCACCAGCCATAGAAGAGCCCCAAATCCTCCATTTTACTTTGGGAGCTGAGGAAAACAAAAGGACCTCCAAGAGCGTATATTTGCTTTGGATCGTTTGAAAAGCTGTGGAAAATGGTATGGAAAAGGTATACGAGTCCTCCCGCATGCCGTCCCGTTCTTCTTATCGCACCTATACATCTCATGGGACCTCGCCCTTCTACCCAATAAAACAACTTGTGCCTCTCCATTGCTCTCGCGTAAAATCGTCAGTATTTCCCCTCGGTTACGTCTTTTACACTCTGTGCGAACCCGTGTAATCCCCGAGCATGACTGACATTAGCCTCCTTGGCGAGCAGTTGTCAGATTCATTAACTGATAAGTCTGAGCAAAGTTCACCAGTTTGGTAGGAGCAAACCAAAGTAACCCCCACGATTTATGTAAAAGACCCGTGGTGCTCTTTGGAACCTACCAAAAACAACCCTTTGTTGGAACAAAACGTGGCAGCGTCCAGTGTAAAACGCGGCATGGGGTTACTGTACTTGTAACGTAGAATGGAAGAAGTCAAGACCAGAGTTTTTCCACCATGGGCAAGAAAGGGAGAAAAAATACCATCTAACGCGCTTTATCACGCTGCCAGCTCTAGATCTTTTCCAGCCAAGAGCATAAAAAAGTACAGCACAAACCTACCAAAAAGACACGGTGTATGTTAACATTATGTGTGGACCTATACGGTACTACCTTCCAATAGCACGGGCCCCCTCCTCGTCTTCGGTATTCGCCGTTGTGTTGCGTGCCGTGGCGGTTGGGAACTGACAACTTCTTAATTCCTTTCTGGTTATGAGAATTCAGCTTCCCATAACCCAATAAGGCATTACGGGAGCATGCCAATTGTAATGTACAGTACCTCCCTCCCTCCCTCACCTTGTCACTCTCGAAGTACGTTTTCCCTTGTAAGCGACCCAAAATGGGTTAATTATAACCAACTTGTGGTAGCTTTGTAATTCAGACATGGCTTTTTCTCCACTACGGGATCTTGTACGGAGACCCAATGAATTCACGTGTGCCAAAAAGCTGCAACCCCTTAACCATCAGCTCTAGAAAACCACCAACTCTTTAACCTTTCTTTATCTTGTACATGCAGTGCTTGTACTGGTACAAGACATTCTCCAACCCACGTCGTGACGTCGCATTGTTATTTTCTTTTTCGTGTGTAAAAATGAGTATACTGTGCAGCATATGTTTAGTCAAATGAAGTTACGGGAGCTGATTGTCCCCCTTTTCTTTGATTTTCTTTTTCAATTTTGGCTGCCTCTTTCCTTTTTTCCAAGCCTTCCTCCGCATTCTCTCATTATGGTGCTCCTTTTGGCCAACGAAGAAGATCCTAGTCAAGTCTCTCTAAGCACGCAGACACTCCACATACAAACGGCCTAATTTATGTTTCTGTTAAAAACTCCCCCTGTCTCGTTTAAGGAGATTCACGAATTCTCAACAAAGACGCAAATTAACCCGTGCCTCCTATGTAAATACTTTATTTTTGTGCTCTCTTGGACTCCATTGTTGAGGGGCAAACCTGAATAATTGAAATGCTCAAATGTGTAAAAAAAAAGGTTCACAAAAAGTGGATGCACTTTCAAAAGGAAAAATGGCAAACTTTTGGACGATTGGCGATCGAGAGCCAGTCAACTGCGTTCTAGTGTATCATTTTGCCAAACTCCCTCCCCAAAAAAACTTACTATTTTTTAGGAATAGGATTCATTTGCCGTGTTTTGCTTTCGTTGTACAAAAATTGAATGGTCTGACCTTATAAAATGCACGAAATTTGTACAGTGCCTTATATTGCAACACTTCGTCCAAACATGACTTGTCTCTCTTCACTGTATACAACCGAGCCCCCCTTTCTAATCTTTTTGAATATATTCGAGTGTGTTTCAAGTGTCCTGCTTTATAAAATTATGCAAGAATATCCTTTCCAATACAAACCTTTTTCTACGAAGAAATCATCGCCTTCCGTGTCTCTTTCTTTTGTAACTCTCCGCATTTTCTTTCAGATTTGGGTTAGCATACTAAATGCCAGGAAGCTCGGGAAGTACTAGGTAAGGGGACAAGCACAGCAGCACTAGAAAGTCAGTCCACTCGGCGCCAGTAATTGCGCATAGACCACATCATCTGACTCAAAACTTCTTGTCGTCGCAGCCAGCAGGTAATGGAACTTTCCAATGAATATAAGTGGCACCCTCAGATGCACAAATTCGTATCATAATGAGCTAAGTGAACGTGCAACCCCTCATCAAAGCCTCAACTGGGTTGGTGTGCTGAAAAACAGACCGGGTCTCTTTTGACGATAACCTGGGCCAGCAGTGAGGTTAAGCATCACGTAAGCTAACCTCATTCCCTATTAGCAATTTGAAAAGCAAGTATTCCACGTGTCAAAGCTTGCCACACGCCATTGTAACCTATGCTTGTTGCACGGCACATGGGTGACCATTGCCGCACTTCATCTTCCCGTGAATATTCCGTAATACCACGGCAATGGTAATACTTATTGTTGCCCAATGCAGTGTGGCTCGCTTTGTTCAATACGTAACGAGTACCACACATCATGTAACGTTCTAGTTAGCCATAGGAGTGACGTTCAGTGGAGAAGATTAGAATAATGTTTATGTAAGTGTTCGCCTAGTGTAGACGGCGGAGCCTCGATTTCCCTAATGAACACAAAAGTACCCTGTTTTGAGGGTTTGTTCGCTATCACTGGGTGATCGGGGTCAGTTTGGCATGACCGCTGACTACAATTAATTTTTGACGTTCTCCATTTTCCTTGATGTTAAACAATTCATAATATCTTCTTTCGTAAAACACAGGTACAAATATTCAGAAGGTGTCGCACGTTTATTGATAATGGTCGATTCAAACTTGAACACAACTGTGAACAAAGGTTTCCTTAAAAGAGGGTTTAGCTGAGCTAACCGGACAGTAAGGTTGGTACTATTCAATGTAGTAATATCGGAGTAAAAGAAAAGACAAAGGCAAGTTCGTGGACTGGGACTTGTTCTTCCACTGAAAGACGCTTTCAAAGCGTTTGCAACACGCACGAGCACGAAATCCGCTCTCCATAACAGACAATTCCGGCTTCTCGTGCTTGGTCTAAAGAAGCTTGGCGTCCTCCACCCTCGCCCTTTTTGGCCTATGCACAAGTGCGAAGCAGGCACGGCATGGCTCACGACCTAGACCAGAACAACACGTTAACCTAAACACCTGTAACTCTGGTTCTTCTTTTGGTCAGGGTGATTTCACAAAAGAGCATCTTGCTTGCACCTTTCTACTGCTCCTAAAACAAAATAGGATATCCCAGCTTTTCGGGTAGAAAAAAGAAAAAAAAAGGGGAGGCCAAATCTTTTTGGCGAGCATGAATCTAAAAGGGCGTTCAACATCTGCATGAAGAGAAAAGTTTCTTTCCCGAAGAAATAGACAGGGCTATAAGCTGTCAGTGTCAACTCAAAACAAAGCCGTCGCTGTTACACTTGGCGCTTTTACGGTTTACGGACACCCTGAGCCAATTCAGTGCACACAGTGAGAAGAGAGAAAGAGCGAGAACCCCAAAACGGGTGGTCTTGTTTTTGTGCTATTGTTCCCACAGCTTGCGGGATGAAGCTCGTTGTTTTGACGTGACGGTTTTACAACCGCATCGAGCATCATTGCAAGAAAAAAATTTTTTGTATCCTCCACTCTCCTCGACTGATTTTTAATGTGGCAATAGCGCCATTATCCAGTCCAGAGTGTCTGTCCCTCCTACGCCACTTCGTGCAAACTGAAAATTTGAGGGTGGAGTTTCTTAAAAGGGAAGATGCCACAAGCGCAGTTTTGTCTCGTCTCCTTTCAGTTTCTTATTGCTTGGTAACACCAACATTCAAGCTGTACAAAGATAGCACCAAGAAGGGTTTTGAGAGAACACAACACGAGCTGGAGCGCTCTTTATAAGTCGTGCAACTTTAATGGTCACCCATGATTAGCGCTGCACAAGTTGGAGAGCAGCAATCTCAACGCTAGCCTCCCAAATCCGGGTTTTATATACTTACCCACCAAGGAAGGCTTGAAAGGTAAGAAGGAGAAGAAGTAGACGAAGACAAGACAAGATGGAGGATTTTCAAAGGAGGCGGATTGCAAATTGCCATCACAGTAACGACTTAAGACGACGCATTGAAAAGCCCGAGACGAAGGAAGAAAAGCCAACTGCAACTGATGAAGGTGAAGATACAGCTAAGCAACTCTATAACTCCTCCAAGGTGGCAGACTCACGGAGCTTTGGGTGTGTTAGGCAAAGTGTGATATGCCAGAGACAAGTGCCGGGGATCTTCTAGGGTGGGCCCCGTCAGGTAAGCTACTGTTAGTTAAGTTCAATAAGGGCCAGAAGTATAAGGGATAAAAAAAAGAGAATTTACTCCCTAGCTTTCCCACTTTATGAAACCGTACAGGCGTTTTCTCTTTTTGTGTACTACTGAACTTTTTTTTCGGGCTCTTGCATATGTTAACGGGTTAAAAAAGGAAAGTAAAAAGGTCTCAAATGTCTACATAAGGCGAAGGTTGAATTGAAACGGCAAGCAGCGTGAAAGGGCGATGTAATACATAACCATCCCTCAAAGCCTCTTCTTCTCGGGTTCATCCTTGCACTACAACGGTGCACTTAGGGCATCAGACTTCGACGACTAAGATTTACGCATTACGCAGCGGATAAAAGCTGGCTACACGGAGGACTTTCGCATAGACCACACGCTACGCTCAAGGTAACCTCTTCTTCAACATTCTATGAGATAAGACAGGACGGTCCAATCCATTCACTTGTTGCCTAGAGACTGTCGTGGCCATTTAAGCACACCTTTACCGTAGGAAAAAGGTTTAGATCTCCTCTACTTGCATAATCTACACCCACTCCATGCTCTACTCCACAACGCACAGCACAGAGTAACAGGTGCAAACAAAAGGTCGCCCACTTAGCCTATTGTCTTAACCAAACGGACACCTGTTTCACTAATACCATTCTTGATGATAAGAACTTCATTGTCATCCACGAGTTAACTTCCTTCTGGATCCCTAAAAGGCTCATTTTTACACCCAAAGTGGCAGATCTGGGGCTGTTCATGCCACTTATTGTTGTTTCAAGCTCTCTCTCTCTCTTATGTAGCTGAATGGCTTTGCAGTCCAGCGTTCATCACATCACGGCGTGCCACAAATCAACCTTAACGACTTATCATGACCACGCACATTCAAAAGCCCGAGAAAAAGCCCAAACTGGTGCTATATTTTGGCATCTGTAAAAGAGTTCCAATATACCTCATCAGCACTTTCTCTTCCTTTCTTCGCCACGCGTGAGGGAAAAACTCGACGATTTAGCTTTTTGCATGTCCTTAATTGGAAAGATTTTTGCGGGAATGAATTACTACTCGGACCATAGTCTTTGTGGGGCCGGATTTTTCCTACTATGAGGTACTTGGGGAGGAAAAACGCTACAAACAATTCTGTAGCGGTTCTGTCGAGTACAACTACCAATTTCGGTAAAAGACCAGGGACCAACCCAGAGGCAGGTATTAGACCAGGGATACGTCTTTGATTACGGGGATTGAGTGACGGATTTATGAGCCAAACCTTTACTTTGCTTCAATCTTATATAATCCCCCCTCTTCCTATAGCTCTTGGTGTAAGTTATATACATACTAACAATTTAACCTACATAAAACTTCCTTGACATATAGAAAGGTATAACAATATACACTGCACGCCCAAGAATCATTCAAGCAACGCTGCCCCTAAGCTAACGACACGATTTTTGCGTGACCGGCGTTCTTACACGGTCTTGTCGCCAACACTTCGCATGTTACCACCGTAGCTCCTGTGATGTGAAACATTCATTGTTGCACAAGCGTCACGTATGGACCCTTTTCAACGCTTAGCCCGCACATGTACAGTAACTATTGCTATTAATGAACTCCAGAATTGGTTAACAGTTTTCGCAGCGGGTAAAAATTTTACTATTTAATACTAGGGCTTTTTTTCTTTCATTTTTATTAGACCATTTTGAAGATCTCGAAAAGTCATATTCTCGTTCGGGAAGTAATGTCCACTGTATATTTTTTTCAAGCCTGTATACAACTCTTGCGCCTTTATGACAAATATCAAGGAAGTTTTTGTAGAAACTTTTTTTTTTATTAAAAGCTATTCAATTTTCACCCCCAAAAATATGTTGCTTGGACAGCTCATAAATTGCGACGATATATTATGTCCATGAAATGTGTCCATGAAAATACACAGCTACTTTCTTCTTCGCAAAAGAGCATTTTTTAAAGTAATATTTTTTAATATGGAAAAAATTTTGTAAGAAAAAGAAACATTTTACAGAAATTTAAATTCTACAAATTGCGACCTGGTTTACGATATGCTACAGTATCAAATAAGAAACCCAGCAGGTTATCTAAATTTTCGGTTAAAAGTACGGGACTTGGAGGTTTTCAACCCGAGTTTGGGGTAGAATTTCAGTTTTAGGTGGTAAAGCACCTGTAAAAGCTATTAAAATCCCATTCCATTAGACCTTAAAGGCTCAGGTCGCATATAACGCTTGTTTTCCAGCGTCCAGCAGGGTCCGGAGCCAGCGCCAACACCTTTTTGGGATTTAGGAAACATTCTAGGTATTACCCCCAGCTTGGCCATGGACGGGGAAACTTGGGTGAGTATCTGCGACTAGTGAAAAGTTCCGGAGCAATGCAGCGAAAGTTCTTGACAAAGGTTGATTTTTCAAACATTCTTGCATAGAAAACCTTTTGTAGCCCAGGAAATCTTTCAGTGTTGGAGAAGCTGTAGGTCCCTTGAAAGGACAGTCGTTCATGGAACTTAATGCTTCCTCTCTTTGCTTTGTTAACTGGCACTTGATCAAGTACTGAAATCGAGAACCCATGTACCCGACTCAAGAGTGTACTCCCCCCCTTTTTTCATGAAAAGCAGTGGTAGTAGCCACAAGAGTTAGCAAAGACATTCCGATCATACAAGCTATTCCACTTGACTTCACGTTCATACCCTTTCCCTTCAACCTTTGCAGCCAACACGCACCCGAGATTTGTGGTAGGTACCGTACTGGCCAAGTACGGTACAGTGCAGTACTGTAGCTTCCATGGCCTACACTCCACACCTCGCCGTCCTTTCTCCTTTCCTTCCAGTCTGCTTTAAATCAACAATGCCCAATACCAACAACAGGTCCCTCTTCAAAACTGATTGGCATCTCAATCAGAAAAAGGAAATAGGCTACGTTCTTCGCTGTCTGTTATTCTCGTTCACGCAGAGCCGGTATTGTAGCATCGTGACGGTCCGATCAAACCCTTTTATTTCTTTTTTTCAGGGTTACTTTTCTTCCCTCTTCTTACACTTTTTGCTCTTTCAGTTCTTATGCTTTACCATCACAGTTCTTCCTAACTCTTCAACCTGTTCCATATTCACGATCCGGACAGGACCAAACCCATAGTGAGCGAAGAGCAACAGTGAGAGCGAGCGAGAGAGAGTTGAATCTTATAGTTTTACGTTAAACTCTCCCATAACCTTTTGCATGCTGCGCTCCCGAAAAAATCCAGCGCTGCTCGCTTGTAATGCAAACGTTATTTTTACGACGTTATGAGGTGCTTTAAAACAGCCTTCCACACCTTTGTCATTGGTAAAAAAGGTCTTCTAACCTGCTCTCATAGTGTAAAAGCTTGTGGAAACACCACCCTACATTTGCTAACATTACGACGGTTTCATTTTCCAAGATGGGCTCATCTGGCTCTTTCTCCTCCCATCTCGTATTATTTCCCACCTTTTTCTCTTCTATTACTCATACTTTTGACGCTTCACCAAATTTAAATCTCCGTGCCGCCCTCACTTTAAAGGCATCTTTTTTATTTTCTTGACAAAAAACCTCACCTTTATCATAAAGTTCAGACTTGTAGACGGCAACACCTTCCTCGTTAGCCTCATTAGAAAGAGTACACACGCGGTAAAACCTACCAATTTACAAGTCTTGCCACAAGAAACAACGAAGGCCCGAAAAAGCAAAAAGTCGAAATAAACTTCGGAGCCAGTCATTAGCAAGAAAAGGGACGCGATCTTCTTGGAATTAGCAACGACTAACTGAGGGAAAAACAACACAGCTAGACAAAGATGAAGAGTTGCTAACATTGAAATACAATACCACACTAAGCCTAGAAAAAGGCTTTCGCACAAGGCTGGCTCGTATCATCGAAAAGCTTGGCCATCAATTTCACCACATTCTTCTGTTTGGCTTTTACAACAAAAGAAGACCAGAAAGAAACAAAGACCTGGAACATTATGGGCACACAGCCGAGAGAAAATGTGCTCATCAAGCCAACAAGCACTGGCTAATTTGAGATTACATTTTGCCGCCGCATGCTTGCACATGTATTCTTCAGGTATAAAACGATTGGACCTGGGAGGACCTATACAACATTACACTTGCTATGGCGGAACCCATGAACAACCCCTTTGGTTATTTCTTTTTCTTTTCTGTTCGCCCCATCTGAAAAAGCCAACCCAATCTAAATGACCCTACGCACGCAAATTAGCGGTTCTTGGGAGCTGCCCTCTCTAACTTCAATTTTAAATACCTGCCTTGCTTCTAAAACAAGGGGAGGTGAAAAACCCATGGAACACACAACTTAGAAAGCCAGCCAAAAAAGAAGAAATATATTAAGAAGCAAAAGAATGCAAAGTTCAGTGCAGGATTTCCCACGGGACGAGTTGAGATGCTGCGAGAACCGAGAATTTGTACTTGCCGTTACATCAACGCGTGAAAAAAAAAAAGATCATGACGAAAACTTCGCCAAGGTGCAGGAAAGGAGAGCTCGACATTTTCTTGTCTGATCTCAATGCTACAAATTGAGTAAACGTGTGTTTACACAGTAACGTACCAATTTATACTGATTTAATGGGAATTCTTTTAATTGGGACGCCACCAGAGCTAGTTCAATTAATACCAATAAAGCAGTTGCTCCTACGAACGAAGTTATAATGATGCTTTTATTATTGTTTTGCTCTGTTAAAGGCTACTAATTTTGAAAAAAAAAATAAACCTAGTTTCTGTTTAGGGAATCATTTTGTATTATTTCTGGTACAAGTTTATTAAAATGCTTGAGAAGTTTCTAAGCGAGTTTCTGATGCGTTCGGTTTTGTGAACGTTTTCTGGACAGCACAAGGTTCATTCTTGCCTTTTTGCGTGCTGGCGTAGCCTTCTAGTCCGCAACGGATTCATTGTAGCCTTGACTGAGTCAGGACGCTTGGGCGTATTTAACTGGGCAAAGATGGATTTTCTATTCTTTTTAGTGTTTTGAATGTGAGGCTACTTTGGTCAGCAAGTGCTTGTGTCACTTTTCTTGCTGCAATAATTTTGAAGGTATATCGACATAAAATTTTGGTGCGAGTGAATTCAGAGCGTAGGACCTGAACGGGACGGCCGCATATTTTTGGGAAAGATGCAAGTAAAAGTAGAAGTTATGTGGGTTTAAGTAAGTGCATGAGGCGTTTTCAAACCTTGGCAAGTGTCTTTCAACTCCCAATATTTTAATTACAGGCTCCTGCTGCACTGCAAAGGTGTTACGAGACATCCACGTCGCTTTCGCGGAGAGATAAGAGGAGTTTTCGGACTGCGGGAACTGTTGTCGCTATCATAAACTTGCGAGAGCCTTAATTATCGTCTCGCCACTTCCATCACACTTTGGCGATAGAAACGGGAATACTCCCTGTCAACTGCTCGCTATGCGAGGCAAACAGCATTTCTGACGCCTAACGCTCGCCCAAGCAGGTGGAACCAAATTACGCTGCTTCGTTTTTCAAGCAACTTCTCGTCCAACTTCCGTAAACTGAGCTAAAACGTGCTCTTTTCTGCAAGAGATAATCCTCGGAAACATGTCAGCCTTTTTTCGTACACAATGACTCCTAACTATAAATATTACTACCAGAAAAGCACTCTTAACCACTCTCGGTTTAACCGGCAATAAATTGAGGCAATTCCCTGAATCGAGTTTCCAGTTGCCCATTCTAGGAAAACTCGTAGCACGTTACAACTCAAAGAAACCGTTACAACTTGTTTTGACTATTGCGAAAAATTAATAACGTATTATTAAAATTTTTAAATACAAATACATATATCTACTACACATGATTGCTATTTTTAAGCCTTTCCTGGTTTAACCGGCTTTTCGTTTGTCCGGCCTAGGGTCCCGTCGCAACGAGGCTGGATAAGACGGCGTTTATTGTACCAGGCAGTAACACGTAATACGTCGGACAGTGTTCTATATAATATATTAGTATATTGAGTTTTGGGTTATTTATTTAGCCACAATTATTTCTTAAATTAAATATATTGTACCTTTTCAATGTACCTGTATTCTAAGACACATTCCCCAAAAAGGCTTTAGCGAGTTTCTAACGCACCTGTGATGTTTGGCTTTATTGTACGCTGCCATTTCAGTTTTAATCTCTTCTGCGTCATACTAACAAACACTTGTTCCGGATTATTTGTCCTGCAATTGCCAAATGAGGACACAAGAACCAATCCATTGAGTCAGAAGCAGGGAGGTTAGGAGGTGGTGGCGCTATGCCGCAAGCGGATGGGCACCAGACTGCGAGGAAAGGGGCTTACCAAGTTTCATATTAAGTACTTAGCATTTCATTAAGGATGCGGTATAACGAGCGTAGCAAATAAGACGCGTGTGCCGTGTGCCAGTGTCTTTAACGGAAACAGACTCTAATGCGACAGACAAGTCGAGAAGCGCACGTGGATTTTTACGAAGCATATACAGCTTGGAAGGATCCTGTCCTATCCGGCTGTACTCGCTGAGCTCGGAAAAGTCACGTATATCAGCTGTTCTCATTCTGATCCACCCTTCCCTTTTCGCTACCGTGAAAAAATCGGTAAGCTGTGACATGCACAGCCACCTGTACTAGCGGACTTTTTGGCCAGTAAACCTGCTGTTAGTTTTGGGAGGAAAGGTTTCTCCTTTAAGCCATACGGCACTGCAGCGCACGACGGCGACCATCCTAACGATGATGATGATGATCCTGGCCTTCTTCAACGGATGCGACCCCGCGATGTTGATGGCTGATCCAATGTTCAAGAGTTAGTCACGGGCCAGTTTCCGCACCCAGTCACGCTTGTACTCCTCATTACAATGTCAAAGGTATACAAAAGCCAAGTTCCAAACATCACTTGTCACCGTTTGTCTTGCGTGGCCTTTTTTTCTCCCCCCATATGATATACGCCAGGGCTAAGAAAGTAAAACGCATAGCTCTATAGCCTTAAATCCCCAGGCGGCCTCTTTTACGCAGGCAACAAGAAAAAGAGAGCTGCAACTTTAGAATAGGAACTTAGTACATATGTCACCTTGCCTTTTGTAGCGTGCGTTACGTAAACTATCCTCTATAAAACACATTATCACGCCTTATACGGTCCTATTTAAAAACTCGTGAGCCCCAACGAACTTAAAGGGCCAACAGTCACCTGTCTCTGCTGTTTAACAGCCGGAACTTTGGAGTCAGTTGTGGATCAGGATCAGCCCATCAAGCTCTTTGGCTACGCTCAAAAGGGCGGCGTGTTTAGACACAGCGCAAGAACAACCTTAAACCCGCTTTTATCTCCCTATTTTTGCCTTTCGCTCTCTTCACTGTCTTTCTCTCTCTTGCTCTTTCTCCCTTGTAATGTAAGCTTTTAGCCCACGCAGATGTCGACTTTTCGTGTGACGAGCATAAGTGCAAGTTGGGCTTGGTCTCTCTACACGAAGGTGTACATATGTTAGTTAAACGAACAGGCGCATCTCCGGCTCCATTAAAGGTCCATTTTAAGCGATATCCACGGTTCTATCCCCCGTGCAAAAAGTCCGAAGTCAGCATCCATAAATCATCCAAGTTGGTCGGGGCCAGGCCTGGCTTAAGTCACCTTCAATTACCACACACATTGTTACCGGGAAAGTGTAACTATTTGTCTGTGGTGCGGTGCAAATCATCAGCCGACAACTCGAAGCTTACCTTCGCCCCTCCCTGCCACCCCCTCCACCCCCGTGCCTATTAACCTCCACGGCTCACCTGCTGCTCCTTTTGTTTCCATTTCCAGCCGGTAATGACAGATCACTTTCTGGATCCTAATCATCGGGTTTTAAGCGTGCGGAGAGAAGGAGGTGAGGGGCTACTACAACTCCCCAAGTTCGAAATGAGACCATTTGCATCCATATGCGTCAATCCAACTAATTACCCTTCCACTCCCCCTCCCTCTTGACAGTCGAAGACCTTCTGGCACATGCCTGCAGCAGGTGCTGAGGAGGTTACCTCGCTTAGCTAAAATATATTTCAACAGAGAAAAAAAGCACAGCTTATGAAGACAGTCGACGAAAGGTATTACAGTATAGCACTGAAAGCGGGGCTAGGTTTGCCGAGAGAAAAAACACTCCATAGGAAAATTGGGAAACAGTAAGAGAAAAGGTTGACGTGTGCCTTCCGCCAATAATTCAGTCATCGGGCAGCTGGTGAGCAGGAGCGGCGATGACAAGGCTGTCTGCTTGCTTAAGCCTGTGCGTTCGGACCATAGCTACAGTGCGAGCTGCGAGCACCGAACGAACCCCAATAAGCAGGCCATCCTAGCCTCCCTACCAGGCTGGCTCGATGACTATGGCTCTTTGGAGGCCTATAGGGCTCGCTGACGAAACGTCTAAGAGATACACCGGAGTACAGTATTGTGTACCATATGGGAGGAAATAGGTCTTTTTTTTTTGCTCTCATGGCCCCACCTTGACGATAACATGCTAATAAAACCATCAGCAAGGGAGAAGAGCAGTTGAAGTATGGCTAACTTTGTCTCACAGACAAGCCTTCGATATACCATACCTCTTTAAACCGATATGTTTCGGTAGGGGGTGAACTTTACTAAACAATGAATCAAACATACCTTCACTTGCTTAAGTATGATCGAACATACCTTAGCTAAGCCGTGGTTTTACTGAAATTACGGAACACTCAAAGTCAGATACAATTATTTACTAACAAACCGCGCTACCGTCAGCACAATAGCGTATCTAGTCTCCATAACCGAACTTTAGGCTAGATAGAAGTTATTTACTGAAAAAATTATAAGAAAAGCGATTCTAGGTAGCAAACAAGAAGACGTGTTAGTATTACACTTGTATGTACTTAGTTCGACTTGACATCGTGGAAAACACGTAAGAGTATTTATGAGTGGGATGTCAATAATAAACATTTATTCATTTAGTTTCTTTACCATTTTTTAAAACAGGTATTAGTCTACCCTGTATTGCGCACTATAGCTTTCTTTGAACTGGCAAAAGAAAGTAGATTTGCGAAAAAGGTCTAGTCAAAATTATGACTGATTAAAGCGAGGCAAGATAAGAGGGCTTTTCTATATCCGCTTTAGCTAAAGTTTGACTGCTTATATTTCTGTCGTTTGCTCGTAAAGTGTACCAAAGAAACAGTCCTACTTAAACAGAACGTTGCGGATCGAAGAGTATAGAGCAAAAATCAGTGAGAAAATAGACAATTTGCTTTTGTTCTCAAAGGCCGTGCAATTTTCATGCTGTGAGCTTTCAGTGTTGCGTCAGCGCCGGGAAATATGAAATACGACGATAAATTCCTTTTTCGTTGTATAAAAGACGTTTCTTGAGTAGTTCAGCTGTATTCCTTGTTCTGAAATAATAATAAAAATAATCCCTAACATACATTGTTCTAGAAACGAGCTACTCTTCAACAATTAATATTTCAAACGCCAGAGCACAGTAGCTACAAAAATTCTGAACAACAATAACATTGTTAAAAATAATAGAATATCTCCCATTACGCAACCAGAACGGCTACGCGATTTAAAGTAGTACAGAAATCCACAGAAATGCCGCGGTTTAAAAATTGTATAATTTATTTAAGTTTTTGAGAATAATGCGCAATGCTAGCGTTAGTAGTTTTCCTATTGAATCTGTTATAAACGTTATTAAACGAGCAAATTTAATAGGTGAGCCTGAGACGGACTAACGTATAGATAAGTCCTGCATCATAAATCGAGCAATCACGGTGCAATACTTTTCAACATGGTCACTGAATGTGGCAAAACTGCTCTTTAAGCACCCCTACGGTCACCGAAGTATGTAACTGAAACAAACATTATACACCAGTATGGTATGTCTCCCCCAACGGGCAGACTATGGCCGATTCCATTCATCAATCAGTGTCGGGTGTTGGGACCGTGACGTGTTTTTTAGCTCAGCGAGAGCCATCGCTGCGCAACACTTTTGACGGACCGGACTTGAACCCAAGCGGAAAAGTTCTACTACATAAAAAAAAGTTGCACGTGGTGTACTGAATTCGGTCAGTTATCCAGAGGGTTTTACATAAAAAACAGCCGCGATGGGGCAGAAAACAATGGAAGTGTAAAATACAATAAAAAAGCGAGGGAGCTGTTTGATTAATGAAATCAAGGTGATTGGAATTTACTGGTCGATGCCCAGCTGTTCCATTTTGTGTGTGTGCAAAGACCCTGGAGTCGCTGACTTTCACACTCTTCACGTGAAAGATTATTGGGCCTGAAATTAAATGCCGGGTGTTACACGACGGTGGTCTGTGCAAGAGAAGCGAATTGACCACCGAAAACAAGCAAGTCAGGCTCCGGTAAAGTCTCTACGTGGGACACGTACGGAGTGTGTGTGATACGGAGCAATGAAGATGGATGACGACGAAATTAGCGTCATTACCTCCGACAGATGGATGGAAACAGACGTCAAGTTGGGACAAGTCTTACAACTCCATGCTGTGACGCTTCAATTCTTTTTTCTAAACGTTGAATAAATAATATCACTACCACATAAGCGTAATATTCCAGTTGCTTCAGTTTACGGATAATTTATTGAAGTCGTGTTCCAGAAATTTTTTTTCTTTGAGTTTAAACCACCAGAACAGCAACGAAAAGACATAAAAGTCTCCCTAAGATTTTACAATGGGGATTGTTTGCAAATCTCGTCCCTGTCAATATAAAAAAACCGACAACGGCGTATACGTGTATATTTTTTCTCTACCGGAATATCAGAATTTATAGTTCCTAGAACTGGGCTCTACAGAACTTGAATTTTCCTTTTTTTACGTTCATTCCGAAACGGAACTTTTGGGCTTCATTTCGATATGCAAATTTACCGATACCACTCTCCCCCCNCCCCCCCCCCCCATTTTTCACATGCTCAGACACAGCGCCTAGAACGGCGTGGCTTTTTTATTTCTCGATATGGTTTTTATTACGGATCCTGCCCCAAAACCACGTTCAGGATTTCCAGGTTCCACCTAGCTTGTTAATAATCGACCAAAACCTTGGTTGGCGGGGGGTAAATATGCGTTATCCGAGCAGTTTCGCCAGTTTCGTGAATCCTAAAGTAACGATTTCTTTCACGTGGTTGCGAGAGAGACTTCCCCGACAATTTTGAGTACAGCTCCGAGCCTCTCTTTGGCCAAGAACGTTATCCTTCTTGACTTAGTTCAATACGTTGACGTGGCGATCGACGTGCACACCTGATGAAGATTGACAAGGGAAAAGGCAACAACGCTCGTTTTTTATGCTCCGGTGTTACAAAGCCATGTACTGCAGAGTCTAGCCAAAACGGACAGAAGTTCTCCAACAAAAAATATTGATGCAAAAAAAATGCTGGGAAAGGTAAAAGTGTGCAGGTAAAATTTTCAACTCCGCGGGACGGAAAAACTGTGCGATATATGCAGATGCCAAGAGACATTGAGAAAATAGAAGAGGATGCTGCGTAAAGGTTTTGAAAGGGGAAGAGAGAAAAAGGCTCAGAGAAATATATGTCCGGTCACCTGCTAGCACTGCACGCGGGACCTCGGCGAAACAAACCTGTCAGAGCCCGTTCATCTCTGTCGGAGCCCCCTTGCAGACAACTTCATTGCCATCCTACACACCTTTTTTGGTTACATCAACATACGAACATCCTCTTAAACAAAAAAAAAAAAAAAAGCTGGGAAAAAAGCTTGGGCTGTTTAGCTAAAAAGCAACCGTCTCTTCCACCCCCACCCACCCAAAACTTTGATTTTCGCGCCTCCAACCGTAACTTACGTTCCGATGTCAGTTATGGTGGATGGCACGCGCTCCATGCGGGGAGAGCTGCGAAGAACCGAACGCAACTTTAAACAGCCTCTGGAATGGGAGAAAGGGGGCTGGCTAATTACGGATTCCGGAATGTTTTCCTGCTTACATAGAGACAAGAGCACTACTGCCACAGAGATAGCTTGATCTCGCCTTCATTTCAACACCTGTTCCTGTCATTCCGATTGTCTACTCCACCCTGGCTCCTAAACGGGATTTTTGGGATAACTCGCCGCACGACAGGCCCAAACGCTGGCAACAAGAAGCATCCGCTTCCACCGAAGTTGCCCCGGTGACGTGTGGTGCCTTGGCTCGCATGCATGTGTGTAGATGTATGTGTACCCAAAAGTACACGCACACTTGAGTTTTGTGTGTGCCCTGTGCCCCCCTGAAAAGCCCTTCAACCCTCCCTCTTCCATTTCCGACCTTCACATTTCCCGGAATCTCTGGGAAACAGTTCAAGTGAGCATATTTACCTATTTAGCAACCTTGTACGTTTCCTTTTTGCACGACATACTTCCCCCCAATAGAATCACAAACCTGCTGCTACAATAAATAAAACCGAACTATGGCGACCCTTTCGCCAACTTGTAATTGTTTCCAAGAAAGACGACAAGTTTGGCAATTTCCCCATAGCACAACAGAACCATTAGCTTTGCTAACCTCTCCGAAATAACAGCCTTGCAAAGACATTCGACGCTCGGAAAGCTTAGCACCACCTAACCCCACATAGCGCATACCTCGGCTACACGCACAAAAAGAGAGACGGAAGAAAAGCTTGACCCAGGTTTTTTTTTGCGCTCGGCGAGACAGGGTTACGATGTCACTTTGTCCAACAATTTTGTTTTATTTTTCTTTTGCCTGTCTCTTTCCACTGTCGTGTAGAAACTATAGCTTTGAAAAACCTGTGTTGCGTCACTACCATTTTCACGTTCTCATAGCTATGTTCCTAGTTTCGCTTCTTCTCTGTTTGAATCTTCGTTTTCCTTAACAGACAAACTTACTGTTACTATTAGCAATCTAATTAAAGGTGTTAAATGCGACGTCACACAAAACAGCTTTTCTTAAATAGTACTATAAAACGCAAAAATTAACCATGAAAAACTATTCTTTCAATACACAATATTTCTTGCGTTACACTTATCTTACGTAACGGTTGACATCCGTCCGGAGTTGCTTAGTGGCGTGTAATCTCCACTGTTTATAAACAAAGAATACTAATTGTTCGAAGATTAACAATTCATAATTGATAGCATTGTATTTGTGTAACAACATAAATATTACCCATAAGAAAGAATCATCGTCATGGTCTCGAGTTAATGAAAAGCATCCCGAGTGTAATTTCGGAGATAACCTCTCAATGAAAATAAATTAAGTGCAAATGTGACTACAGTGAAAACGATTATCATCTGCTGGCGTCATTCCCTGGAGAATTTAGGCCTGCCTCTACGAGTCCTTTTGCGAAGCTCAATTCGATGATGTCCACTTTCCGTTATGTCAACACTCATTAGTTGACAAAATAGACCTTGACTGTAGCTTTAAGGGCATATTAAAGTGTTTCTGTCAGGACATGTCAAGGAGTCAACTATCACTGAGACACGTTTATAACGAGTTCGAACAAATCACCATCCTCGTTCTCCTCGGGTCAAAATGTGGCCCCTCAGAAAATGGTTACCATTTATTTGCATTTATCGCGAACTGAAAGCTATCTATCCTGGTATCTCGGCAAGCCAAGGTCACCCAGTCCAATGGATAGGAAAAATTTGCTGGACAGCGCACTTTATGGCGGAACCGATCAAACTCGAATAAAACCAACAGTAGACTAAAAATTAAATAAAAATAAAAAAAACTCGAAGAGTTGTGGGAAAACGAAATATCAAGTTCGACACATTTGTTTTCTTGAATTTCGGCATTGTCAATTTCGCTCTGGGAGATTTTACTGAGCTTAGCGTTCCATTTTAGAGGGAAAGCTGACAGGGAAGCTGTTGTTCTAAATTAGCTTCTTAAACCCTTTTTACCTCCTGGACGTGTTTTTGCCTTCAACGTAATCCTACCAAAAATTAGCCTTGCGGCGCTGGGTGTAGAGCACTGTGCTATACGGGAGTTGGGGAGCAGAAGCTGTACGGGTAAGGGTAATTATAGGGCACAGACTTTAGCAACAAGCTTTGGCGGCCTATATTAGGAGAAAGAGAGTGGGGGATGATGGTGGCTTTGGCATGGGGACAATAATGGTACACGGCAGTTTTTCGGCTACCTCCAAGACTGTCCAAGGTCGAGAGAACGGTATGCTCTATACCCGTGTGTACCGAATCTGTGTGTGCCGTGGATATTGGGGAGTACCCAGCTTGGGAGGGATTTTTTGAAGGGTCCAAGTCCAAGTCGCAGCAAGTGGTCGGTGCCGTGAACTACTTTCCTTCGTTTCGGCGTGTCATATCAAGTCAAACTGCTTAAACAGCGAAAAGAGGGAGCCGAAGTGAAACTCCCAGGTCCCAAGGAAGGACCTGTGAGCACGACAGGTAGAAAACAGTTTGGCAGGTTGCACATATTTTGTGCTTTGCTGGTGGACAATAGTACCTGGCTACCTGTAAAGCCTCTGCTTCTTGGGAAGTGGCTCCAGGACCCGCCCCTCCAACGTGCCAATTTCTTTTGACAAGCCACCACGTCTTTCAACAAAAATTCCTTGTAGATTTTTAATATTTTCGTTACAAAGTGTCCCCATCGACAACCCAACGAGGTTCAATTACCTTTAACTTGATCGGCGACACTAGCAAACATGCGAGGAGTCTCTAACATTTCTTGCAGAGGAATTTTCGCACCTGAGAAGAAGCCCGGGAAGATTGTGGAGAAGAGGGAGGAGACGTCGTGTTTGGATACAAATTCCCGAAAAACTTTTCGGGGGGAGAGTACGCGAAAGGCTGAGCTGTGAAGCTAACAATACCCAAATCGAGGGCAGACAAACAAGCCCTAATAAGTTCGAAGAGGCTTTCCCAACGGGCCACTGCACTTGAAGGATGAAGGGGGTTTGGTTGAATCGCTCAATGCCGGTTTTTGCTCTACTTGTGTCCGGGGAACTTATTATACACTCAAGCCAAAGCTATCATTTCTTTTACATAATGTTTTCTATTAATCAAGCAACCCTGGCGTTCTTGGGGAAATATGCGTTCCCAGAGCCAAAGCTATCATTTCTTCTATGTAATGTTCTTATATTTAATCAGGCAACCTGGCGTTTTTCGATCGGTTGTGCGTGCACCGTACACCTTTTTCAATTATACCCCATCCCCTTATATGGCCTTATACTTCCATAGCTTCTCTTTTCAATCGCCATCGTGGACTTTCTTTCACAATGGTGGAATAAACACGCTTGACTAGGGAAGGTTAGAGCATACACCGTGAGATTCATATTGAAGGGGCCAAGAGCAAAAATCAAATCTGGAGCATACATGCAACTCACTAGGGAGAAAAAAATGAATAAGAAGAGCACACGGGGCGAGTGAAGGGGCAGTCGATTCGCACAAGAGCCAACCTATACGCAAACGGTTTTCCCGTATGGGAAAGTGGCCCCTTCTTACGCTTTTGTTAAGAAAAAGGGGAATCACTCCCCTTCCCTGATTTACCTTTTGATATTAAAATCTAAGCCTTCAGAAAAACCTAACCTATATGTTATGTGTTGCAACTGACTGAACATTTTCCCACATGTTCATCTATCTCCCCAACAGTCTTTCTCTTGGAAAGCCGGTCGGTCGCTGAAGTGAACTCGCATCTGCTCTAGATGTAAGTAGTGTATCGGAACGTCGGGAACTGCACTGAACTCTTTTGTGCAATTTTTCTCTCTCACGCTCTCCTCCCATTCTCCCCAAGCCAGATTAAAAGACTCAGAGTATCCTTTTGGTATTAGACCAGAATCCTGAGATATTTTCCCCCTAAAAAAAGCTATAGTAAAGCCTGGGTTCTTCATAGAGGTACCAAGTCTAGAGGCATAAAGCTTAGCGTGACTCAATTTTTTTTCCACTGATATTTATTCTTCAAAAGCACTGTAAACTTGCGGTTGTCTGACAAAACGGAAACCGTCTTTGGAATAATAAACAAGTCCCTCTTGCTTCCTCTTCTTTCCTCTTGTTCGAGAATTTGATTCTTACTGGTCTGCAACGAGCGTTGTTGCTTTAAGGAGCGCGGCATCTTTTGGCACACACAATCATAAGAGATCTGGTTTCTTCCCTCCTGTCCACCTGCAATAAGAACTTGACAATAGAACCTACACAACTGCCCATAGTCTTCTGCACCTTGGATTTACTTTTGGAAAGTCTCTTTTACAACCACCGGAAGCTGCAGCTTTCATCTCGTCTTAAGGTGGTGCAATACAAGTTGTACGTACAGTACCTCCGCCTCCGCCTTCCAAGAAACCTGATCACCATTTTTGGCGTGGCTTTTATGAATAGTCTTAACTCAATGTTCGATGCACAGTGTCTTGTCGTGATGGGAGCCCTAACTGTTACCAACTTCCGATTTCGTTTTGCCGGTACTTCATTGCAGCCATAAAACATCGCAGAGTATAACGACAATCTCTTGTAGCAAACAAAAACTGGTTATTGTTTAAGGAAGTTTACAATAGTGTACTGCGCAGTGTTTCGACCCTCCCAACACCGCCTCGGTACAAAAAGGAAGAAAAGTACTTCAACCCAAAACTTTAAAGGTTAAGTAAGAGAAGCGCCATTGGCGCTCTTGGTGTGGTCAACGCTTTTCAGTGTGCCCTTTGGCCAGAAAACCGCAATTTATTTTACTCGGGTCCTTTTTAACGCTTTTAGCGTAGCAAATTAAAACCGTGGAAGGCGAAAATTGAGGTGACATACTGGTCGGTATACTTAGGGGCAAGTATGTATTATCGCGGCTTATACGGCAGTAAGCAAGCACAGGAAGTTGAACCTTCACACAGGTAAGAGCCGTGTGATCCTCCCCGGACTGACGCAGCGCTGTAAGCCGGTGAGACAAGGTTACTTACGGGGTCAGACTTTTGGGATGCCTGAGCTGTTGCTCACAAAGCGGACGTTATAAAGTCAGAAAATCTTGACCGATCGCGACGGCGGAAAAATGACATTCTTGGGGAATCAAAGAGCCCTCCTTCTCCCTTATCTTTTACCTTTAACCTTGTTAGGGAAAGGCTGTACCGTCTTTTGCACACCACAACGACCTAGAGAGGCTGATGCGTCATGGAGCTGTCTTGGCCCGACACATTTTTCCTAACAACACTTTTACGAGGTAAAATGTTCAGCCGATCAGGACGTCATATAGACACAGAGAGATGATCCTATACACGTATGTTTCTAGCTTGCGAAAAGCCTCCAGCTGAGTTGGACGGATGACAGGTCGTAGTGGCAACGTCTTCACATCGTCCCCCTTTTTGCATGACAAATCGACATGTGCCTGGCTCATCTTTACTTGCCCCTTTTTGGTCTGATCGCTGCACTTCCAGACATATCGCCGAGACGTAGCGAGGCCTGCAACATCACGCTATGGCTTACAGATCGACTCCGACACTACGCCCTGTAACTCATACTTCTTGACGTCTCGTAATAACTACTTATTCATTGTGAAAAGGACAAGCCAAGCCGGTTTGCCCAAGTGTCACAAATACACAGACAAACACTTCATGCACCGCCGTAACATTTAAAGCCGTATACCATCTATTAAATGTATGTTATTCATCATGATTAACAAAAGGTGTGCACGCCTCTTCGTGAAAGTGATAAACATTTCGATTCTTTCTTTCATTTATTTGTTTATGTTCTTTCAGCAAATCTTAGAAATGCACCCCGAAGAACATAAATTGTACAAGGTAAGTTCGTTGAAGTCTGCTAAAACGAGTAATCGTTGCCTTGATTACAAGGCAAACGAGAATATAATAAAATATGTAAATAGTAATAAGAAACTAAAAAAGGCTAATTGACAACGCAGCATTGTAGCTCAACGTTAGTCAAGCCGATAAACGTCCTCATGAACGTTGATGTTATTATTGATCGTTGATTATCACTGCAATATATGTTAGGACCAAGAAATTTTTTTAACAAATTGTTACAATTAAAACCAAGAAACGCTACAGGAATATAAGCTTTATTTTCAAGTGCTACCAGATAATGGTAAATTGTTACTGCTTTCGTACTGATATTTCATAAGTTAAATAATCAGGTAAATCCCCAGTTTCGTTGTATTTCTTCCCTAGTGTTTTGCGTTAAACGGAACTATGATAATTTGGAGTATAATATTCACGTAAACAATGCGACAAGCTGAGATATGTTAGAATAAAGAATGAATGCACGCACTAAACTGAAAATAAGTCATGCAGCAATTAAAATACTGAAAATTATCAAATATAAGAATTACAATATTTCTTTTCCAAAAGCAACGATTAGACATACTCTGTTATTTGTAAGAATTATTAGTTTTTTTTGCGATGAAAGCATCTGTTAATCCATTAACGAAAGCTGTATTTCTGAAAGAGCCATTAGCAGGTAATTGGCGCGGTGCACATATTTGCTTATCGCGGCCGATCTCTTGTCTAAAAGTGAAGCACAGCTTACACTAAAGTGCACTCCTCTACACAAACGACGGTCCATTTTAAATTAGTGTTTCACATTCGCACAAGTGTTACTATGGTCGAAAAGGTCAGTCGCACGCATGCGATTTTGGGGCTGTGCGTGTGTTCTTTTGCAATGCAAACCGTCAGACCTTGGTGACTCACTGGATCTTTAAGCAACCTTCGAAAAAAAAATACTGAATTTGATTCCTCATAGCTCAGGCTTATTCAGCAACGAACACTTCTTTCTCAGTTTAAAAAAATATAGAAAAAATAAATAAATAAAAATTAAAAAAGCCTGCTATTATTAAAAAATGAAAACATTAACCACATTTTCGCAC
Source organism: Triops longicaudatus (assembly GCA_022885665.1). Classification (NCBI taxonomy): domain Eukaryota; kingdom Metazoa; phylum Arthropoda; class Branchiopoda; order Notostraca; family Triopsidae; genus Triops; species Triops longicaudatus. The sequence goes on from JAGQDJ010000024.1 coordinate 743,464, forward strand.
GCTGGCAGTTTGCGAACCAGAGTATAGCTGTTTTGGAAACGACAATTAAAACATTCTGTACTTCATCCCGTAGCGAAAGTATGCGCCTTCCAAGTCATTGAGCACTGTCTATATATTTTAGTTAATTGATTATTTCATTGTTTAGTTAATTGATTATTTCATTATTTCATTGGCAGAAAATTTTCTATTATCTGTCACTGTATCTGCATTTTAGTACAATAAAATCTTTACCTTAAGAAATCTTAGTTAAACCTGGTCTCACACACTACCTGAGCGCCTTTCTTTTAACGAAGGCGAACTTGTACAAAGATTTAGAATCGGTTGGCAATAAATCTCCCAACACTTCTATTTCTCACTTTATGCTAAAACAAGTTTAGCCCACGACCAATTTTCTACGAAACGATATTCGTGAAACCCAACGAATTTTGCCAATTTGCCAAAGAATTTTATGAAAACACAACAAGTGAAGAACTTGCGGTTTCGGAGTCATTGAAAAATAAAAAAGTTTAAGGTTTTATGGCCGTGGTACGAATACAGAGTTTTCGGACCGCCGTAAATAAAAGAAAAATGAAAACAATGGTTTGTATGTCAAAATAGAGGGGGTTAATCAATTGGTGTTGGGGTGGAAGTCGGGCAAATGCTTAGCCACAACACTGTAGAAAAACTCGGTGGAAATACTTCCGGTGTCATATCCCCTGTCCGTACGCTAATGAGAGCACCGTGCGCGCGAGTAAGGCTGTATACCTTACAATGCATTTCAACCACACAGGGCATTGGGAAGCAGGTGCTGCTATGTCCAGAAACATTGGTATTAATACCGGATCTAACTAACAGAATCGGAAGTGTTCCGGCATGGCATGGCGTGGCATGACTGCGTGACCGAAAAAAGCCTTCCGGAAACGCAAAGGCTCTTCTACCACTACGCTTTTATCCGCGTCTTGTGTTTCTCTACGACGAATTCATAATTCCTGTTGCTGCGGTCCCCAATAACACAACCCTAATTAAGGCAATAAATATCTCCTTTGAAAATTCTCGGGATGCCTTTACGAGCTTGCCAAATGCTCCTGCACTGATGAGCAGCGCAAGCATAAGCATGTTAAGTAAGAATGACAAAAAATGGACATTTGAGTTAAAAGCATGCTGGCAGCAGAGTATTTTTAACGATGACTCCGTTTTTTTTCTACCTCTTCTCCAAAGTTTAATAAGCTTTTATGAAGAAAACGTTTCGACCCGGGACTGGAAAACGCGCGTCACTTTTCCTAGCATGTGCTTGGCGTCCATCTCTAAGGGCATTTCTTTTTGGCCTGGCATTTTACGGCCCCGGTGCTGGTAATTGAGCCGTGGAGCGAAAGGAAAGGGCAATAAGCGGACGTGGGCAGGTGTCGCAGTCGTCACAGGTGGACGTAACCAAGCGGGGCCACACATCCCTCGTCTTCTCTCATTTTTCAGCCTCTTTCTCTCTCTCACTTTTTCACTCATCGTATCTCACTAATTTTCTTTCATTCCCTTCTACAAATCCTAAAATTGGACGTGGTGCGCAAATCGGAGTCAGTCTCCCCTGATTCAGTGAACGAAATTCAGACAGGTTTAAAGTTAGAATCAAGGTTGAAGAACTGCGAGTCCATTCTTGGACTGTGTTGCAGAAGAACGGAGGAAGCGGAGATTGTCATTCGCATCAATGCCAGCGCGAGTTTTGGGGTTTAGGGAAACAGTAAAAGCTGCAACCTGTCCAAGTCACCTCCTCCTCGCTTTTGGAAATCCTCCACCAGACACCAAGCTCTACATACATACACAACACAACACGTGTGGGCGTCTGCCAAACGCATTAAAGTGACAGGTTCTTTCTTCCCTGCTACTATTTTAGCCCTTTTCAAGCCTTTTCTTTAGCTTAAACGATTAACCAGGCAGCGTTTAGCTCGCCTAACTTGGCTCAAAAACCCCTTGCGCTGTTTTTCTTTTACGTTTTCTTTTATTGTGCAATTCTTGGGTGCATTGTCAACCGGTAGAGCTGGTACTGTAAACAGTATAATACGGTACAGCCCCGGTATTAACCTGTGCTGCAGAAACATGGTAGTAACTGGTTCTCGAAGAGAATGGCATCCAGTAACGAAGTTCCCCAGCGTTACGCCAAATAAAACTAGGAGCGTAAGCCAGTGACACAGTGAACCGCTCCGAAGTAATTAAGATATATGGCATATTTCGGGCAAAGGGTAAAAGTTGTAAGCGGTGCTTCATTCAAGCAAAAATTGCTGGGAAGCTTGCGCTTTTGTACAGTAGCATGCAGGATATCTTTCGTCACGCGTTTTTGGAAATGGCATCCCGCCTACAGCTGGCTGGGGTGCAAAGATTCTTCCCGCTCGTGACTTTTCCACACAAGATGCATCACAGCCTCATTGCCACTGTCGAGGACAAATGAGGCGGCAGATGCCCTGCCACAGATGACAGACTTTGCACGTTCCTTTCTGCCTTGTCTGAACTGCCTATGTCTTGCCTAGCTCCGTTGTCAAAGATGAGGAGCCAAGTAAGACAAACGCCAACACGAAAATGACTCCTGAGCTGCAATACGGGCCTTCCTCCTTTCTCTCTCGCTCGAGTGTCTTGTGTGTGGGGGGAGTGTGGCCAAGACGTTTCTGAAACTTGTCAACGCCAAAGCTTTGGGAGGAAACGCCTCATTATCAGGCATGTGTTTGCGACTTTAGGACTAACTTTGCTCGCCCTATTTGTATACTTTCGGCCTCGGCTTCAAATAGGCACCGCCGTCAAACGCCGTTCAAGAAAGACTTTTCATTCCAGACAACTCTCGCCCCCAAAAAATCGTTTCAGTTCGGGTTCATTAAAAAAGCGCTAACCATACTTGGAGACTGTCACGGAGGAGCCAGGCAAAGAAAGGAGCACGGGCAATCTCATATGGCGGTTTGACATAAGAAATCAATAAAACGCCAAATGCTGCACACACACACACACGGAATGGATTAAGTGATGGGTCCACGCCTTTTGCCTACCTTAGTTAGTGTATCATTTGCTGGTCCAGTTTTGTCCTCCTGAACCAGGACACTTGCTCAGCTATGACAAGCTTAATTCCTGCGCTGCTCTTAATGCATGAAACGTGGAGTATGCCCTCAGATGTACATCGGCGATAAACGCGACAAGAAAAGGAAACTTGATTTTAGAAAACTGGCACTTGGGGTTGCGTGCGCATTCTTTAAGACAAGAATAGACTTCATTGCGTTTTTCTCCAGTAACGTTGGTCATTGACATTAAAATGGCGATTTAGTACCAGATACAGACTTTGTGGTCTGGTAATGAACGTGTGTAATGTACGTGGTTGCAACACGGGGCACAGAAAAGGCGAACATATCTTTTAGGGTGTAGAACAAGCGAACTACATTAACTCTTTGCAACGACTTTCGCCAAGATGATCCCTTCTTTCTGAAAGCTTTGCTGCGTTCCAAGTATGTCTAAGGATCTGTGCTGGGAGAGAACAAGTTGTTTTCGAGCAAACAGGAAGAATTCTCTGCGAAGACATTGGAATCGTTAACCCCCTGCCAGTACGGCAAACATCGCATGTGGTTCAAATATAATGAGCTCAGCACACGCGCTCTCTTTTAAAAGTGGACGAAAAACGTCCTACAAGGACAACACTGTGGGTCATGCACGCATCGCACTTCTCCGGGGAGACTTTGAGGATGGGGAGGGGGGGGGGGGAGTTGGTTAGAAGAGAACTGAAGTGACTTGATGCTGCCTTGTGCCAAGATATCGGTTTATGAAACAAGAAGCTTAAACGGGCTGGTGGGGCTTCGAGGAGAAAACTCTTTGACCAAGGGCGTGTCTCCCTTTCGCTAAAAACGTTTTGCGGGGTCACGGGACCGGACATATACGGCAAGGCACGGTATATTGGCCACATACGCGTTAGGGCTCTCTCTCTATCCCGACACAGTATGTTGCCGATGAAAGATGTGTTTATCTCAGTCGGTATAACATTCACAAAGGAAGATCGCTGAGCAGACGCCCCGCCAACTGCTACGGCTTTTTACCTTCCACCCCCAACTTTCTCGCGCCTCTTTTACTGAACACTGCTATGGATGAAGAAGTACTCGACACGTACACACCGCAGCCAGCAGCAGCAACAGCAGGTTTTTGGCTCGATGCGCGGCTCGTCCGGCGAAAGAGACGGCCATTTATAACAATTCCAATCGACAAACTCACTTAGACCGTATTTTTTTCATTGCGTTTTCACCAGCCGTGCCGGCACCGACAAGAACAGACACGCTGACCAAAAAGCTATTGTCGACATCCCTTTTCGCTTGTAACTCAAAACACTACACGTCTTCCGTGGCATACTGAAAAATCATGCGTTCCAGTGTGTATGCCACAGCGAGTGCTAAGTGTAAAAGTATATACGCGAAGCGGGCCTTGTTAACTTTATGGCTAGCTTCGTTGTACGGCGCTCAAAAGCCGCTGACAAACACAATCCTGACCTCTTAATCCTCTCATTTTTGCTCGTTTCTCAGCGGAGATCGCTTAGCAGTTCCATTTACGAACGTAAGCTATATAAAGGTAGCAGGATTTTGGTTCTTTGTGGAGGGAGTCTGTATGCAATTTTTTTGGACACGTTGTAGTCGCCTATACTGGCTATTATAAATTTAACATTTCGAGGGTGTTAAACCCTACAACCCCCACTGGATATGGGGGTGAAAGGTAGCGAATGTGGCTTTCAACGCGAGGGGTAGAAGGCTGCTCATAGTAAGCGACGTGAAGAAACCTTAAGCAACACGAATGGATATTTTCGTCTGTGTCAAATGTAATATCACAATATGTCGAGATAGACATCGCCGACCAAATGTACGCTTTTTGTATTTACACTATTGCATGGGGTGACTTTTAACCCTAGGGTTGCAGCTCGAAACTTGCCTTCGTTGCTGGGAGAATTATTTCGGGTAATATGACACGACTCAGATACACCGCTTCATCTCGGTGAGTGGAACAGTAGGTCTTGTCTTGGAGCAAGGTTACCCGGGGTAAATCAGGTAGTGGAACTAAAATAAGCAAATAGCAGGGGTAAGTTTTGCGGGTCAACCACTTCGCTGAAACAACTAATAATATCTCGGAGTACATTTCAAAGCGAGTCAAAGACTTGCAGGCCTGGCGAGATGTGGCTTCTTTAACGACTACTAGCTGCAGCAAACCCATAATAAAGTGAACAACACCGAACACACTTTCTCGCAGACTATTAAGTTAGACGATCCATTTGCAATTATTTCCAAATTAACTATTTACGTCTCTTGGCAACGGAACTTAATTTAGAAGCTACCCTCTTTACAAGTCCAATAAATCCAAGGAAGGTTCCTTGAGCAAATTTGGACGTCCTGTACTCGATTCAAAGAAATAAGAGTATTTAAGCACACTCGTAACTTTATCCATTTAATCACATGGACCCTTGTTATCCTAATTACGTCTAAGTAATGTTACATATTTTTTTCGTTTAAAAATAACCCCTATTAAAGGAAACGGTTTAAAACCGTTCTTTTCGTTGGGTTCTTTTTGAATACTGTCATGACTTATTACTTAAAGTCGTGATTAATCATTTTACTTTAATAATTACGTTGTATTTTGTTTTATTTCCTAAAGGAATAGTCGATTTAATGGTCAGTCCTTTATTATACAGTGAAATCATTTCTCGATTCTATTTAACTTAAATTTACACTATGTAATTCGCTCTTTTGACAACCTCGTATAACGGACGTCCTTTTTATTCCTTTATACACACAACTTTTTTTAAATCACGTTGATTCATGTCTTAAATCTAGGATGCTTAACGGACATCTATTTAAATAACTCCATGAAGTGCAACTGTCCTTGCTGTTCAAATAACATTGTTCGAGTTTGAATATTTGGGTAGCTTGAATTATCAATCACGCAATAGTTGCCCGTTACGTGCAAGAATACGTATTTTCCAAAAAGTAAACATATCGCGTAACTCTAATACTTTTTTTGTCAACGAAAATGCCACACTCATAAAAGATTGTCCTTCCTAACTCGAATGACTCCTATAGAATCTGAAGTTGAACGCCGTCGACCGCATTTTTGTGATAAACTGGTTGAACAGAGAATTTTGTCAGACCGTGTAACTCGTAAAGATTTAGAAATGGTAAAAACTTAAGTTTGACGAATAAGTTCAACGGAAAACCTATCAACTGTGTCCGTTAAATCGAAGAGACGTCGGTGGCTTTTCCTAAATGCAGAGAGCAGTACGAAAGAGGGCGGAAAGGAAGGTAGAAATCTCGAGGTCAAGTCGCGGAACGCAAAAACTTCGTTTTTACAGTGTTAAACAAGCTTTGGCACAAGCTATGGACTTTTTTTCCTTCAGCCAACTTGTGCAGGAACATATTGGGTGCTTAATTTAAAATACTACACGGCGCGTTAAGATATTTACACGTAGCCTTGGAAATCTTCAGCTATTCATTCTTGTGATAAAGTCCCCAATTGGGTTTCTAAAAGTGTCCCAAAGTCGCGACAAGCGAGTCCATCTCTGCCTTTTTAACTTGCATGTTTGAAGCATGTTTAGGACACGCTGGTGCGTTCCACACGTTCAAACGTGTCGCAATTAAGAGACGGAAAGTGTACCCAATCTGTCAAAGTCCATGTCGGATGTCAGCAAGGGTTTGGCTGCAATTAATTTCCCTTCGGGCAGTATTACACCTTACACCTTTGGCATTTTTGAAAAAGCGACAAGCAGAAAACTTCTTTGGCGCCCGATTTACCGAATTTGCACTTGCATCATACCAGCTCCAGCACTAACTGGGTACTGCTCACATCGTTTCAGTTCTTTAAGTCTTATCAAGCTTCCTTAAGCTCGTTCTCCCCTGTCTCGTTAACACAAAACGTGCAAATTATGGGATGTGCCCGAAAAAGTGCGGCGGCTTGGTCTGATGCCTCACGCTTTTGCACCCAGAGATGGGGACTAAAAGGCAACCAAGGAGCAGTTAAGCACTGGAGCATGCAAATGTGACCTTTTTTGGGAATAAAGTCATGGAAAAGAAACGCTCGGTGTATGTCTTTGGGTATACGATTTGTGTTGTGCGACTTCACAGAGACCCTGGTCGGAGAAAAAGACTTGCAAAAGCCAGAAAAGCTCCAAGAAGGGAACAGGTGAAGGCGACAGAGACAAGTGGCACACGTTTTTAAACGCCCCTTGATTTATATCAACTTGCATTCACTAATTCCATTTTTTTTAAAGGGGCAAAAAAGTCACCTTGGTCGGACTTTTTCGTTACAAAGAAGGGACTGTGGAATGTCGGAGCCAACGAAAAACCAACTCCGAACGCGACTGAACATTATTGGACAGGTATAGCGTTCCAAAAGGCATGCCTCGATCGATACAAAGATGTTGTATTGATACATGACATAAAAACAGGTCTCAAGGTGGACTTTTTGGCAAAGCCGGTAAACGAAATGTTTAATTTCCTCTTTTTTCTTTGCTTTCCAACGTTATGCCTGAGCAATTTCCCTGTCTACGGAGTGTATAGCACGCCAAGTCATTTGCATGACAGCCATCGCGACTCCTTCCTCGGCGTTTTATTACGCCTGCACGTATATAAACGTCCATCGGTTAGACACTTAAACTGTCCCAAGATCCCCCAACCTTGAACAATTCTTTAGCCTTTCAGCGTGTAATCCCGTAACCTGTCGACCTCTCACACCAACGCCGCACTTTTTAAATTCGCAGCCCATTATGAATACGTCTCCTCCATTCTGTCATGAGGCAACCCTTTTCTTTTCTTCCTCACACAGATCACTGCTAGTCTTCCCCCAACACAAAGCCCGCTTTTATGAAGACCGCTTTTCTCATTAGTCATCTATCGGAATGCCAGCTTTATACTCAATAAAAGAAACAGCGTAGTAAAAATCACTATTTTTATTTTACTTATGTTTTTCAACGAAGGAAAAGTGTTAAGGGACAGGAATCTCAGCTTGCTTGAAACCATTCTACTTGAACATTTCAACTCACAGCGGATTCTCGGCGCCGTCCAATGTTTTCCTAAGCCCTATGACCAGCGCTGGCATCCTTAAAGCCTCATGATTCACACGCCGCAACTTACGCCAGAACTAAGAGATCTATTTCATTCCCCCCATTTTTTTACGTTATTTCCCTTTTCTTTGGTATGACTAAAGGTATGCCAACCGAATTAGCTAGAACTTTGTCAGCCTTTTAAAGCGTATAGGCCAAGTTCAAAAGTTGTTAGGTGTGACAATGCAGGGTTAGACATGTGAGAAACCTACTTGTGGACAAATGACAGACAGAGGAAGAAGTTACCGACAAGGGGACAGTGCACAGGAAGCAGGAAGTTACCAGGAAGGTGGGGTTGGTGGGCAGAGGGCAAGAGGGGCCCGGGCCCCCCCTTAGTGGTTACCGTAAGTTTGTATGGTGTCTTTAGTAACGGCATGGAATCGTATGCACAGTCTTTGGGAAGGAGAAGAAGCAGCACATGAGCTTGTTCTTTCATTCGTTATGTGCATTCAACAAACCTTTCCCAATCCAACGTGTAACTCGACGCTTGGTGCAGCTGCTTCTATTCATTTCCTATTCACGTTACCAGCGTTTCCCACTCTTCAGTAACTTCCTTCCTTTTCAGAAAAAGGTCTGTGCCCTGAATCAGGTCCTGACCTAAGATACTCCCTGCATAACTGATTAGACCTTTTTTTAAGTCTCTGGGTGGACAAGTCCCCCCAAACACGACATGCGTCATAATCATGGGTGTCGCAGACGGTCATTTTATCATGTCACAGATTGTGTCCAAACATGCTCATCTTGGAAGGAGAAGACGAATTAGGCAGCCCGGGAGAGAGGGAAAATGTTTAAATATATCTAAATACTTGACGCTACTTCTCTACGACAGCCATTTCCTTCCAGCTAACCGGGGAGAAAAACGCTATTTCCTCAGCCTAAATACTAGCCAAAAAAAGTTCTCTTATGGGGGTTAAAGAAGTCCCTGAGCAGCTGCAACAACAACTCTCAACACCTTCCTTGGGAACTACGTCAATATCTTCATATTGCAAAACGTGTGCTTCCCCGTTGACAGTTTTACCGAGCGCAGCTAATATATCCTGCCGCCAAACAGCCAGCATAAACTCATTTACAATTTGTCAAAACCCCTTGTGCTACACACATAGACACCTTTCTGCATTCCAAAGTTGGCTATTTTCGGGGAGTTACAGTACTTTGCGAACACATTCCTCTGAGTTCAGCGGTAGGAGCGATTGACACGAATAACTAACCCAAAAACATCCGAGATATACATGTAGACTGTACTAGCAGAGACGTCACCTTTCAATGCCTTTGGTAGCATTGTAGTGAAACTGTAGACCGGACAGTACAGAAGCTTGTGCTTTTCATCGCATTTCAAAAAGCGTCATTTGAGAATGAACGGAATCCGTACAATTCTGGTTGCAGGTTGCTGGAGTAACATTCCAATTCGTCCCCAAATCGTGTTCTCTCCGCTGCTGGTTTGAAATCCGAGTTCACCTGCAGCTCCTCAAGGAAGAGTAGACCGAACCAAGAAGCAAGCCACAATCCGGCAAGCCCAGTAATGCTATATCTTGATGAACTCCCCATCTTTTCAATTTCTCCTGCACTTTACCGCATACCCTCGCCCCCTTTAAAACCAGCCAAACACCTCGGCGAGAAACCTAAGGGATATTGGCGTATGGGTTTAGTGTACTGTTAACAAAAGTCGTTTGTCAAATGGAGCCTGGGAATGGAATCTCCGTGACCATGGGACAAGCAGCAGCAACGTGTACCAAAGTCGTCGTCAGTCTGCCCTAATCATCCCAAATATTTCTTGGCCTCTCTACCGGCTTGGACTGTGCTGGCTTTCTTTCTCTTTACACTTTCGAGGCCCATGTTCCACGTTCCCTTGGTTCACGATCTTGATGGAGATGAACTAAAAACCGTACCACAACTTGTACAAGATGGTGAGACCTCCCGTCGAGCAGCTTCCCAAAAGCTTTCTTTTGCCCCAATACTGTGCAGGTTCAAGTGACTGACCGTTTGTCGATCTTTTCTCTTTAAAAGGACTCAGATACCCAGACGACGGCAAAAGAACTTCCTTTGCGCCAGATTCAAGTGACCGTCCACTTGGTTCGATCAAGTTGCGCAAAAGCATTCTCCAAAAGCCTCTCATCGTTACATTCCTGTGAGTATCCCCATCACGCCGACCACAATATGTAATGCTACCGAAAAGCGAACAAAACATGCTTCTGTTCGACATACGGTAGTGTCCATCAATCTCTTATGTTCCCAGCATACTCAAGTTTCTTTGTTACATCTGTAGCTTCCTTGGATAAACTTTACAGTGCTCTGCGTGAAACCAACGAGACCGCAATTAGCCAAGAATTTGTACCCAAAAACCGCCCTTTCCTTAAATCGGCATTACCGCACACGTTTAGCCTTTTCACAAATAAACACGGTGATTTTTTTAACAAAAAAAAAAGATACCGCTCAGTGTAGGCGTTGACACACCATTCTCTCTTCTCCCCTTTTCCAGACAACAACCGCAAAAAATTAGACAAACAAACGACCACCTTAAGGGGGAAAATATCAATACATTTTGTGTTACACCACTTTTTAAAGCTCAATTTAGGGTTCGGATCATCGTATTTTACGAACAAAACGAGGCAAACCCTTCCTTTTGTCGGCAGGACTATTCAACGGGATCATTAAAAACCACACGTCCTTCTACATTTCACGGCCCATGTTAGAATTCATCACCAGGAATGTGACGGTCCTTATAGCCCTAACAAAAGCACTACATTTATTTTTTTCCCTCCTATTCTATGCAAAGCCTACCCCTTCTTTGGTGTATAACTTTCTCGACCGACAGAGAACAAGAAGGGTTGTACTAGTTGACCTAAAGAAAAAGCAAACCGGCCTACTCAGAAGAAACCGTGGTGAGAGTTGAATAACTGGAATCAAATATTTTTTTACCTCACGTGTGATACCTCGTATGATATGACTATCCACAACGGTTTGGGACGTTGACTTTTGTTCGAACGGACCGATCCACTGAAGCGATATCTACTTTTTGAATCCCCGCTTAAAAATGGACAGAAAATTTTCTGGAAACACGTCTTCACTTTTGTTCATTACATTCCCTGACCAGATTTTCTAGTTGGGACTTCAGCGCATTTCTTCTCGATCAAATGGGCATAATAGGCGATGATGTTAGATCCCAAGCTGTTAAGTTGTAACCGTAACAGGTATTATTTGAACCAGGAGACGGCAAAGTATAGGCCAGAGGAAGGACTATAAGTCAAAAGGCTTAAGTTTTTTTTCTTTTCCATAGAGGCAAATTTCTGCCGCACCTCCACCTCATATGGGGCTCTGGTATACAGCACACACTTATGCAAACGCTGTTCTATGCAAGTAGACTTCATTTGCATGGTCGCAAGCCCTCGACATCCACTTCTTAGCCTGTGCTTTCCACCAGCCATATATACACCCTCCAACCTAACAACGATTCCTATCATTTAAAAAGCATACTTACATGCAGCTGTTTCCAACCAGGTTCCATGCATTGGTCCAAGGGAAAATCTCAGCAGGTTGAATCGCTTTGACTATTTGGGACCCAGTAAAAGTTCCTCAAAAGCTTGGAGTAAACCTCTAAAGAAAAAGAAAACAGTTGTCTCTCACCTTTGGTGGCGCTAGGGCTCTGCGGCAGACGTAGTAATATCAAAAACGCTCAACGGCTTGGACTCCCTTGATGTCAATCGCCAATGCATAATTTTCGGATAAGTTTTTCATTGGAGAAGCGTGCCAAACATCAATTGTTGCCAGAGGATGGTTCGATCACCCAAGCATAAGGATCGGCACTTAAATGTTCAGAATTATCACATTTGTAAGCTTCACCAAAAGTCGTCCTGAAGTGGCGTAACAAACTGATGTTAACACCACCTAATGGAAAAATAATCGCGCGTTTTTTCAAACAACTTGCGCGCTCTTTTTTATCAGTTTGGCAGTCTGTTAGAATCTCGGTTTACACTGACGCTCCAGCTTAATTTAGGGGACGTCGGGTTTCCTCATATTTTTACATATTACATATTCTTTATACAACGTATTTTGTTACGGATTGTTCTGCATTCCTAGAATTCATACCATAATTACCTACTATTCAAACACTCCCGCGAAGCTTTTTTGTTCAGTTTGCATTTCTTTATGTCTGCAGAAGTCTACCTGCATCACCCACGCTGATCTTTATTTCTCTTGCGAAGAACTTATTATTTTTATTATTTTTTTTTTGAGTCGTAATGTGGGAGAATATATTTTGGCATAATAATTTGTAATTTCCTCCCAATCGTAAAATCGAAATTACCCATTTCTTACATGAAAGAGCTGCTTAACTGTCTGAAGGAATACTGGGCAATAACAGCTTTTGTCAGGAAAAAATATAAATGAAAATGTATATAGAAATCATGTAAAAGCGATTTGAATCAATGGATTAAATTACTATTATGGCCACCCCCGTACCCAGGGAGGTTTAGGGGTTTTACCCCACCCCCAATTTAAACTTTGTAATGGTAAGCATAGGCGACTAACAAAATATCCTAAGAGATTGCATACTGATCCCACCCCCGAACCAAAATCTTCGGTAAGGCCCTGATTGTGATAGTATTATAGTAGTTGTTGCATAGTTTAATACACTTCTTGTCTCCTGATTTGCTGTAGTCAAAGAAGGTAAGAAACAGTAACGCGGTTTGGTAATTCGAAGGTTATAAGTTCGGAAACTATTAGGAGGTGAAAAAAGTGCGTCCCACCACAACGCAGAGTAATGATTTTACCTAAGAATTAGCTCAGTAAAGGAGTCTAGGAATGTTCGTCGTTGTGCAAGGACGCCAAGAGGACACTAATTGACGCAAATGGCACAGAAGAAGGCGCGAAGTGGACCAATAGACAATGTTCACCTTATTTAAAAAAGAGATCTATGGGTTGCAGGGAGACTTTTTGGCTCTTATTGTACACGCACACCTTTGAGATTCGTGATCTAGTTATTTCGGTATGTAGGCTTTTGTCATCTATTCCCGTATTACGGTTTTCTCCAGAGTACGAACTTTTACTTTAATAGATATGAAAAACAGCTCTGCTACAAAAGAACGTGGAATGGATTAACAGTTCTTAGAAAACTTTTAATTTAAAATGGAAAGATTCACATAGATTACTAAAAATTTCCAAAGAAGTTGAAAGAAGTGCTCTGTTAATTTCCTCGTTGCCCTACTATTCACACGAAAGGAATAAAGTAATCTAGACCAACTCCCTGTTTCATTGCAGTAATGCATCCACTCTTTCAACGAATGGAATGTATCCACAAACATAGCCCTATTTTTCTTCGAAAACCTATCGTAAGTTTATATATCTCGCAAGCGAAACCTGATTTTATTTTTATTTTCAATATTTTTAGAATCAGTCGGGGTCCACTGGGCTTGCATTCTAATGGACAGTTCTCCAATTCTCCATAAAGTTCCCTTTTCATTTTGTCTTCTTTTGTACGTCGGCATGCCAACCTTATTGTATATTACAAGCATATTTTATTTGGCCAATCGCACTGTACATGCAGCGATAAGAACTAGCGATAAAGTCCCAGTGATCGTGACGACAAACCAAGCCTGTTTACCAAGCGTCATGCTGCAAATCCCCTCTTTTATGTAATGCAGAAACTCACGTGAAGAATAGCACACCGACCATAAGTTCTGGTGGCCCATCAATGGAAAGGCTGTCAAGTTATTTCGCATGCACTTGTTCTGCAACCATAACCTGCTAGGGCGGAGACGGCGATCAAAGTATTCCCGTAGAATGCTGGGGCTAGCTAACTCAGCTCACGACATCCCAGACCTTCATCCATCACGCAACTGCACTTCTCACCTCTGCACTCTCATATTCTCTTCTCTGTTAGAATACAACTAGCCTAAAACCCCCCTTTAATATGCCGAAACCGTAGTAAAAAGAAAATGGGAAAGATTGTCTATTCAATAGCTTTTGCATCGTTGGAATACAACCCCTATTATGTAGATGCATAGTCAGAATGAAAAATTCAAACCATACCAGCCATTCCAAAGGTGAGAGGACAGGTAGATTCCGGAACGAAAAATAATAAAAGCATTGCACCAGAATTTGAAGGGGACTATATGGCCAAGCTTGTCCAAATCAAATGCTTAAAGGACTAAAAACAGTCAAGCACCCACATACTTGGTACATTCTACCATCTCCCCCCACTGCTTTTTAAAGCCCCCAAAATTCCAAGCTTGCTACGGAAATGCCTCTCGACACATCCTATAAACGCCCGGCCAAAGGCCAAATGATGAATATCTCCGGGTCGTGAACGGTCTGACCAATTTAGAAAATCACCTTTCCCAAATCGAGAATTTTTCTCTTTATTAAGCAAACATAACCTGTCACTTAGCAGACCACCAGTGAATTTTTCCATGCATTTTTTCATATTGTTTTCAACGTACACGTTTTAATCCCCCAGAATTCCTTTCAAGCAAGGCTGTCACGACATGCCAACGCAATACACTGACAGTGAGTGTTCAATAAGACGGAAGAAATGCCACGCTGGGGCGGTGCTATCAAGCTCCTTGTGATTGCCACGCAGGTCGATAACCGTTTTACAATCATATTGGCCCAAAACTGCAATGATCTATGTACATGGGTTTAGATATCAATGTCAGTTGCCTATTATTATTCTCGAAGATGAGAGAACCCTAACTATTAAATGCCATTTATATTCTTCTTAACCCGGATCTAAGCATCCAGCAGCTATCGTGATATAAACGCCAAAGAGGATTTATTTCATCAGCTGAAAACGAACAATAAAAACTAAATTAATATCCAGATAATCCACATCACGAAAATTTCGCGTCATCGCATACCGATGACTCCACCATACTAATTTACGCGGTGAGACTCACAGGTTGGGTTTCGAACGCATGTTTCGACAGACTTTCAAAATAGGCTGAGTCGGAAAGTTGGCGTTTTTTCCCAAAGAGGGGGCAAAGATTCCAAGCCGTGGAACATGACAACCCCTGACCGTGTTGGCTCTGCTTCGTCCCGTTAATCCCGCAGTGTTCATGATGCTTACAGGTGACGTTTACGACCAACACCAAAAAATCTCCTAATATAACCCTATAGTAAACCTTTTGCCTCCTTTGGTCCCAAATGAAACCTTGGATGTAACTTCAGCCAAAAAATTCTCATACGCTTCCTTCATTGGGAACATGAGGCTAGGGTGAGCCAGCGTTCTTGTGCTTTTTTGGGCTTGGGCGGAACATTGATAGTATATTGAGTAGTTGGCTTGTCCTGGAGTGTCAAATTGTATATTTAAATTGGACTAAACTCTCCTATTATACACTTGTTAGGACACATTTTCTTTCAGCTTCTTGGTGGGATGAAAGTTTGGGATTTCACACGCCTTTCTCCCGAACAGCCCGGAAGACAATCAGATTACTACGCAAATAAAGGTGAGGTCTAAAGGTTAAATTGGTGTGTTGTATTAGAACAACGAGATACACAATCGTCCTGGGAAGAGGAAAGTTCCTATTGAATCACTGTCGGTTAACCCGCCATCACGAAGTCACGCACCCCATTTAACCCGGGTCATCAGTTCAGTCATAATAAGACAGCAAAAGGGGCCTCAAACCTTGCATATCAAATTCTATCAGCTCATTGTGTCTTCGGTGATAATACGAGCAGATAGCAACACATGGCACTGACCTCTTAGCCTTCTGATCACCCCCGTGATAGGCACAGAGGAGTTGTTCGCGCTATATAAAGCTCGGATGAAGAAGGTCCCTACGGACTATAAAACTTGATGAGCCTGTCACATCTGATACATTGTCTTTAATCAACAAATTTTCCCAACTCGATCCTCGCGTAACCGTGTGTATGTTCCAGCGCCTCTAATCACGCTCTCTCTTTCCTCTCTCAGGTTTGCACGAATATACAAATTTCCTAATTCCACATCTCCCTGAACATTGCATAAGAAGCTGTAACCACACAGGTTATTTAAGCAGGGCGGCCCACCTGTGGTTTGGTACGCTATTGTAAAATGGAAGGTGGCTAAGCTGTGGGACTGCAAAGCTTTGGGGATATATTGATGCTGAGAAAGAAGCAACAGAGAGAAAGACCAAGAAGAGAGAGAAAAAACCTGTTTAGCTTTTTTGAATTTCAAACAACATTCCCCCCTCCGACATTCGCTATTTAGGAAAAACAGCCTTTGTAGCACCACCACCAGCAGCACTACCAGCAGTAACAGTAACAGCAACCTGCTCAGGTAAGAAGGCAAGTAACCAACATTTTTGGCTTTGATTGCCCTTGTCCTGTTTCCACCTGAAACATGGGTGTTTATCCGCAAAGGATCCATCAGCCACGTTTGGGAAAATCGTGTCTGAGATCCTTTCCCTTTAACCTGTGGAATGGACTCGCCAAGCAAATGACTCAATAACTATTCACTTTTGTACACTTTTGTGCCTTAGTTCTATGACACAGGGAGAAGTTTAACCAACGATCTCTCTCGGTCTTATTGACAATAAGCATAATAGCAAGAGACAGAGAAAAGCTGCGTCTTAAGAAAAACCGTGTTAAACCCGAACGGCGTAGAGAACATGTAAATCACCGAAGAAAAGGGGCGAGATTCCTAGCACGGTATAACAACCTGTCTCTTTTCTTCACCTCTTTCAATCCGTGGGAAAAGAGCATCTCTAACTTGGTGAAACAGTTGCACATCTTCACCTTCTTCAGTGCATAACTAAGGAGGAGTTCTTAGCTATGTATACGGCAGCCTCAGCCAATTAACGCTGCTTGTATAGCTTTTACTAATGCTGCATGCACTAGGGGCTGATAGTAAATTCTGATTACTTCTTTTTCCAGCCATTCTCTCATATACAACCCGAACTTTCTTTCTGCAAAAGAGTGGCAGACATAATAGCAGAACCAACATCCCATGTTATTGTTTGCTCTTGCTCTACTGTTTGATCGTTACACGCACGATAATAAAAAGAGGGAGGTAAATAAAAAAGAAAACGATGCTGCCACTTTTCTTGGTCACGAACTCAACCAGCGGGCCCAAACTCAATCTGCTGTTCCGTAATCGTAAAGCACCGTGCACAGCAGCGTCCAACAAGCACCAGATCTGTAACTTGAGAGCGGATTACCAAGAGCAGAAACGATTGCAGCAGGGATTCTGTGCGTGAATGTTACGTGTGTGCAACTCTTGGCGCTCCAGAAAAAAAAAAAGAACTGCTGGGGAAGTTGTTATGCCCTAATAAAGTTCTTCATAATGAAGATTCTGGAAGAGCGATAGGGATCAAGCCCGCCAGCAGCCGCCAACCATATGAAAATATATGACAGCTCTGCACCAGGTAAGGTGCACACACGCATTTGGTTGCGTTCTCCAACGGACTTACGCCATACATCACACACAAATTTAAGTACGTCTCCAATAAGAATAGTTGTAGTATTTCTCAAGGAAACCTAACGCTGGTTCTTTAATTGAACAGGTTGCACCTGACCCAGGAGCATCATTATCGCGCGGAGTCCGAACAAGGTGCGAAGCTACCTGCAACCTTTACCACTATTGCATATTTGGCTGCTGGGTTCCCCCCAGTCATGTACCACATGTGTGCCCTTGGTCATCCTCCACGATCCCTCAAGACGTTCGAGACCCCTAAGCGTTGGAGCGCCCCACCTGCAACGCTTAAGAAGACAAGGGACGAAACAGGGCTCATTTATCCAAGAGCCCACATCATTTAACATCTTAACATAACAGTCCTCAACTTGCTTTATTAAATCCACCTCTACCACCATTGCCTGGTAGATCTGCTTAGTGGCTGTCATCAACATTCTAAGCGAGAACTCCTTGCGGTAGTCGAATCACAAAGGCGCTCCGAAAACGGACCCCAAACTTGGATCACTTGCCCTTTGTATACCAAATCTTTCATGCACCGCCACGAAAGCTCGAACACATAAAACATTCGGCCCGTAAGTGTATAATAGTCGTCAGTAAAAGGAGCTAAGCAATAGGTTCCGTTCTGAATACATGGCACTCGCGCAACAATGAAAAGCTTGCGCCGACGGAACAGTCCGGCGCTTTTCATGTTTACGTAACTCTCCTGTATTTAACGTAAACTCCTTCTGTGACTTATTTTTTTCCCGCTTCGTAGTACTATGCATAACCTGTTGCAGATGAACGCTTGTGCGACACGTGATAGTCTAACGTAAATGTTTCGTGCAGAAACGCTGGAACTGAGACCTTCTCAAGAATGCAACACGTGTGATTAGAAGAACCACCTGTTACCTTGACGCTAGCGGACAAGAAAGGAGAGTGAATATCCACAAGTGAATCTTTTCTATGGGGTATATGCACGTTGAGCTATAATGCCACCCTCATTAAAACAATCGGCCTGGGCCCGGTCTTGTCTAAACTTGCTTTTTGACTTATTGACTTTCTCGGCAGGCAGTCTTTTTCATATTAATGGTGGCTCTCCCGGCTACGCTCGCTTTCAGGTCTTTTCGAATGCTTGGCAACAAAAGAGCTTTTATAAGCACTGCCTGATGGATCCCAGGTTAAACCTGGGTGGACAAGGGTAAATGGGAATGATCGGCACGATCAACCTGTGCGATGCTGGAGCGACCACCATCACGGCGCTTATTTTCCCAACCTCCGTTCACTGAAAGAAAACAACAGCAGCAATAGGCCTGTTTCTGAAACGCCCCCCGAATTTCAGTTTTTCCTAGGCTTTTATCACGCCTTGCATTCAAAATTCGCTGTGTATTACAATCAAACTATGGCCATGTTGGGGCATGAGTCAGCTTCTTCGGGAACTGTTTTCTTGCCTTCACGCCAATTTGGCTGACAACGGTGACCTGCAATGGTAATTCTCAACGCATCGAGAATAAGGACTTTCTAACGAACTACAACTTTTCCGCTAGTCCAACTCATGTACACACCAACAGGTCGAGCGAGCCCTGACACTGCGCCTATCGTAACTGATCTTCGTCTCGAAATCCCAGTTTAAAATAAGCAAACATGTAGTTTATCTTCGCAAATGTCCCGATTTCCTGCCATACTTGGCTTTACAAGAGTTTTCTACATTTTCTCGCTTTGCCAGAGCTACACATAACCGTTATTTGTTTCGAAACGGTTAAAAATCGGAAAATAAATAAATAGTGCGTTCCAAGATGCAGCACATGCTTCATTCTAGCACTCCCAACAGCCAGCATTCCGGGCGACACAGACGAGGCACCTGCTTCCTCTGCAAATCCAGAGCTCATTCAAATAAGTAAACAATGCACACACGTAAAAAAAAATACTCTAAAACGTGAACTAAAAACAGGTGGAAACGTTCAAGCGGTTTTTCTCAATCGTTTTTCGTTGTTAACCTAAATTTCTGAACATATTTTTTTTTTACGGCCCAATGGCTCTCCAATAAAATCATTCAAACACGGATTTTAATAGTCGTCCCACTTAAACCGGACACGTTGCGAACAAAGGCGCCAGCAAAAAGTGTTAAAACCTTAATGACGAGTTGCATTACGGATGGCTTGCGTAACTGTGGTTGAGAAGGATGCGGCGTGATGTATTCAAATAAGCCCCAGAAAAACAACGTTCAGAAGTCAAAATGTTCGGTCGCGAGACGTGTAAAAGCCTTAAAGCCAAGGGAGAAGTCAGGGCCGAAAAAAGTTTCGGCTCACTCCGTTTCATTTTTACCTTGCTCCCTTTGCCAGATGACGTACACACTTACTTGCACGGGTCTTTCGCTGCTCATTAGTTCTGTCCTTATGCCCTTGTCTCCCTTGGCTGGAACTGAAGCTTAAGCGAGATAATTCCCTTAGACCAAATCCGTCATCATTGTCAAAATCCTGCACCTACTTTTTCTCCTTTCCCCGGTCCGTTTTCCCTTGGCACTTCGAGGCGCTGGTTCATGTCCCCCTTGTGCCAGGGTTTAACTTTAATGACGTCCTGATCATGACCATCTTTGCCTTCACATGAAAACAAGGCATCGATAATAATGCCTGCCTAAGAAGGAAGTACCATGTGGGTCTCGCTGTGTCCCTAGCGTCCAGAGGATTCGATGTCATTCCAAAAGTGACTTAGCGCAGAGGTAATAGACACAAAAACAACTTTCAAGACGACCTGCAATGGTCGCCGCAGACTTCTTTTTACACGTAGGATATCACCCTTACTCTGACACACGGCATAGAGAGAAGAGACGATAGAAGCCGGCATGAGATAGACGTGTTTTCCTCAGCCTAAGAAGAAAAAAATGCCAGCAGCTAGGATCAAACTCTCTAATGTTTTTACGATGACTTGCTTGCCAACTGTTTCCACTGTCTCTCTTTGTCTTGCTTTAGCTAGTATTAACTTTATCCCCACCTAGAGGCCACAATCTAATTATGCAAAGTTGGCATCTCTGACCCAAAGAGTGCATTTATTTTTAGGATTACCTCAACCTATCCTACAGATTTTTTTCTGATTTTTTTTTTGAAGTGTCGACAACTTATAAAATGTCACAGGGTGACAGAAATAGTGACAATAGATTTACCTCTGTTGACAGGCAATGAATTGCGCCCCGGTCTGGAAACGACATAACTTAGGCCTGCCCATCAGTTTCTAGTTTTGGTTAATGGGGGCTGTCGTAGGCCTAAGCTGAATGGTACAAATAGAGGAAAAAATCGACCAAAATTGTAGAAAGGTCTTGAAATCTTAAACAGACGACAGTAAAAGAGCTCAAAGCCTAACCCCATGTAAAATGCGAGAGGTGAAGAGAAAAAAAAATCGTAACTGCGGCACCTGGTCAGCGAGTTGGTCCTATTGTAGCTGTTTTACCTGGACTCCAGCAAGTCTTGGTAGTTCTACAACGTTCTACATTGAATTCTCCTTAGGTCCCATCACATCATCTCTGGTGAAGCTGGTGGTGTGGCCTTTTTACCACGAAAGTTTTGCAGGTGCTTGGGTTTTCCTCAGAGCTGCCGGACCGGGCCACTAAAAGAGACCATCACCTTAGGCACCATCGGACAGCAGGTGCACGTCATTTTACACACCTTACAGTATCTATCCTCCAAGCTACTCGTTTTCCATTTCTCGCACAACAAGTTCATGTTTCTTTTCATTATTTCAAATCGTAACAAGTTTTGACCTGAAAAGAAAAAGATGAAAAATATTCCGCTCCTGACACGAGAAAGAAATCTCATCAGAAGTGAATAAACTTGATATACACTTCTTTGAGGGTTCAAATATGCGTTTCTTTTGAACGACCAATCCTTGGAACTATTTTGTTAGTCAAGCGCTTGTACAATGAAAACAAAATCCCCTTGGCGTGAATACCGCGACTTGTTAGAGTTCTGATAAACGTACAACTTATCGAGAGTGGGGGCAAAAAACTGCGATGCGTCGCCTTTCATAATGAAAAATACAACAAGAAGTTTGAATATCAAGAGGCTAGAAGACAGATTCGCTTAAAAGCCATTTAAGTCTCCCTTATTACCGCTGCCAAACAGACACAACTATCTTGCTCTTCCAGTGTTATCTTGTTCTGAAACTTGCACGTCTAACAAACCTTCCTCATTACAACGCTCGTACTCAAGTTATGTAGCTAGTCCTCCATTGTAGCGGAATAGAAAAAAAAAAACAGATGGAAAAGGACGATAACAAACATAACATGAAGGCGAAAGTCTTGGAGGTTTTCTTCGCTTGAAAAAAAGGAGAAAAGAAGTTCTTGAAACTTAAAGGAAACTTGTGTAGGTTCATATAAAATCGTTACAGGTAGAACAGTCTTTTTCCCCATTTTTTTTCTTCTGAGTAAAGGTAAATACCACTTAATGAAACTTTTTTAGGTGGTCAATGAAGGGAAAAGGATGTTGATGCCAGACATGGGTGCAGCTTGTAGCAACCCACCTACTACTATGGTCAATAACCAAATTACAAAACAAAGTACCACTTGTTTTAAAACGAGACGCCATTTTTTATACATATTAAAGAGGAAACGAGTTTCCGGAGATGCTCTGTGGGCCAATAGCTGTAAGCCTTGAGATAAAACTATAACTCGATTAGTGTATGCCATATATGCTCCCTCAATTTGGCCAGGCGTTTCAACATAATTAATCACACATCTTTAAATTGAATTGGCGTGAAGTGGTGCGGAACTTGTAATTCAACGACGTCAGGAATTCATCATCAGACGTAAGAAGGCTATTTGTAGTCTGAACCCAACCCTTCAACTCTTAGGACAAGTTAACCAAAAAAAGCAATGCCACCGTACATGGAAACTGCCAACACACTTTGGGAGATGAGCATTATGTAGTCAAGTAATGAAAAACTTGACGCAAACACGGTACTTGATGCCAACATTTGGCCTCAAATAGTGAAAGGACGGTGAGAGAGATTGAAAAAAAAAGAAGCTGAAGACTAATAAGCATCGAAACAACTAAGGTTGATTTTGGCCAACCTGCGTCTAATGCGTACAGTGAGTGCTTTACGATACCATATAAAGCCACACAAGGATGACTGTCGGATTGATGCGCTTATTGACCATCAAAGGTGGTCGCTAAGGGCCATCGGGCACCAGTTCCGTAGCATCATTAAAACTATATTTTCTACCAGAGAAGAAGTTCTTATCAGAGTTAATAACAGTGGCGTGAACTTGCAGAAAATAGCGTACCTAAGAAAGAGAAGACAATGCAGGTGCAACAGCCTCACCAAAAATTTATTTCAGAGGACGGCGTCCAGTGTGCGAGCTACGTTGCCATCACCACACCTTCGTCTTTGCCATATAAAGATCCCCAGATTGGGTCCTCCTTGCCTTTTAGCACACACTGGCTCTTCCGGGGGCCAGACACCTCTTTCCACAAAGAGATGTGTAATAACTCTCGTTTAAATCAGCCTTAAGATAAGAGGTGAAAACATATGAAGCTGGTTGAAAAAGCCAAGAAAAATTAGCCATCAAGTGTTACTCGACCCTGACGCTAGCTGGTGCAAACTCACATGCGCATGTGATTTACACCGAAAAAACAACCAAGGACTAATTGAAAACAATGATGGACGTGCGCCAAAGGACTCTCGGGCCCTGAACAGGTCCTAATCAATAGCATGACCAAGCTCATCATTGTCGATCACTTGTCTCCATTTTGGTCGCAGTAGAAAGCTTTCGAAAATCTGAATATAAACTGGCATACAAACAACCCAAGTTCTTGCTTTCGGTACAAATTTAAACCGAGGAGAGAAATTTGACCCAAGCGATGAGTCAACAATTGCCTGGTCATTGTGCTGCTGCAGTTTGCTGCACATCTTGGTGAGCAAAGAATAGACACATACAGGCGGCCATATCTTCGGGGCAGGTGCGGATGTCGGTCAGATCTTGATTGCGATTGATTACCGCGAAGGTAATGATAGATGGATTTGCTACTCACCAAGTGAGGCATTTATACCCCGTTTGGGCTGTAATATTGCTTTATAAAAGGTGCAAGTGGGCGGGGGGTTGAGAGGGACCAAGGTGAGAGAAGCGTTTTGTAGATCGGAGCAGTTGTGAATTGAAACCAGATTTTATCCCCCTCTCTTTTTTTTTTTTACTGGCGGGGTCTTCATTTTCGGTTGAGCATGTTAAAAACTTGACTAAGTTGAAAATCAATTCTACCATGTCACGTGAGTCAGCCTTTCTGGCTCAGCAAGGGGTCACCCAGGGGTGTTAAACACGAATCAATGTTCCGTAGTTATACACTCTCTAGGACGTTACAACGAAATCTGTAGAGCACAACAGACCAACCTTTATTTTCCGGACTTAAGAAGGGTAATAAAGACCCAAGAAAAGGCCGCTTACTGTCACCGATACCTCATACCTAAACTTTCACTGATAAGGTCTTTTCTTTTATTTCTTCTTTTTTTTTCTCCTGCAAGCCTCCCGACCTTTATGTCTCTTTACTCGTTAGTGAGGATCCTTGTTGGACTACTTTGAAGTTTTCATAAATTTTAGAAATGGGGTAGCGACGCAAAAGTTTCTGTTGGTAACATTCTTCAGGAGTTACGAAAGACAATTATAAAAAAACGCGCTTGGGAAGCGGGAGGGGGTCAAAATCCTGCAAGTTGTGATTGTGACAAGCAAAATTACATGCCCTTCTTTTGATTTGCCCTTTGACCCTCTCCTTTTAAATCAGTAATCTGAATTGGATGGACCGAGGAACGAGCACCTGCCAACACTAGTCTGCGCCTTGCACAGCGAATTTTCCATACTGGTCCCTTGTAGCTCTCTAAGCTGATTAATCAACAAAGGCTGGTCTCCGCTTGTATTTTCTTAATCAAAAGCGATACAAAGAGGGTTTCTTCCGCTTTTTCGGGCTAAAGGACGATTTCATCCTTGCACTACGGCTATTTTCAAAGCTTGCATCAGTTTCTGCATAATTGAAATGGACAAATAAAATTCTAGACGAAGGCAAATGTAATATTGCTGCATGACTATTTTTTAAATTATAAATGTACAGGAAAAAAGGAAGATATAATAATTTTCAAGAAAATTGGTGCGGAATTTGGTGCAATAAAATCGCGATGTAACGTGCACCGGTTATAGCGAACAATAGGCCATACTGTACAAGGTTCACAAGCCCCGGCAAAACGCGTGCGTAATTGTACAGGGAAGCGTCGGCTATAGATTCGCCTATAACGTACACAAACTGGAGTCTCTGTGCCAATTTACAAAAGCACTCTCCTTCGTTTATAGTGAACATAAGCGCTGCTAAGCGATAATGCGTTAAAAACAGTGTTGAAGAGAAACTTTGTATTCCACAAGATCACGCTACTCGAGCTAGCGTTCTACGTTTTTAGTAGATTTTATCAAGCAAGTACCTTTGGTGCTATCCCGCTCAAATTACTCTCGCTACCATTTGTTTTATAAACGAAACAATAAATAACTGTATTGATTCGGGTATGCTTTATTTTCTTATACAAAATAGTACAAAATGCTGCTCTTGCGGAGCGGCTTCAATTAACTCTTGACACGAAACGTGAAATAATTGAAATGACAGAAAATGACAGTAAAACTATTTTCTAAGGCATTTCGGGCCAATTATCGGCTACAGCGGTCAAATTTTCCCCCTGTGTGTACGTTATAGCGAGAGCTTTTTGGAATCCTACGTTGGCACCATTTTCGTCTCTTCGAACCTCTATAACAAGACGATAGAGAAAAGGGCCGCTAGGTTTTGTACACTACAAGTTCTCTCCGGGTCTTTATCTAACAATCAGTTGTAGAATGCACAACGGTCTGCAGCCAGGACTAGAAACTGACATGCTTGTACTGCCCAAATAGATTTAAAGGAATATCAATTTTCACTGAGACTGTGAAGCTGGGCTAAATGAGTTAACTGCTTACTTGTTCTAGTCTGCGATAATCCGAGCAATAATGAATACGAGAGCTTACATATAATAGAAACTGCAGGGAAAAGGAAAGCGTAAGCTGTGAAAACAAAACATATCTGATTCACTGTTATGTGATTAGGTCTAATCCCGCTCCTTCTCCGGCTTATGGCTAGCCCCTGGACCTTCCAACACCCCCTGTCGTCAAAGCACTAAAGATAGCTCATGGCATAACCCATTCGCGTTTTCATCATTCAAATTTTCGCAATTCGTGAGGCCCGATCTGGTTTTCTGTACTTGCGCAATACATACCACACTGCATTGTTCTCAGTAGATTAGATAAACTCAGGTGAGAAAGGGATTTAACCGAATTCCTGGAAACGAATGTGAACGGATTGGACAATTGGCATCATGTTAAGTAACGAAAATTTGCGTGATAGAGCTGCCAAATTGGACGGTTTCAAAAATAAAATCCAGTGCTATCCGGATTTTCCTAAACCTGGTATATTGTTCAGGTACTTGATTAATCGCCAACAGTCACGCGAAAACATTCACAGCTAATACTTCTGTTTTTAAGGGATATCTTTCCTGCCTTACGAGATGCTGCTACGTTGAGAGACGTCGTTGATCTTCTTGTGGCCGCTATTAAAGAAAAGGGTTGGGACAAAGTTGACGTCGTGGTTGGTTTAGACGCCAGAGGATTCATACTGGGACCTCTCGTTGCCCTTGAGTTGAACGTTGGTTTTGTTCCCGTTAGGAAGAAAGGGAAACTGCCTGGACACGTGCAAGAAATTGCCTACACCCTCGAGTATCGAACAGTACGATTTACTTGCTTATTTAATAAAGAACATGAGTAACAATGCATCTTCACACCTTTTGCTAGGACACGGTTGAAGTACAAGTTGATAGTATCAAAAGAGGCCAGAAGGTGTTAGTTATTGATGATCTGCTGGCGACCGGTGGAACTTTGATGGCAACGTGCAACTTGATAGAAAAATTGGGCGCTGAAATTCTTGGTTGCATCGTAGCTTTAGAATTGAAAGATCTGGAAGGCTACAAGAATGTACCGTATCCTGTGATATCTTTGCTACAATTCTAAAACAAAGCTTGATTGTTATATCGACTCCTAATACATTCCAACCCCTAGAAACCATCTGAGTTCGAAATACAAAATCCGGCGATGGGAGCAAACAAATGGTTTTTATTTTACGTCTTCGTTACGGACAATAATAGCAATGAGAAGAAATCGGGGAGGTGAAAACAACGTTTAGAGTCCGCCACGTAAGGCCAACACTAAATGAAGCACAGAACCACCTTGCACTTTGTAATCCGCAGCCGTCTTTTCGTCATTCCTAAAAATAACATAAAGGGAAACATGTTACTTCTAAATTCCATTATGATAACGTAATTTAAGAAATTAAGTATGCCATCTTTCCGCAAGTTGGGAGTCTATAGGACAGAACATAGCGAGGTATAAAATCAGTAACAAGCGAAGGAAATTCAGTACAAAGATGGGATAGGAAGGTTGGGGAAAATCGAAGTTCTGTAATTTCGAGAAACGGTGCCTCCGTATATAATTCCACTTAGGAGTTTTACTTCGAGATAAATAAACTGAGCGATTGATGCCAAGTTTAATGACTCATTGGTCAAAGAAGTAAAGCTCGGTGATGGATCTCGTAGGTCAACGTGCGAGTTGACATTAAAGATAAGGAAAGTATCCAATTTCTGGCACCAGAGAAAGGTCAAATGGAAAGGTAACAAAACAAATACGGTACTTTTATATACTCTTTACACATACATTTGCTTGCCAGAGAAAATTAACCGTTGCTGTGGCGGAGGAATGCCTTCCTTCTCTTCAACGCGTTCTTTTATCCTTTCAACTTTGTCTGTCGGCTCGATATCAATTTCAATCTATAAAGGGAACCCAATTTACGTATTTTTCTAAATTACAAGTCCTTTATACCTCCTTGCCGGTGAGAGTTTTAACTTTAATAAGCATTTTCAGCTAATAAAATAATGAACACCAAAACTTCAACGGCAAATTTGTTCGGTTTCACAATATCGGAGTTGTATCCTTTCCTCACCTTGCACCTGTGAATAGTAAATATCTTTAACATTTTAAGTTAAAATAAGTGTACTCGATTTGATTAAAGCAAATCTAAATTGGTGTACAATATTTCTTACCGTCTACACTTCAGCTTTTCCGTCACAGTCAAAACAGTAACTTTTTCTGTTATGTTAATGTGAAGGTTTCCGACAGGTGGCAGCATAGGCGGTGAAGTTTATCCGGCTGCTACCAGGTGGCATGAAGAGCAGCGTAAATGTTAATTGTCATGCTGAAATGCTAGTGAAGTTTCTTAACAATAGCAAATCGTAACGGTTTCAAAAATGCCATCGTATAAAGGTAAAAAGATGTCTCTAAGTGAACATTTGTATTAATTGAGCTTTTTCTTACACAGTTAAGGTGAAATGGGGAAAGGAGACCTTCTCCGACGTAGACGTCAATACCGACGAAGATCCTGTTGTTTTTAAAGCGCAACTTTTTGCGTTAACGGGTGTAGCTCCGGAACGACAAAAGGTTATGCTTAAAGGACTCACACTGAAAGACAACGAATGGGGCAACTTCAAGCTGCGTGAAGTATGGGCTGTCATGTATTTGTATAGTAAAGCTTAGCTATTTAATTTCTGTGTATTTCTAGGGAGCAATGATATTGCTAATGGGCAGCAAGGAAGAAGACGTCCCAACTGAACCTGCTCAAAAACCTGTCTTCGTTGAGGATATGGATGATTCACAACTCGCCAATGCAGTAAGATTTGTTACAATTTTTTTAGTACCCTGTTGTAATTGTCATGCATTTTTCCTTTTTTAGCTCGATGTACCAGCGGGGTTAACGAATCTTGGCAACACCTGTTATTTGAATGCCACTGTTCAATGTTTGAAAGTTGTACCGGAGCTGCGAGATGCCTTAAAAGAATTTCCCGGCTGTAATATATTGCTTTACTTTATGCAATTAAATTAAAGCTAATTTTATCTCTAGCTGTTGGAAATGTGGCCATGGAGCCAGCTACATCATTAACGGCCAGTCTGCGCGATCTGTATAACGGTATGGAAAGGGGCAAGGATATTACACCATTTTTCCTGTTGCAAGTTTTGCACATGGTTTTCCCGCGCTTCGCGGAAAAATCAGAGCACGGCGGATATCAGCAGCAAGACGCGAATGAATGTTGGACGGAACTTCTTCGAATGTTACAGCAGAAGCTCCCAGCGAAACCAACCCCGAACAATGGAAAGAAGTATAAGTACGTTTTATTGACGGCACCTTCTTTCCGTCATCAACGTATAGCCTCTTTACTTTGTATCTCAAACTTTTGTTTTGCGACAGGTCTATAATTGATCAGTATTTTGCCGGCACGTTCGCCTGTGAGCTTAAATGCAATGAGTCGGAGGACGAGCCGGTCTCAAAGAGTACCGAAGATTTTTTGCAGCTTTCGTGCTTTATTTCTCAAGATGTGAAATACCTGCATTCTGGCTTGAAATCAGTAAGAAAACACACGGTGAAACCCGGAATCATTAAACAGCTGTATTTATTTTCGTCAGAGGCTGCAAGAAACCATCACGAAACTTTCCCCGACGTTAAACCGCGATGCAGTTTACACCAAGTCGGTATGCGCAATGAAATAATTTTTTTTTCCCACTCTTGTTACAGTATTTTCTTTTCGTTGCAGTCACGTATCAGTCGATTACCAGCATACTTGTCTGTTCAGTTTGTGCGTTTCTTCTTCAAAGAACGCGAGGCCATAAATGCGAAAATCTTAAAAGATATAAAATTCCCGTTAAGCTTAGACGTCTTTGAATTATGCACACCGGAACTGCAACAGAAACTTACGCCTATGAGAACCAAGTTCAAGGTATATTTTTGAATAAATACCAAAAGGTTTTACAAGCTATGTATTTTCACTACCAAACAGGAACTTGAGGACAGAAAGGTGGAAGAAGGTAAGGAAGCAAAGAACAAAAAGGATGTTAACCAAGATAAGAACAAAGCTCCCGTAAAAACGGCTCCCTATTGGTTTGAAGATGGTAAGTTAACCTTTTTTCCGTAGAGACCAACGTACTTCGTAGATTTCCTATTCTCAGCTTATTTTTTATTGTTTGTTTATTTATTTTTCATTTCGTTTTCAGGATGGCTTTATTTCATTTTATTTTCGTGATTGTTCAATGAATTAAACTAGTCAATTGTGTATACTATGTAATATAACTGTGTTTAGACATTGGCTCCAACAACAGTGGATACTACGAGTTGCAAGCTGTCTTGACCCATAAGGGTCGTTCCTCGTCGAGCGGGCATTACGTTGCATGGATCCGCGAAAAGGATGACCGTTGGTATCAAATGGATGATGACCGCGTGAGTCCAATTACTAGCGAAGACGTGCTGAAACTTTCCGGCGGAGGTACTATCTGCGTTTATTACTCTACATAAAGAAGTAAAAATAATGTGCATTAGGCGATTGGCATTGCGCATATGTACTCCTTTATGGCCCACGGCTATTGGAAATTGATGAAAATGCTCTGCCCGTCGTTCCTAAGGAAGGCGAGCCTATGGACGCTTCTTAATTATTTTTTTTTTTAATCGACAGCGTGTTTTGACTGTAAAAGATCCCTGCACTGGGCAAAAAGGCTTCTGAATACAATGGCTTGTTAAGCCACTATTAAAATAACGCCATATTTCTTCTGTATGTAACCTAAAAGCGTTTCCCAACCTTACGATGTTTGGAACACCCTGCTGTGCGATCATGCTTTGCGCTCATCTCCATCTCCCCTTACTAGCCTCCTTTCAGGCCCCTAACCGACTGACATGTATGCCAGTTAGGATGGAAGAAAAGAAGACGAGTCTTTCGCTGCCATGAATCTGGCTCACTCCCTGGTATCTTCTATTTTTTATTTTCTTTCACTCTCCTCCCCCCTCCTTTGCTTGGCAGCGCCCATTGACAGCCCAAGTTTTTCCAAGCGAGAGTCATAGCTGAAGTTGAGGGCAATTCCTCGGCTCCTAACGGAGGTCTCTCTCTCCGGCCCGGCATCTCTATGACGTTGTTTCCGGTTCCGGTGAGTCGGACGGGCGATGGTCGTCAGGAAGTGGCTTTTGTCAAGAAATAGCTTGCACCGAAATCCCCTCCCGATCCTTGCATCAGCCATCTTCGCGTCTCGTCTAGCGTCAGAGGACTTCAATTAGGCCACTTGCCCAAGTTATGGCACCATATCATCAACGGCGTCGATCAGCTTCAGTCCCTGGTTTGTATTTGTACAATGGTCGTATAATAAACGACCTAACGATCTGAGATACTCCCATATATTACCAAACGCTTTGTAGAAGATAGTCGAACATTTAGACCCTACTTGCTTTCCCCTAAAATTGAAAATGCGGAGCTGCAATTCTTGCTTTATCTCCCATTTACTTAAATTTCCTTGATAAAGTTAGCCATTACTGCTGTAAAAGATACGAAATTCAAGAATGTATGAATATGGACCAGAGTTAAATGAAATGTAGAGTTAATGAGAAATAAAAGTAAAGGTAGAGTATGTCAGTAGAGGCTAAAAGATTAAAAATTACAAGATAAAGTCTTTAATAAGATATGACTGTTATAAACGGGTCTTCTTCACGAAAGTATTGACAGGAAATTCTGCCAGTATTTAAAAAAAATCAGTTTACTATTTACAGCATAGCTTACCAGATTTGCGAAGAATAATTTTATCGCTCGAGTGGGTTTTGAGCACATGTTAAAAGAAAAGAAAAAAAGTTGGAAATATAATAAGTAGCCCGTTTCAATGTAAAGGCTCGGAATTCAATACACAATAGACAATCAGCCATAAATTATAGATTTAGCCTAAGGTACCTATTTTATATTGTAAATTAACGAGATCTTAAGCTCAATACAGGATTAGGCGGTTTATAGCTAACTGGAAAGTAACCGATGAATAAATAAGTGACCCTATGGTACTAACCACCGCAGTAAAATCTCTCTGAAACGAAATATCGGCCAGTTTAGAAAGATCCATAGTTCCCTAATACACACGTCTACGACTCTAATCGGAAAGTATTCGAAAGAGTGAAATCGAACATAAGGAAATTTAGCTTAGAACGAATAAATTTCCAGGTCTACATGACAGCCTAAATTAACTACTTTATTCATTTACGATTATGGCTTTATTCGGAACACGATGACTGTCACCCGATAGTGCACGAAACTCAACTAAGCAATAACAACGCTGCTGCTTCGCCAATTAAGTTGGGATTCGATCGTCTACTTTCGGAAGGGAGTGTGACGTTGCATCAGCATATCCACAGAAGCTAAAACATTGTTTAGCAATCATTGTTGCAATGTTAAAATCAACAAATAAATTCATATGAGGTATATGTTCAAATAATTTCAGCAGCTGGATTCGGTGGGGTACAGGGGAGGGGGCGATTCCACTGCCTTAAGTTCAGAACGGAGTAATTCGAATGAAAAATTGTGTGATTGTATCGCCTGGTCCAAATTCTACATGCAATTCTACTTTGCTCCACTCTGAAATTTGACGCCATTGAATAAATTGTTTTGGCAAGTTAAAAGCATACATACTAAAAAAAAAAAAAAAAAAAGACAGAAAGAAACTCCATACGGAGGAAGTTCTTGCTTTCTTTCAATCATCAAAGAGCTGAGTTTTTGACCAATATTACAATCCGAATATCAAAAGATTATTAAAACAAGTCCTGACAAGCTTATTTACATTTGCAAGCTTGTATAGCTTACTGTATTCAAACTATAGCTACATTTTATTGACGTTAAATGGGTTCCAAGCTCTAACAAATGTTTACTATTATTTGAACTTATTGTCTACATTTGTGAATGTTTTTGCTAAGTAATAAATACATTTATTAGTAGAAAGACATCAATTGAAGATCAAACATGGATTTATACGGAATCTTGCGTGTGCCGAATTATTTGCCGTCCCACAGAAGTTTCGTTTTGTGAGATATAACTGTAGAAATATAACTGAAGTGTCCTTCGTAATTTATTAGTGAGATTTCTCTAATATTCCCCAGTTACGATACGTGTTCAAGAAATGTCGTCTGTGCTAGAGTCGTTAGCCAAACAAAACAGTAACTTGCACCCCTCATTTTTTACATTAGAATCGCATTTCTCATAAATACAACACATTTTGCCGCTCGCACGTAAGGTTAAACCAGTAACAGGTTAAGCATGACAGCACACAATTTAAATTAGCCTAAAAATATATTTATAATTTGAAACAGGTACACGAAGTTTTATATTTCATACACCGCCTTCGCTACATGGTCAGAGACGAAGGAACTTGCATGAAACACTGGTACTTACCATCCTTCCCGTTAGTCAACATAGTAACCCACCCCACACTCATGAAAAAGCATGTTTGATACGGCTAAGTGGATGGGAGGATTGTTATGGGAATGCCCGAATCAGTGTAACGAAGGCTTAAATCAACTGTAACCTGTGACGACCTAGTGGATCGCTGGTGAAAAAGACGGTGACCAATTGATAGACATGGGAACTGCGTTAACCTCGGGAACGATGAAGTGCTCACGTGCCCTTCTCCATCAACAGTCTATTAACGCAACGCCGTATTGACTTACGTGCCCTGCAAGTCAAACACTGCATAGTTAAGTTACGGACCGACACAATATTCATATGACTTGACGCGCACTCTGAGAATATGAATTTTTTCACTTTTTAGCTTGACTTTTAGTATCTCGTTAAGGGAGTTGGTGAGACGAAATGACTTGCAACTTTTTAACACCTTTTTACAGCCACACGTCTGTGTGTACAATGGTGATAGAAATGAAAGGTAACACACAAAGGTGGTTTATGGATAAAAGGGCACGTGTCTTTAATCAATAGCGGGACGCGGTAGGGCGGGAACCATTTTTATTCATGGTCGCCCCTTCTACTTTGATGTTCTCCAAGCGCATTTAACTCCGGAAATGCAGCTCCAAGACGGAAAGTGAAAAAGGTTAAAAGGGAACAACGCAGAAAGCATGAGCTTTTATGTAAAACGTATCGTTTCAAGTGAGACAGTTTTAATGGTATTTCGCTGAATCTCATCATGCATGAGTTAACCGATGTAACAGATAGTACAAGAAGAATACCAAATTCACCTTAGGCCAGTTGCTCGTTAAGAAAATAAGACATCTTGCGATATAGGAAAACAATTATTGAATTTTTTCTTGGATGGGTTACTTTGCATCTCAGTCTTTGTTATTTGTTCTGTTGATGATCAGGGAAAAATTTTAGACACACTAAAGAAACAACAACGAAGAAGAGGACGCGGCCACTCCTGTGTTGATAATGCTTCTAGAAACTCAGTATTTTTCCAGCAAGTTAGATTGGCTGTAACGATGAAAAATGACACGAGGTTTTCAGCTGCTTTGGGCTTCTGCAGCAGGCAACGAGGCTTATCATGTACGGTATCAAAAAATGGGAGCATGATTAATGATTTTCAACCAGCCGCTTAATCACATCATTCAGAAACGGGGACACACCCGTTTCTGTGAAACAATATTTCTCGAATGTCTTGACAGGCTCACTGACAAATCTCCAAACCGTTTCACTCACTAGTGAAATGAACTGTGGTCAATTATGAGTCTAAATCAGTCCAACTACCCCACGAATTTCAGGGAACGGTGCACCTTGCTAGTCGAAACGCAAATAACAAAAATTGAAAGGCTTGAAAACTCTGTAAAACGGCTATCAAATCCGCCAGCATGCTAAGTTTCTCTCCCTTAAGTGCCTGACGGGTTACACGAAAACAAAAACGGGGAGGACCCCATCAATGGAATCTTTAACGTGAAAGCAAGCATCTTGAGGTGGTTCGCGCACCACCGCGGGGCATGCAGTACTCGACGCCGGGAAGGCGAACCTTCCGTGGGGCAATGGCTCGAGCATAAGAGCCAATCGCGTAGCCGGAAATCCCTCCGGCCCTGGTCCCGGACGGAATTCTAGCAAGAAATCCGCCTGCCCCGGGAAGCGCTCGGCTCCGCCTTGGGCATCATTAAGAGCTCATACGAGGCTTAGAGGGCGGCGCTTAGCTGGCTGGGAAGCTCCAAATCTCTTTTGGTCTCGTTGTGTGCGTTTCCAGTGGGAGGAGGAGATTGAAACTTTTCCAAGGTGGGGGGTTGCTTGTTGGCGGAATCCTGTGTGATGGCGAACGAACTCTTCCTTGAGCTCCTTTGCCGGATTTGGGTTGCCATCATGCAAAGTCGGACGGCGACGGCCAGTTTCCGTCCAACTTCCGACGACAAGCAACGAAACGCTTTTTCCCGTTCCTGTCTCCTCCCCGTAGGAAAATTACCTCCGCTCAAACCGCGGAAGATCTTCAAGGCGAAGGCAAAGGGGAGTTCCAGAGCACAGCTCCAACTTGCAAGCTCGCCTCTTTTCTAGTTCTCGGTCTTTCGAAAAGCGTGCAAGTGTGAAGCAAATTTTTTGGTTAAAAGAGGGGGGTAGCAAGGCAGCTCCACGGAATCTGCTGTCACCCCTTTTTCCGCAACCCTGCCCTGCTTACTTGAAGCAGCTGTAACCTCCGCAAACTAGTCAAGATCACAGGAAACGCAGGCGGACGGAACACGGAAGAATAGGAAACCTCATGCTACAGTCGATGAAACTCACGCCAGTCTTCCTTTTCCAACACTGCCGACAAAACCTTCGTCTTCCTCTCGCGGACGCTTTAGAGGAAGACCTCTGACACTTTCATTATCCGGGACAACACCCAGCGCGGAAACTCAAATTCCGGCACAGTCTTCGGTTGTCTTTGCCATCGCTGCATTTTTTGCTGCTACCGCCAATTGCTTGCTTGTCACATTTCCGCGGAAACTTACAAAAAAGTCTGCTACCCGTATCTTAAGTCTTCGTCTAAAAAAGTGACGGTGTTCAACTGTGAATTATTGTGGACAAGTTTTTGACCTTATTGACGGATTACAAAAGTAAGTTTCTTCGTTCGACTACTTAGTTCTTATGATTTTTATTATTTTTTTTGGAATCAACTAAATAAATACAACACGCAAGTCTGTACGTGTTGAGACGTGGAAGGGAAGCTACGATTTACGGACTTCCGGAGCTAAATGAAATATCCTGTCGCTGACAGGTTTGGGGAAGATGACAGGTTATAATCTAAGGTTACCCTCACGCTTTTGCTTCTCTTTTGGTGGTAACTTAACGGCCGCCACGGTGCATCAAGCAAAAAGCACAGGGGCCAAATCGTTTAGATAGCTATCTGACACGCAAACCCCCAAACAACTAACTTACTGCGGCAGAAAGAAGCAAACAGAATTGCGTGGGACGGAGTGTGGGTTCTCCTTGGGTGTGCTTTTAACACTAAAAGCTGATTCGTGCTGCGTTTGATTAAGCTGGCTTGTCTGATATACAATGGCTTTCATTTTGCAGGTCTTTAAAAAATGTCGGAATTATGCCCTACCGGAGGTCCAGCTTGCACGTTACCTACGTCGATGAGCCTGTCCAGAAATCACAGTCATTTCCCACAGTACCACCACCATTTATCCCCATCGACTTCCTCCGCGTTCGGAGTCAAAAATGACGAAAATGCCGTCAGTTCGGCAGCCATGGCTGCGGCAGGCTTAACTGCTGGTATGGGTGGAGTCAACATCGGAGTCAACATTGGAGTTAATGTGGGGGTCAATGTCAATGTGGGAATGACAGCCGGCGACCCCACGTCGCCGTGGACAGCTTGCGGATATCGCTTTCCACCTGGCTTAGCTGCCATGACTTCACCTGCTACCTTGCCACTAGAACAACTCAAGCAAACAGTAGAACGGGGGAAGATGCTCAACTCTTGCGGCACAAGTCCGCCCCATCACGCCAACTACTTACAAAGCGATGGCATCGGCCGGAGTGTGACGCCGCAAACGGTCACCACGGCGAGGTCCCTTAACGATTGCCATTCGAGCCAGAGGTCAAGTAGCAGCGAAGTACGGCACGTGACGACTACTTCCAGCACTTTGGCCACCAAACGTGAAGCTACAGGTACATAACTGAATTATCCCGGCTTGCATGCGTGTATGATGGAAGAAAAGGACGTGTGCCAGAGTCATTAGGCCTCGCATTGCTTATGCTAAAGTCGGCAGCTTAGTCCTAATGGAACAACAATGAATAGTAGCTAACATCGCACAAAAGAGGGGCGGCTTAATGTCTGCCGTATGGTAATCTTTTCCGACGTTCTCCTGTAATAAATTAGCCGTCCTACCCCAATCTTTATCTGCCCACTCTTCCTTACGAATACTAGCAAATACTGGGCATTCTAGGCGATTTAACACAATAGCTATCGGTACGTCTCTTCTGACAAACAAGCTAACAAATTGTCTTCTTGACAGGTTCCACTAAGTACAAGCAGCATAGTACCGAACCGTCTACGCGAACTTCAGACTACGGTAAGTGAAAATTCATTCTATTAAGGACACTAAAAGCACAATTGTATTACTCCCAACCTGGATATACAGTAGAAAATCATACAGAGATGGTATTTACTACACTATTGTGGTCTCACTTAAACTTGCACAAAGTGCGCCAGATCTGTCAGGATTAGCGAAAATGTTATATTTGTTTTTAACGGACACATTTCTTAACATTTCAAAACAATCGCAAGAACAGCTCATGGATAGAGAAATTTCTTTTGCAATTAAAACGTAGGAAGCTCCAGCACTTTTACGGAATTTAATGTTATAAGGACTTTATTGCATAAGGACAAATCTCTTGTACAAAAGACAGAGGCTGACGACGGTGATCGAATCATAGAAATACTGCAGCATTACATTCGCTGCGTTCCACAAGGCTCAGTACTCACAGCTCACGTGGAATTCTCTAAAACCTTCCGTAAATACTCCTGAAAGAGTACTAAACCAAAAGCGATGACTGTATTATTTGTAGAATGGGCAGTTGCACTGCTATCATAAAACGCGTTACTCAACAAACCAGAACAGAACACCTGTAATGTTTCGCTCTGTAATACGCGCTTATAATACCTAAAAAACGAACAGTGTACGTTTATCTAACAACGTATTAGCTGCAAAAAATCGCGATAGTTTGCACGGTAAGACATATTAAGATGTTAGTCGAAACGTAGCTTAAGTTCGATAAAAGCTGCATCTGAGGGCTGTTTAGGCCTCGCATTATATAGCTGACTATCAGAAGCCGCTGCATGCATCTCGAGATGGGGAAAAAAAATCCCTTCCAGCTTTGCATACAACAACAATTGACTTTTACAACTTGAACTATAAAAAGCATCGCTGGCAGACAGTCTCATAAAAAGGCAAGCATACGTTCGTTGCAAACGCCCCTTGCAGCTAACACAGCTTTTTTTGTGACGAGATTCATGTTAAAGGGTGCCAATCTATAGTATGCTAAATCATTACTAAGGGGAAAAGATAATGGTAACCCCAAAGGTTGGCTGGGTTGTCGGAAACGGTGACGTATCTTGCGCGTTCCCTTTAGCGATGCTCGTGGCCGGAAATGTCTTGGATGGAAGTCGACGCTAACCCTCTCGGAGTACTTTCCTTGTCACTGGGACATTTTACCCCCTTATAGCCAAAATACAGCTAAGGGAACATGCATATAGTGCGAGGAACTCTACCGAATCTAGCGTCGTAAAGGGGAAAGCACGAGAAGATCTCCTGCAGTAGATTTCCAAAAGCATCCTCTTGGCGTAGTTGCGCCTAGAATCACCGGAACTCGGTGGCTATCAATCTTCAAGAGAAACAGAGAAAGAGGACGCAACAAATCTTACTTCCCATAAACACTCCCATGATTTAAGCCTTGTCCGTAAACAAAAATACTGAATAAAAAACAAAAGTTGTGCCAAAATAATGGCAGACAAATATTTAGTCACAGAATTATAAATAAATAAAAAATTATAGCTTTTTGGAAGTTTCATAACTCACAACTCTTTCTGCCTCAAGCTTTTTAATGCGAGCTATAAATTCCGAAAACGGTGAAACCTAGCTTTTTTTCAGAGTTCAAACTGCCAAGTCTGGAAGTTTTTCGCAATTAATTAGGAAGTACGCGAAAGCGTATTCGATGCTCTCTTGGGAACCTCATCAATTTCGATAGTCCGTTTCGAATGGGACGGCCTGGGCAAAGAGAATAAAAATTAGGCACGGTGAAGTCCTACTTTTGTAAGACAAGACCGAGCGCCAAGTCCGAGCGTACGCCGACGAGGGGCGTCGTAGACGTCGTTACGGAGGCTACCGACGTCCTCTTGTGCGAAGGTAGTTAGCGAAACGGGACGAACGTGCGCCGTGCATATACAAAGCAGTGAAAAGAGCAGGTTCGGGCATCATTGAAGGTGACTGTCAAGTCGCGTGACTCCCTCCCCTAACCTTTTGCCTACTCAGAGCCTTTGTATACCATTTTCTCTCGGGGGGGTTGGGGTTAAGTACTCAACCAAGTGTTGGGGGGATGATCCAAGCAATAACGACGCAGGGTGGGAAAAAGCGTCAAGGGAAAACTTCATTGTACATAAGAGGGTGTCAAGGGAGGATTGTTGTTGCTTTTCGACCATAAAGTGACGATCAGCTTGTCAATGAGCAAGCTCCGCCCTTGGACACGCGGCAGCAATTCATCTTCCCTGACTTCTTCTTCTAGAATTCCCACAGTTTTTCCAATTCTTTAAATAGTGAACTCCCTTGAGACAACTCATGCCATAAAATAAATGAAAATAAGATAAAATTAAGGAATAGAAGCTCCGTCATTTCTACAGCTTAAAGATTTCATGATAATTGTATTAAAACCTTAATTCTCCTTGAGAGCGTTGTTTTATAGGTTACATTCAAAGGAACTTCAGTTGCATTAGTGATGTAGACCTAT
The DNA here is from genome assembly GCA_022885665.1 of Triops longicaudatus. Lineage (NCBI taxonomy): Eukaryota > Metazoa > Arthropoda > Branchiopoda > Notostraca > Triopsidae > Triops > Triops longicaudatus. The sequence continues at coordinate 782,733 of JAGQDJ010000024.1, forward strand.
TTTTGTCATATGCGGCACTTCTTAAAGGTCAAATATTTAACGATCTTTCGCTACGATAAAGTTTCGCTCTAAAGTACGCCAGTTATAACAGGCAACAAGTTACTGTGTTAATATCCATAAATGCCAACGAAACGAAAGGCATTTAAGTCAGTACTGACTATGACAAACAATTGGATATACGGAAGTTGTTCCGTCCACTTGAATGTAATACATCATAATGAGTTTTTACAGTACAACCGCAAACTTGCCATTATTTTATCTTTTGAGTACCTACTTTTGAGGAATCTGCAAGTGTAACGAACCACATAATTTAATCTTATCAAAGCCAACAATGGCAACACTCCGGCAAATTATCAGAATTTATTTTAATTCAAACGCAGTAATAAGAAACGCCATCTTGCAATAACACAGTTTTAGTGTTTGTTTTATTTATTTATTTAAAAAAAAAACGAAAAAAGAAAAGGTGAAAAAATGATTATCAAATTCAAAAGCGATGAATTGAGGGGTGGCGGGTGCAGAGGAGTTATGACAGCACGATTACGTTCACGCGTTTCATAATGAAGCCAATTGTTGTTTCAGTTTATCTAACATAGGCGAAGAGGGTGGGAAACTCCGTAGGCACCCTCGATTTCGCGCTTGGCTTACTCGCCGCTGCAGTTCCACGAAGGGTCGTATACATGGATATGCAGGACTGGTGACCATTTACAGGCCTCAAAACGTATATCCCGTATCTTCCCACGTCTATGGGAAGCTACATGCATGAAAAAGGAGCAGTCTGTTATTGCATCAATGAGCCATAGATAGGGAGGACAATATGCTGAATGTCTTTTTGACATTTGCCCCCTTTCGTTTATAGAGCCGGGAGTGGAACCTGCCACCCTCCCGCAAACTTCGCTTGGCCGCGCAGGCAGTGAACCGCAAAGGGGCACCAGGGGGGCTTGAAAAACACGAGATACTTATTCCTCTCTCAGTAAGATCGTCTTTCGATTCGTGAGAGCGAAGATACTTCTTACGAGGAGTCGAGGGTGTGACGATGCCGCGGATGAGAACTGCACGAGTCGTCACGTGATCGGAGTTAATGTTCTGTATAGCCATGAAAAAGTCAACTTAAGTAACTCACGCTCAGCGAGGAAGTGAAATGGCACGGAATTGATGTACTCCGTATGTGTATTCAGGGGGGACACGAGCTCTACTCCCGTGGGAGAAGAAATATGAGAGTAATTGCTATAACAGAGGGCAATTGAGAATTCCTTTTCATATGTCCAAGCAAAGCTACAACACAAGAAAAAGAGGCATGTAGCGATTTTCAATTTGCGATTGAAATGTTTGACGATGAATGCCGAGTAAGGACGGAAACGCACTTCTGTCAGCGGAAATGAAGTCGGAAATCGAGTTGGCGGAGCTACTCCGTCCCGGACAATGAGTTAGTCCTCTTGGCTTCAAACATTTCTGAAAGCGCAAACTGTCAAATAGCTGTGACTTATTTAATTTCTCCTCCTAGACTACGTAGGATTACACGACGTTTTCAATGAAACCTTCGAAAACTTAACTTTGAATTAAAAAGCAAATATTGAAGCGAAAATACGCTAAGTTATTGCAAGTACAGTGTTTCTCTTAAACCTCACTGATTTTCGAGTTTCCCATGAGAACTCTTAATACAAAAGAATAACGAGAGATCCAATTCCCTATCCGCGAGCTATTAGACGCTCGGCCACTCCTCCTCTTCGCGGAGTCATTGAGCGCATTTCCTATTGGTGCGCATTTCCGCTTCCCGTAGTAGTCAGTAGCACGCCCGTGCAACATCGCGGAATCCCCGGCCATCAAAAAGGACGCAGGGGAGGTTAACCCCAGTCCTTTTCTCCCTGGCGCTTCCCAGTACACCAGTCGAAGCCTCCCACACACCACCATTTCAGTTGTTGATGGCTTTTACGACAGAAAGACAGTTTGGTGCCAATCCCTTTGCTCTTAATTCACTTTATTCCTAAGCGAGTTTCCAAACAAGGGGAACCCAGTTATTGGGCTAAAGACTTGAACGTCCCATACAGTTCCTGATCGTATTTTGCTACCGACAAACGCCAACGTGTTGCGTGTTACTTCAGAGTCCTAAACGTTTTCGAAATTGCCAAAATTAGATTCCACCAGAAGTTGTCCCGCCAGCTTTTCCCAATCTGAGTGCGAGGAGGGTTCGGGACACTGTAAGTGAATTCCGTGAGGCAAGTGTTGCATCCCGTGCTGCGAAAACCCGATTACGGGCAAACAGACCTTACCCCGAAATCAAATATTCTCCCTTTTTTCTTATAAACAATCCCAACACCTGTGATTTTGTCCCTGAATGTAGTTCACGACCACTGCGATTGTCAAGTTCCTTGTTCAGTTTTCAATGAGATGCGTAGTTCGTGACTGGTGCTCTTAAAACCCTCGAGCCATTCAAATCTTTGCATTCTTAAACTTTCAACTATGCTGAACAGTGTTGACAAGCCAGTATTCTAAGTCGACTCGCATTGCGAAAAACTGAGAATATACTCCGGTTACTTTTTTATAGCATAAAGTGTAAACATAGTGAAGACATTGAAGTACAAATCACCAGTGATTGAAATAGCCATTTCCTGCTCAAGTTATATCCATATCAATCATGTTGGATGTGAAATCTCCATCAGAACCATACGGCAAAGCTGCTCCCTTAGCTAATTTTCCAATGTTATTCACTGGTACTACGTTTTTTCTACTTTTTTCTACTAGTCAAGCAACTGGTTAATATTTGTAAAAGTATAATAAATAATTTTGACTTCTGTTTTTCTGTAGACACAGCTTACAAGACAGCATGGTCAACGCCAACCACATCCCAAGCTTCAGGTAATAATATATTCTATGAAATTTTGTCACAGCGAAATGTACGAATAAGAATTGAAGGACCAACGAAGGAAGAAATAGCAGTGCGGTGGAAGTAAAAAGAATAGTAGGGGAATAAAAGGCGATGACTTTATTAGAGGTTGCCCCCCTCGTGTTGGAGTTGTAGGGTCAGTGCAATCAGCACCCGGCGACGCCGGCACTGGACAAATATTTGCACCCGCCTGCAGGCCTGACTATACTAGATCCTGGGATTTATAAAAAGGGAAGCAGGGAGAAAGTACACGAGAGAAAAAGAGCGGGCAATAGCTTAACTGGGGATATGCCAGTTTGGGTTTCGAGAGGGTACTAGAAACTCTCATCATTGCTTTGTCTAGAATAGCTTTTTTGCCCTTTAGCATATACAAAACGTTCGCTATGTCGCGTACTTTCTTATAAAGACCAATATATGAACGCAAACGAAAGTAAGGTGAGAAGACACGCTTGACCAAGTTAGACAGAAAAGCTCCATTAGATTTCGGGCGCTCTTTTGTTGATCAAACTCTTAAAAATCCTGACACGTTCTACAATTCTTTCATATTCTATTTACTTTTTCACAAAACTCATTTGATCAACGTTTACCCCTGTTTAATTTCAAACAGAAACGAAATAAAAGACTTCGTCACCGACTCGACGGAATTTCTTGTTTAACGTATTAACTGGGTTAGCGAAGCGAATAAGATTGCCGAAACGCAGATAGCTTTAGATGACATACGTAGGGGAGCACGTCGTCTCGCACCATCAGTTCAATCGAACGGACAAATTTTCGATTGAGCCGTTTATTAGGTTTCTTTCTTTTTTAGCTATCCAAAGCTTAACATATGCCTATGCAATCATTGGGGTGGTTGTTTAAAGGAAAATGTATATTAAAGACGTGATTTACCCATCAAAAGAGACAATTACTGATTACAATTCTCATTTATTCGTTTTTTTTTTTCAACTTCCAGGTTACAGTCACCATAGCGCTTTGACGGCCAGCTCCAAATCAGCGTTAGACCCCCATTCCCACTTGAGAACCTCAGGTAATTTCCTGGCGAAATGTTGTACACAATGGTTGGCTCAAATCCTGGGCAACTTGATTTCGTAGTAGTTGACCACTACCGTAGCTTTTCCACTCAACAGACCTTTCATGACAGGGCGACAAGCTTTTAAGGATTCCTATTCAACTTTCCATACATTTTTCTTTCAACGAGACGAAACTGCGTGCCATATTTAATCTAGACGAGGAAAACCATAGAATAAAAGGGAACGCTTCTTCCTTTCGACCTTTGATTTATCGATTGAAGACACCATTGACGCGGCCTAGCCTCGTTAGCAGCAATTTGTACACCCTCAACCCCGGCACCCCAACTCGCAACCCCCCGTCGGTGATCCACCTTTGAATATAGTGAACTTTTGCTCGACCAAGATCTTCCTTCAAAATTTTGTACAATGGAAAACCTCATACAGACTAGATAACGACGCCATAAACCTTCCATTACTGCCCTATGTCTGAGTTAAACCAGCTTTTTAGCATTCGAAATTTCGCCTTTGTCCAGACAAATGTTGGCTAGCAGGTGAATAGCATTAGCAGACGGAATTTCTCAACAAGCCAACGGAATTAATGCATGATGGGGTGAATTAGTGCACAAGTTCTTCGGAAAGTGACGCTTATCTTAAACTAGGAGCGCGATGCATGCGAAAACGAGGTGGGGGCGAACCAAGTGAAGTGGCTAGATGAGGGCTAATCAAGGTTGATGGCCAAATCAGTGGCCGCTTGGGGGAGGGGGGGGGGGAGAGAGTAAGGAGGGAGTAGCCAAGTCTTGTACCAAGGGATGATGAAAGGCTTTGTTGACACAAGTTCCACAGCAAGACTTACTAGACCTCCCAGTACAACAATACCTACTCTCCCCACCCCTAATTTGACTCTTTCTCCCCTCGCGCTCTTTTGCCTAGCAACTCATTAACCATGTCTTGACCCCCAGACTCAAATTGCTGTCTTTTCTTCTCCTTTTTTTTTAGATCCTTACCAAATGTTCGGACCTACAAGCAGTCGCCTTGCTAGCTCAGGTAAAGTCTCGACTAGAAGAAAAAAAAAAAAATAGAAATTTATAAAAGATTTTGCATTTCAGGCTCCGGGCAGATTCAGCTATGGCAATTTTTACTCGAACTACTCTCAGATTCGACAAACGCTCCTTGTATCACTTGGGAAGGCACCAACGGTGAATTCAAACTAACAGATCCGGATGAAGTTGCCCGAAGATGGGGTGAACGTAAATCGAAACCTAACATGAACTACGACAAGCTTAGCCGAGCATTACGGTATGGAAAGTAGAAACTGCAAGCTCATATATTGGAAATTGTTATAATAAAGTACTATTCCTTGTTTAGGTATTACTACGATAAGAACATAATGACCAAAGTGCACGGCAAACGGTATGCGTATAAATTCGATTTCCAAGGCTTGGCAGCTGCGACTCAACCTGCCGCTGATCCTACAGCTTACAAATACCAATCAGACTTGTTCATGACGTCGTATCACCCAGGCTCAAAACTGAATCTTGTCGGACATCACGCGTCGATGACATCTTCTGCCGGTAAGCTCTAAACGGTTCAACTTTGCAAGTGTGATCAATATTCTTTTTCACCCCCCACCCTCAACAGGCTCCATATTTCCTTCCCCGACGTCGTACTGGAATAATGCTGGAGCCAATTTGTATTCAAATATGTCCGTGGGAGGTCACAGTTTACCACACCATGCTGGGCATGTCACATCGCACCTTGGGTCGTATCATCATTACGCATAAATATCGTCAATATTCCAATGTCCCACCTCGATCTCAGAGTTTAACTAGTCTTCACATAACCACGGAAGGAGGGAAGACCGTTCTCTTCTGTGTCTCAAAAATTTGCTACTTATTTTTCCCCAAAGTTGTTGTTAAACACATTCCTTGACATTCCTTTGACTAGTCATCTTTACAGGTGTGACCATTTTTGTAGGTGTATTAATGTCAGAGCTTTATATTTAAAGAAGAGTGTAAAAAGGCTTGATGTTCATATGAAATAAAAAGTGCTCGGAACTTGACCATAGGCATTTTATTCAATTGTACGTTCGCATTCACTTTTTTCCTTCGACCATAATAATATGATAACCGAACTTGGTTTTCACAGGAGGATCGGTATAAATAGGGTTGCCCAATGAGGAGACCGGTAACGCAAAGGCGGCATCCTGGAACGGACCTACCATGGATCCTCTAACCATCCAACCCAAATCACCCTAATTGTTTTTACCCATGTTAAGATTTTGACAGAAATTCAAATGGATATACTATATTACCCCTTGTCGAGCTTTGTCTTCGCTATAGGTAGCCGCAACTTCATTAAATTTCATTCCTGCTTTTAATTTTTCCAGTGCTTCTAAAACCTTCGACTGCTTTTCGCACAAGATATGCCTTACCTACATGCAATATCAATCGTAAGTATTTCATTTAAGAGGAGTTAGTATTTATAACAGGAAGAATACAGCAAAAAACAGGTGAAGAGGTCTGGCGAGGCAACAATAAATAATGTTCTGGGACAATACGAAAAAGGATTCGCATGTTCCAGTTTTCTTATATATATTTTTATTATTATTATTTTCTGAACTACAAGTGGCAAGCAGTGTTTATTACAGTAGACTCCCTCCTTTCCGTACAGTGCGTTAACCGGTTTAACTGCACATACTAACGTCAAACAAGTTGACGTTACATTTCGGGGGGGGGGGAAATGAACGATTTTGTAGTAAATCAAGAGTATGCGTAAAAAAAGTACAATCAACATTACTGAATTCTTCAGTAAACAATTGAATGTATGGAACAAGTTTAATCTTGGAGTACACGCATGATTTAAAACTTTTTATGCACCGTCAAAGCCGTTATTAGCGGGTCAAAAATTCGCGGACAAAATTTTCATACCGATTCCCTCTATTCGCGGCAAGATGTTTCACCACAGGCAGGTCATGCTGGTAAAATTGATTTAAAATCATAGTCTCTTTGGTGGTAACCTATGATACTATTACCGCTGTTTAATAAAATTAAATTAAATAACTTAATTGCACCGCTATTTAATTTTGTAACATACTGCAATGGCGAAATATATTTTTGCACAAAGCATTAAGAATGAAAACAAAAGCTAAAGCATGCCGCTTTTAACTAGGAGTAATGTTTTGATAAGATTTAATATAATATACAATTAGATCACAAGTAGTAGATCGCTTCTTGCAATTGAAACGGCGATTCTGAGCTTCACACGAAATTTAACAATAAATTTTATATTTTTTTTTAAAACTATTCCCCTTAATGGAGCAAAAAAATTAAAGTTTGAGTTAAAATAAAGTTTGATTGGCAAAATAAAGACTGGAAAAGCTTTATTAAAATTCCTTTGAAGGCTCTAAAATAGAGAAAAACGACCTAATACTTAAGCGTCACGTTAGCTTAACAGTAAACAAGTTTCCCGTTCTGCGGAATAGACCCAAATAGCAAAATTCTGTTATTTTTTATTTATTTTTCGGAAATTTGGAACGCATCCCTATCTTTCATGGTCATTTTCCGGAACGTATCCCCTGCGAATAAGGATATTCCTTAATTATTATAATGACTACTTTATTCGATTTAGCAAGAATAGGGTCAATTTCCATGTTTGGCGAATAAGAGGGAGTCAACTGCATCTACAAGTATGTAGAGTATGTTACGTATTACGCGAACGTGTACTGATTTATAGCTAACATAAGTCAATTTTTCAAAAACTACCTTAACGGAGGTTCCTCCTTTCTTTTCCTTGCCTGCTCCACCATCGTCAGCATCTTTGGAACCAGACTTTCCTTTTCCACTTCCTGATGCGGCCGCTCCACCTTTTTTTGGGGGCATTTTGGGATGAATTCGCCTTTATTATAAAACCATCGACCAAAACAAACTCCACATTTCAAGAAAACGTAACTAGCGCCAAGTAGTTCTTACGTTTGTAGTACATGAAATGATCACTGATGGCGGCTCTAAGAGATCTGAAAGGGACATTTTGCTGGTTTACTATTCCATGCTGTGCCAACAAGCAAAAATAATCTGGCACAATCGTGAAAGTTGGAAAAGTAAAAGGAATTATAAACATTTTCTACTGCATTCAGGGTAATATAATATAAATTACTGGTTGGAGTATTATAATTATTATTTTCTTATTTTATGCAGGTGCAATAGCATTGAGCTTCGGGAAAATTGCATGATCCAGCTAAGAATAGTCAAGTTCAACCAAAAGTAAACAGAGCAGTATGACTTTCCGCGATAGAACCAACGAGTTTATTACAGCAGCAAGAAGCTTACAGAGTCGTCAAACAAACGGAGCAGTAGGGTTCAAGACTTCTGCGAAAAATCGTGCTAATCCCAGCTTTAGTGAATTCATGAGAATAGCCAAGTAAAGTCTTTACTGATGTTTAAATTGTGTTTACAAACACTGTCTTCATCCTTTCAGGCTAATTGGAAAAGACCTTAGCAGCACATATTCCAAGCTAGAGAAGCTTACATTACGTAATACAGCGCCTGTTTGTGTTATTTCAACGAGTCTAAACATATTTTTTATACTGATATAGTCGCCAAAAGGAAATCCTTATTTGATGACCGTCCACTAGAAATCCAGGAGTTGACTTACATTATCCGGCAGGACATTACGAGCTTAAATAAACAGATTGCGCAGTTACAAGAACTTGCGAAAACCCGAAATGTCACTCCAAGTGCGTCAAGCAAAAACGCCCAATCACATTCTGCCAATGTGGTTGTCTCGCTGCAATCCAAGTTAGCTTCCATGTCCTCAGAGTTTAAACAAGTCTTAGAAGTCAGGACAGAAGTAAATATTTCATACATCTCCAATGACCCTTCACTAAAAAAAATCGCTTTTTCATTTTGTAGAACTTGAAAGCTCAACGAAGTCGACGAGACCAGTTTAGTCAAGCACCTGTAGCTACTGGACTTCCGCCCTCGGCCCTAACGGGGTTTCACCAAGGCTCTGTTCTACTTGCTGATGAAGAACAAGCTCAGAGCAATGGCTCGGTGGCCATTGACATGGGAGCGGGCAGTAATACAGGCCTGGTGCGAAGACAGCAGCAATTGGTGCATGATGAAAGTGAACACTACCTGCAAAGTCGGAATGAAGCTGTTCAAAGTATTGAATCTACTATCGTTGAACTCGGTGGTATTTTTCAGCAGCTAGCTTTTATGGTGCGAGAACAGGAAGAAATGGTCCAGAGGTAACAAGACTCTTATGAAAAAGAGAATGATAAAAATATATTCCCTTAATAGGATCGATGCCAACGTCGACGACGCCCATCTGAACGTGGAAGCAGCTCATAACGAGCTGTTACGCTACTTCCAGTCTGTAACATCCAACCGATGGCTTATGTTAAAAATCTTTGGCGTCCTGTTCGTCTTTATCATCATCTTTGCTGTGCTCTTTGCTTAATCCTTTGAGCAAAGTGAGCTTCATTCCATAAGACGTGATCGTATTTCTAAAACGATTTAATGGTCAGCGGTTATGCTTCACAGCGACTCCTTTTGTAATCCTAATTTCGTTTCTCCCCCATTTCAAATTTTTCGGTTCAATGTTTCTTCCCCGTTTTTATCACGTGCAGGGCTTTAAAAGCACGGCTATAAACCCAGATTGTGAAATAGTCCCCTTTTGGAAGACATGCTATTGTATTTATCACAGATTTTGAAGAAAGAAGAGGGTTGAACAAAGTAAAACTCAAAGAGGTTGTTATTACGGTTAGTTTAACCCACACCTCGTCCTCAACCTTGTAAAGATTAGTTTCGTTTTATGAGTACGGCAGGTGAACACAGTATACACAAGCTTAACATGTTCAAACTAGTCGGGCTATACATTTTAAAAAGAGAACAGCACGACATTGCACAGCAAGAAGAAAGATTGAAAAGATTCTTCGCTCTAATATCACTCCCTTAGGAAAAAGGCTCCTATCAAAAACTTTGGCTACAAAACAAGACCCCAATCTCTTTTCTAAAAAGTAGAAGTATCACAAGAATCGTGGTCATCCCCTTTTCCATCAGGGATAAATCACAGATAGATGCAAAAAAGCCAAACATCCTTTCTTCAACTACAAAAACCAGAAAAGTTTACAAAAGTACTTTCACGTCACGACGGAGTTTGATGCTTGATTTGGGTAGAACAGCTTCGGTAGCAAACTTAGCGGAAGGATGAGTAATTTTTTGGTAACCCATTTGATCCATGACTTTGGAACATTTTTCTTGGATAAGGACGATCTCTTTCCAGAGTAATTTCTCCTTCCAGGCGTACACACGCGTACGAGATTCTCGCTGGGTACTCCACGGTTTGTCAAAATTCGCGGTGGTATGGGTCCGGAGGAAATAGGCAGTTGGTGGATACATTTGCAAACCTAATTGGTTCCATAGCAACTGGGATTCGTTGCGGGGAGACAGGGCCATATCTTCGTAACGTAGTAGTATCACACGCTTGGGAAACAAAGTAGCTAAAGTTTGTAGAGATCCGATGTCATCATCCATATCGTTGCACAGCCGCTCCACATTGGCACAATCAGGCTGAACACACCAGTCGACGGAACTTTTGCGAGAGGACATGATGCCGCGGGGATCGCGGACCAAATAAATAATTTGCGTGTTGAGAGAAGGATCAGCCAGCAGTAATTTCAGCCAACGGAGTCGTAGACGGACAGTTTTCATCACTTGGAAGGGATACAAGGCACAGATTTGAGTTAGAAAGGCGGGATTGTAACACAAAGCGCTGGTCGAGTGTGTACCAATTGGGCCCTTATGACACGCCTTCCACAAGCGGACGTTCCGGGCAAACATCTCCGAGGAATGACGAGCAAACATCACATATGGTTTGGCTAGCGGGTGACTGTAATCACAGTGCAGTAACCGTCGCAGCAACTCAACAGCCACTGGAGCAGAAGGCGGTTCTCTTACCTGTTTCACGCCGAACATCATCAACGGCTCGTAGTGGCTGAACGCTCCCGGTTGGGAGGCTAGCAATTCCCCCAGGAACGTACTACCACTCCGCCATGTGGTGACCAAGATGACATGCGAACGGTTTTTGACATTAGGGAAAGGTGCGGAAGGCTTGACAGCAATCTGGTCACTTAAGTCAACCGGAGTGCTGTTGAACGAATGGCGAAAACTGCGGGAACTGTAATACTCAATCCAATTGGAAATGGTCCGGTTCGACAGCTCTTCTAAGAGATTGACTTTTGCGAGCGCTATACCGCTTTGAATGTCGTAGAAAGTTACGTTGTCGCCGGCAGGGACGAGCTTTTTGGCTTCCTTGCGAGAAAACTTTGGCACATCGAGATTCAAATCAGAAAATAGTGACGAAATGAGACTTTGATTGGTTCCAGGGTCTGATGCACCAAACGAAGAAGACGTATTTTTGGAAAGCGAAATTGCACCGAACAGCAATTGTAAATACGGAACGTTCGGTGGTGCTGTTTCTTTTATCTGGTGTATTTCTGCGCTTTTCTTATGGAAACCTACCAGACGAGTGTGAAATTGTCTGCACAACTTGAATATTAATGAAGTACCTGGTTGGTGTTGGTGCTCTGAAAATTGCGTAGGGCCTATTCGGTATAGGGCGTTGAACATTAAGAGCATTATGATGAGAAAAACCGCAGCAAGGGTCTTCTTTTTTACTGCAGTGCATATGCAGCATTCTGGAACTCTTGAAGCCACACATTGCAGCTGTCTTACTGAGACCGGCATGACCTTGCCTTTTAGTTCATCTCAAAACCGCGACCCTAAAGGCTTCAAAATTAAAAAACGGACTTGCTTTTTCTTGCTTTGACTAATACCTTTGTTTTCCTTGTTTATTTTGTGATTTTCGCCCTTTAACCCGTTAGCCCCACGTGACCGAGCAGGAAGTGTACACAACGGCACACGGTGTACAACGCAGGTCCTTGGGGGTTATTTGCATATTGGGTAGCGGAGCTTCCGTGTTGGGCGCTCGTGGCGGTAAGGCCACATTTAAATTTATGCCACGTAAAAAACCATACCACACTTAATTCGATGCTACATATGTATGCACATTTTAACATATTGATAATGACTGGCCTTTCGATGCATTATTCCGTATTCCACGAAGTCGTTAGTTCTGGAGTTCAATTCTTTTGAATTACCAACGGTCGAACACAAGGTGAAATTGTACTGTATTCAGACGAGGTTTAGGGATTTTATTAAACTAAAACTCTTATTTCTCGAATTGATCTGAAGGAAAGGATGATGACAGACGCCAGTCCTATCAAAACGCATGCAGGAAACTGCCCTTCTTTAAAAAATAAAGAAAAAACGGCAGTAATTCGAAGGGTTGAGTTTAGAAAAAGAGGATTTGGTGGCGACTGAAGCCCGGAACGTGTGATGACGGCGCGAAAGTCAAACATATACGAATTTATAGGAGTTGTTATTGATAGGCCATAAACTCATCCTGTATTGCGTAAACCACTGCTAATTATAACTGTTCGATATCCTCGTTGTGTTTATGCTTTATGCTGTCACAGCTACATGTGTTTCCATATATCTCCGTATGTTAGAAAGTCATACCAAATTATTCTTCATTACCACTTGTAAATCGTTTCTGGCGCCCACGAGCCGGTGCTCAGTTGGCGCGCGACTACTCCTCTAGTATTAACTAACTATTCAATGGGTTATACTGCAGTAAAATTATTTCGTTTAATCATGCTGAAGTATCCTTTTAATGTGTTAAAGCGGCGACTTTTGCTTGTCATTTGGCCATAAAGTTAGAGATCATTTCGAAATCGTCTTTCGTTTCCTGTCTACGGATAATCGGAATTGATTCCTTGAAGTCCGAAGCATAAGGGCGCATTCATAAAGAAACGTCTGGACGTTTCTTTGATCGTCAACCCAACCCATTTTACGACCTGCGTTATCTATTAGGCTGTTTACACTCTTCAGAAATGGCCTCGCTACTCCGTTCCGGAAAATTTGTGCGCTTTTTCAGCGGTTTAGCAAGAAACTTAGCACTAAATCCACACAGGCCAGACGCTGAAAATGTTTTAACTCAGCACAGATCAGAGTGGGAACCCAAACTTCACAGGTAGGTAGTAATTTAAGAAAAATGCATATGATAAACTCCGTTCCCTCGCCATGTGACCAGGAAGGGTAGCTATACCTTATATAAGTGCCACGTTTGTAAAATTTACTCTTTCTTGTGTGCCGTGTTTAATTGTTTTGATTTTACTATTAAAGGTGCGTTGCGTCGGCCAGTTTTCCTCAAGCTCACATCAGCCATACCGCCGCCCAGCCAGAAAGCATAAAGGAAACCAAAGATGCAGGAACTCAAGGAAGCCAAATGTTGGATAAAGCCTTGTATAAAGTGGATTTGGACATTAAAAGGGTCGGACGAATCAGCAAACGAGAAATTGAAGAAATCTTTGCTGAAATTAAACTCAACAGTAAATTATTTAATTTTCGTAACAATATCCTCCTAAATTAAAGGCTCTTTGTATCGTAGAAACCGCCTCTGCGACGCAGTCTTTGTTAGTTATACGATGCTGTGGAAACCTGGTTCCCGAAGAGGCCCCTGAAGTTCGTACTCAACTAGTTCAGGACATATGGAACACTCTAGAATCTTTAGGTAAAATAGACTTACCAAAAAGTCAAGCTGTGTTTCTGTATGTTTGTTTTTTATTTTATTTTTCGTAAACTAGGTGTTCCTATGGACATTAGTCACTACAATGCATTGCTGCGAGTCTACCTGGAAAACGAACATAAATTTTCGCCGTCTGAATTCTTGGCGTACTTGGAACGAAAAGGCGTTGAACCTAATCGAGTCACTTATCAACGACTTATTTCCCATTATTGTCAGCAAGGCGATATTGAAGGCGCGTCGCAGATCCTCCAGTTTATGAAAGATCGGGAAATGCCTATTAATGAAAATGTATTTAACGCTCTGGTCATGGGACATGCTCAAGCCAAGTATTTCTTTTATAATTTCCTTTCGCGCGAAATTATACATTTTTTAATTATTTGTAGCGATATGGAAAGCGCACAAAGCATCTTGTCTGTAATGAAGCAAGCTGGCTTGGAACCCAGTAGTGACACCTACACAGCCCTTGTCTGCGGTTACGCCAAGCAAGGCGATTTTGCCAATATCGAGCGCGTCTTATCCGATTGCCAGAAGAACGACATTCAACTGGTTGCCAAAGATTTGTTGGAAGTTTTGTATTCATTAGCTATCAACGGACATGGTCAATACGTCGATAAAGTGCGTTTCGCTTTCAAATTTAACGTGTGAAAACGCTTAACGAGCTCGTATTTTTAGATTCTGGAAAAACTTCCTAAAGTGGCAGGTTACAACCAAGATGCCACGAATGTTATTTTCCGATTGGTTAACAAAGGCCAGGAAGATGCTGCGTACAAAGTTCTGCTCTCCATGAAACCAGCTGTTAACATTGAAGGTCAGACTGGCCCTAGTGGCGCTTTCTTCATCCGCCAGTTAGTGAAAGCCAACAGGGTATGTTTATTAAAGAAAAATCCTTTGCTGTTTCTTAAGTTTTACTCTTGTATTTACAGCCCCAGGAAAAGGTTATCGCGTTCTGCGAAGACTTAAAAGCCCGAGGCTTGAACGACCGCAGCTTGTACAAGGCGTTGGAATCTGCCTTGGTGCTTCAAAGACCCGAACTGGCTATTGCTTTGATGACTACGTTGAAAGCTCAAGGCGAACCTCTGCGACCTCACTATTTCTGGCCTCTATTGGTTCAAGCCTCAAAGTCAGAGAGCGAAAACGGTAGGTGACGACTATTTAAGACAGAAGTATGGAATTTGTAACTACTGTAACACGGACATATGTTGGGCTTATGTTGAAGATGGCTTTTTTAAATATAACTTTTAATGTAACTCTCGTGTGTGTAGGAGTTCTCCGTGTATTAGAGCAAATGGCTGCCTTGGACGTGGTACCTAACGCCGAAACTATGCGCGATTACGTATTACCCAACTTGCCGAATGCCACGACCAATCCCGTAGCTGTTCTTCGCAAACTTCGTGGAGCCAACGTTCCTCTTTCAATCGTTGTCCAAGCGCTAGTTCAACAGTCGCTTCAGCGTGGCAATTTGGACAGCGCAACCCATTTAGGTTCGTAAAACATTGCGACAAAAATTAAATTTGTTGTGTCCCAGTACCAGTAGCGAATTTGTTTCTTATTTTGTGTGTTTTTTTACAGTGACACAGTACAACGTGAAAATCGATGGTAGCTATGTACGGAAAATGGCAGCGGAGACATATTTACGGCATAAGGATTCTGTAGCCTTTGCACAGTTCATTCGTGCCTTATACGAGCGTAACCAAGAAGAAAAGTCTGATTTCGTGGGACCATTGGTCCTAGAAGTCTTCAACGAAGCGCCGAGACCCAAAGCGTCGCTTATGCAACCTTTGTTGGAGGTACTCATATCAGCTATATTCTGAGTTCCTTAATTGCAAATTTCGGATAAAATAGGCGTTGGTGAACCAAGGTTTGGGAATGTCAAATAGCTCAGCGCAAATTATCCAAGACAAATTAGGTGAAGAATTAAACGAGAAGTTGTCGGAGCTGTTGGGTAAATTAAGCTCAGGAGAGTTGACACCCATTCCGTTAGAAAAGCGCATTTCGTCTAACGAGGTAAACGTTTTGTAACTGCGACACAGGCCCAACGAGTTCTTAACTGGTGTTACAAAATTTCATTAACAGCGTAATGAGTCGCCCTTGTCGAGGAAAAGGAACTTGTTCGTACAACACGCCAAGGAACACAATCTAGAAGCTTTGATGAGCGTTAAAGAAGAGTTGGAGAAGGAAAACTTCATTTTCCCCGTGGGAATGCAAGCCATGTTGCTAGACGTTTACGCATTCCATAACAAGACGGAGGAAGCCTGGCAAATCTACACCACCTTGAGAGCTAATGAGCCCAGCTTATCTTTCGATGCCGTGAAAACCCTCCGTCTGGCA
Source organism: Triops longicaudatus (assembly GCA_022885665.1). Taxonomy (NCBI): domain Eukaryota; kingdom Metazoa; phylum Arthropoda; class Branchiopoda; order Notostraca; family Triopsidae; genus Triops; species Triops longicaudatus. Next base: position 798,600 of record JAGQDJ010000024.1, read on the forward strand.
GCTTCTTTAGTTAAAGACGGTCGTTATGATGGTAATTGACTTCTAAACTTCTTATGATACACTTTCTGTGTTATAATCTTGTCTTAACGCCCATTGTCTTCTCTGTGTGGCGGTGTTTCAGATGCCACAAGCATTCTTCTGGCCAATGCGGGAGATCGCAAAGCTCCTGAATCAAACCAAAGCGTTTCTCTCAACGCGGCTGCTTTCAAGATCTTAAATTGTCCGGCTGAGCAGGGTGACGTAGATCGGACTAAGGCTTTGCTGAAGACACTTCAGGATAGCAAACTAATTGAAATTACCAACTCCATATTGGGTCCTTTGATTAAGAGCCACCTCGTCAAGTAAGCAAGCTGCGTTTGCAATTAAGTGTTATAAACGGCAGAGTAATCGCGGAAATTCCCATATTACTAGCTTAACATGAAAGTCCTTTAACCCTTTTTTCATTAAAATAAGTGCTCGAATTGACATCTCGGTTCATGCCAACTTGCCAGAGAACAGTGAATTTTCGTGTTGGAAAAAAGCCTAGTTTGGGAAAAGTATCGATCTCGAGGAAACCCTTACCTTCTCGGTTCGAAAATTTTTGTATTTAAACAATTCTTTGGTGCCTTGCGTCGAAGTTAGGGACGTTCCGAACGACTCCTAAATTTCGTTTTGAACATAGGGCAAGCAGTTCTCTAGTAATACCGCATTTTAAGTGTTTGCTAAATTTTACGCAATAACTGGTAAGGCTTCTTCGTCGTTAAATTTTACTTGTGGTGTCTTACATTTCAAGTTGACACTGGTGATGATTGTAATATTTTCCTCGATTTTGTATCATATTATATTTTTGTTCTCTACTAATGTTTAAATCTTTTTCGTTAGGGGTGACATGGAAGGCGCTTTGAAAGCATTCGAAGAGTGTTGTAAGGAGTACAAGAGTACTCCTTGGAAAGGCGAGTTGATGACTAGATTGATTCAAGCAGAAGATACGGAAAGGCTGCAGAAAGTGATGGATCTCAGTATGTTGGTCCATGGTGAAATGAATGCGCTGTATGACTTGGTTTTCAGCTTCCTGGACTGCGGTCGAGTACGCCAAGCGAAGAAAGTTCTCGAAGTACGTCCCTTTGAATTTTCCTCCTTTATCAATAGAGAATCATTGCATTTCAAATTTTCTTCATTTTTAGACGCCAGGTTTGCGTGCGAAACACGCTCGGTTGGAATCAGCCTGTCAGCGCTATTTGTCTGAAGGCCGTATTGCCGAACTGGAAAACTTGGTACAAATTACCAAAGACTTGTTCGACGTAGATCGTCATCTCCTACACTTTTACCTTCTGCAAGCTTATTGTACGTATCTGCACCCACGCATGTCGTTTCTGAAGAAGGATAATATTGATTCGCGATTATTTTTGTTGCAGGTAAAGCCGGTAACCCCGACAAAGCTTTAGGAGTATGGACCATGCTCCAGGACGAAGACATCCGACCCAGTGAAGAGTTCTTGAATACGTTAGCGAAGTGTTTGCAAGAGCACAATAAACCAGTTCCTTTCGCCTTACCTGCTCCCACTCCAGCTCGTACTCCTTCTAAGCCCAATCAACCTAGTAATGCCGCTTCAGCTCGCACGACTAGCTTGACTCCGCGCCGAGCCGCTCGTGCGGAAGCGCCGGCCCCTGCCACACCTGCTGATGAGGAACAGTTGAGCGTGCTAAGGAAATACCGCCGTGCGGTTAGCAACAAAGACACCGATGCAGCTCTGACAACTATGAACGAGTAAAATGATCTGGGGGAAAAGGACATTCATTTTAAGTTGCTGTGTTTTGATTGGATTCCACAGGTTGAAGAGTTTAGGCAAGCAAATGAATGTAACCGACACATCCCATTTATTGGAACTCTTGGTGCAAAACAGCCAGTACGGAAAAGCCACAGACCTTTGCTTAAGCATGTTGGAACGCCAAACATATCCGTTACCACAAATCTTCCGCTTTTATGTATCCCGGTTAGCGAAAGCCGGAGACGTGGAAGCGCTAGCCAAGTTGGAACCTTATCTGACAACCGTAAGCTGCACGTCTCTTAACTTACGATTGCTATCGTCATAACTCAATTTTTTCGGTTTATTCTTACATCCCTTTCCTTGGTAGGAAACGAAGAAACTTGTATCTTACGATAACCATCTGTGCGCGGCAGCAGCTGAGGCAGGTCAGGGTCAGCGTTATTTAGATAATTTGTTGGAAGAGATTGAGAAGTGCAAACCGGAAGACGTGGAACAGTTGAAGGCCAAATTCCCACGCGGGGGAGCTTTTGCTCTCTTGGAAAAGGATGCCAGTTTGCTACCCAAATGTAAGTGAAAAGTTTTCAGTCACGGGCTTTAGTTTCAGTCAAGCAAGAAATTCAATAATGCAAATGCTTTTGCCGTCGTATTTTTGTCTCGCTAATGTAGTCACCACGTTGGCGGAGAAGTACTTTGCAAAAGGCATCGCCGCGCCTTATAACGTGCTGTGGGCTTTGCATATGGGAGAAGGACAGCTGGAAGAAGCAGCCAAAGTTTGGCCACATGTGAAAAATTCCCAGTCGGTTCAGTTCCAGAACGTTTGCCGCAGTATTCGCCGTAAAGTGGATGCCCGTTTAGGACAGAAATTGGTGGAAACTTTGCAGACCGGTACGGCCATTCTGCCATCAGCGTTAGGCGTGGCTTACAGTGCGTGGTTGGACGTTTTAGGTAAGGTTAACTCATTTTGGCGCGTCATTGCGGAACACTGTACTTCGTGTGTCTAGTAATGTTTCGTCTTTAGTAATGAACAACAGCTTCAACGAAGCTTTAGATGTTATTAAGCAAGCGCTCAGCAACAAAGTACTCCTGGACGACCTGAACCGAACGGCTCTTGTGAGAGTCCAGAAGGGCTTAGAAGCTCAAGGGCATAATTTCCCTTACACGGTCCCAGACAAAGTAAGTTGTAGCGTCTTTATAGTGTAATACCTTCTCATCCATTGCTAATTGTTTTCCTTTTATTTATTTTTATTTTATTTTTTAATTTTGTATTTTATTTTGCAGAAATCCAAGGCCAAGAATGGGAGTTCCAGCGATAGCAGTAGTGACGATGAGAAAAAGTAGTCTATTGGAAAAGTGTTGTTGTTTTTAGTAAAAAGAAAGATTTGATAGTAATTCCACGAAAAATGATGTTTGGATCCTCAGTCATCGTTTGTCTTTTCATTCTCAGTTATCATTATTACAAACCATCTCAATTATGCGAAAGCTAGTTCTGGTAAAACGCAACAGCGTTGTTTTTGCTTGAAAAAAAAATAAGATGGATAAGTTCAGTGTTCTGGTTGATTCAACACCATGCCCTCAGGCGAGAACACTTTCGAAATTTGAGGCAAGCTTTTAAAAAAAAAGAAAGAATGCTTTAGAAAACCCTAAAGCGCTCCCTTGGTACCTTCTACATTGCCATGTGCAGAATCTAAATGGTAAAATTTAAAGTTCCGTTGCCGTTCCGTGGCAGTTGGAATCCTTCCAAACCAGAAGTCTCTAAGCGTTCATATGGGTGGCGACGAGTCGCGTTACTTCCTTGGGAAATCCGACTTGCTTCAGATAGCCGACTTGGATGATGCACTTTCGGCAAATTGTGCCGAAATCACCTAATATCCGTTATGTGGTTTGGTAGTTGGTCCGTGACCACAAAATGATAAAAATTATGCAGGAGTGTTGCCATAAACTCGTATCTCAAAAGAGCCGTCGTTGAAAGGGCATCTCGCGATAACCTAATCGAAGAAAATTAGACATTTTTTGTTTTGTTTTGCCAAACCGTCAATACGAGTTAGTATATTTGGCTACATGTGTTTGCATGTTTACGCTAGTGATAATTCCTAGGTATTCGTTTAATGACTTTCTAGCGGACTACTTGAGACGAACGTTACAATTATTTCTGGTACGAAGAGTTGAAGGAGATCTCGTGTTGTTAGGAAGCGCGTTTATTTATCTCGTCAATCTGTTTTCGCCTTGCGCGGTTATGAGCATAAATGCAAGTCTTATCTCCATTGTCGATAACCAAATGGACGCTTGCTTTTTTTTCACAGATATCTTCTTTCTGTCATTGAATGTAAGTCGCGGTTTAGAGAAGTTTGAGTTGATAATACAATTCAGTCAGACCGCATTGTGACATACAATATCTTGGCGTAAAGGAGACCAAAGAGACGATTAAGAAAACTTACGTCGGCTCATAAATAATGGAATAGTTTACATCCGATCTTAGAGGAGGGCAGCGTTTTTTGTAAAGGGAAAGGGCGGACATTAGGTCATTCATTCATTTTTTTTTTTTACATCTGAGAAAAGGAATTCTGCATGCGTGCCTTTCGAAGTGAACAATAGTCTGGGCAAACGTCACCTAAGATTTTTTTTTAACTGTAGGCGTTTATACTTTCATCAATGAGAATGGTGTAAAATAAAAAAAAATCGAAATTCCGGCAGTCATATTAAGGTGGTTTTGAGAGAAAAAGTCCTTCAGTTGCATGTTTTATGTATAGTCTGTATAGTCTCAAATATAGTCTGTATAAAGTTTTTGCATTTTGTGAACAGACGGTCCAATTTTCGTTATTTAAATGCAGCCAATCTTCATTGATCATCGCAACATCATAATCTGTAAGCTGGCGGGCAGTTTTCTAGGGAAACGCTCGATATTTGATAATTTTCGGCGAGACGTCAGGAATGCCAATTAAATATGACGTTAAACATCATTGTGGAAAAGACGAGTGCTTCTTTCAGGATTGTATAGGGTAGGGCTACGAGAGATCGGAAAACTGAAATCAGTTCCCCGAAAATTCACTTACCCATCCGTTCAAAGTTCGCTTTAAAAGTACATCCCGAGAAAAGCGTTCGCTATTTCGCTGATATAGCAATACCACTGCACGAATCGAAATCTGCTTTCCTCAAATCATCTTAAGGCAGCTCAACACTTTCCATTATTTGACGTAAAGTAATTACGTGACGAAGCTCTCCAACGATTTAATATTACTATTTTGCTTTCCTAATTAAAGTACATACAGGTTGCGTGGCAATATTAGCCACATCATTCGCAATCTATTTTTTTAAACGAAAATCATTTCAGTAAGAGTACGCATTTAAGTTCCACCAATTTTGCTCATTAGCAAATTTTTTTCGAAGCCCATGCGAGTTTTAATTTCTATGCTCCACTTGGAAGATGAAGCGTGTAGGCGTGGCAGTCTGGCACGCCCAAGGAATTACGCGTCTCCAGATTAGCCTCTTGCGGCTCTTGCGCGCTGCTTCCTAGTCCTGCCCTTATCGCTGAAGCGGTTTTAAACCCGCTATCCGGAGCCTGTGGAACAAGAAGCGGACGCGGGTCCTGTCTTGGCTCTGTTCTATTTTGGATTCGAAGCGTGGCGAACCGCTTGAAGGAGCTGTTCGGTGTGTGTGAGTGCTAGGGCCAGGACACTTTGTCATGGCCAAATTTTGTTTACAATTGTGTTGTTAACCGTTACGGGCTCATTGAAAGGTGCTGCTTTGTAGTGAACTCATTCTGTAGCCTAGTGTGATGCAATCAGTATTGATATTAACCAATTTCAGGTTCCATTTTAAAGCTAGCACCACCTAAGAAAGTGGTCTGTTTTGGGGTGTTTGTCAGTCTTGTGTGCTTCTTGGGATCATTTTTTCATCGGTTGTGAACTTGTAATAGTGGATTCGGACCGTGTCGTTTTTTCAATTACCATTCCAAACAAAAAAAGTATACCTGTTGTTTCTGCACTTACTGCCAACCTTGCTCGGGTCACCTGGAATTTTGCTTACAAACTGAAAAACTCTGCCATAACACGGGCTCCTTTTGTTGAACTACACTCCTAGCGCTCTTCAGGATGTCTTGAGAAAGGGAGGAAAATGCTGCCAAAGTACCAGTGAAGCACAGAAAAAAGTTATCGCTCAAAACATCTTCAGCGAGGGGCTACAGGCGACAGAGCTGTTGGGATATAATTATTGATTGGCGACAGCCTTGGATGGGGTGTAAAAATGGCAGGAGCCAAGCCAGGAGTTCACGTTGTCCAACTTCGACCAATCTCTGTCCCCAAACCTATGCAAACTGGGGAAAAATTCATCAAGTGGGATGAGGTAATTTTTTTCATTTAATTCCCAGTACATGCGTTTTTTTTTGTGTATCCTATGATTCAATCGTCTGTCACCATATCCAATTCCGTCCATTAGTACCGTCATATGCATGTATCAAAAGCAATGCGTAATGCAGTTATAAAGAATAATTGAGCTAAATAATTAAGCAAGTCATGTTAACAACGAGCTGATCGTACGGTAATTTAATTTGTCGCTAAACTTGAGTGGAAAGAAATCTGTATTTGTAATGCCTTTATGCGAAAAAGTTCGTTATCTTTCATTTCCCTTATTTCTGGCAAATAAGGGTTAAAGTGTTATTGATCTTGGTTAAATAACGCGAGCTGACCTTATAACTTGCTAACGAGAACCGACGGTTACCAACTTGCGTGTATATGTTCATCTTTCGAGAACCGTACAATACAGTAGCCGGTCTGTCTTCCTTTCAAGCAAGTTTGGATTAATTAGATCAGGGATGGAGCGAAAAAAATATTCTGTGAAACACCTATAGAAGAAAGAAAGGCGCGCGACATAAGAAAAACGAGATTTATGGGTAGTTGAGTCTTACCAAAGAGTTTGATTTTTTTATATATATTTTACGTCACACGTTAAGTTTTCTTCCTAGTAATAGAACTCGTTTGCCATGTTTCTCTGTGAACTTTTCAATGCGTTTCGGTGCGTACACGTCAATTTGAAGAGTTCCAGGACGTCCGGATAGAGTACCTTGATCTCACTGGCTCCAGCGTGTCGTCACGACGCGTCGGGAACGATATAAATCACCAGATCAGTGTTCAATTTCCGGTTCCTCTATCGCCGCTTTTTAAAATTCTCCATTAGGTTTTATTTGGTCTTTATGTCTTTCGACCTTCTCGTCGTGGATTTTACTTCACTTTGTAATAGATATCATCTTACTCTTCTTTTAGATTATTTAATGGTTTGCGTCTGCGCCTGAAATCTGCACATTGTTAGGAATTGAAATGAGTGAAAATTAATTTTCATCTGATTTATTTTAAAATAAATAAAATAATAACGAGGAGAATGATTTTGTACAAATTCTGAACGAATCACACCTCGAACACATCGTAACTAAGAAACCCCTTTTCTAGGCATATATTCGGTAGAACCTGCTCAGCAAAAGGAAAAGACAGTTGAAGTGCACTTTTTGAGGGTTTTTGTGATTCAGAAAGTGTCACAGCGCTTGATTTTTATCCTTGTGGTGTTTTAAGAGCTTGCAATGTCAATTTACTCGACGATAATAGCAATTTCACCACCACATATTCAAGAGCAGCTTGCGGTTGCAGTGACGTCAATCTTACTTTGTCAGTCCAGCCAAAGGGAGCAAAAACTGTTATATTCTATCTCTTTTTGCAAAAAGAGCACACCTATGATTTTTTTTTGTCGCATTTCTGTTTTTAGCCGAACTTTGCTTTGGAACGAAAATATGTCGGAAGTCGAGTCTCTTTTGTGGTTTAAACCCACGAAAAAGTCGTTCCGTCTCAGCTGCGGTGCTGTTGAAAAAGAAAAAGTCTTTAATTAGTCCCTTTGTGGCTATAGTGGAGGACTGCTTGGGAATCTTCACGTCATGCGATTCTTTTAGCTTTTGCATTGAAGAGCTCCGTTGAGAGGGCTGTTAGGAGGGAAGGGATAGGAATTACTTTCTTTTCTACGGAAGAGTTCTCAGCTACTTATGTCAAGAGCTAAGGAACTTGCAAATACTTGGCATAATTACTTCAGCTCTTGTATTAAGATCTGGCTCATTTGCATATGTACCACATGGCTCCCGTCCACGTTATTAGTTTTCACGTGTTTATTTCAACTGTGTTGTTACAATTTGAACGAAGTTTTCTAGCTATGGTCTCTATGATTCATTGATGGTGCCATGTTTAATTATTGCAGCTTTTTGTCATGATGAACATTGCGAGTCTTTTTAAGAATGAAAAAGTAATAAGTACGTTTTTTTAGGATTCGAACACAATAACGCCGGTGACGTTGCGAGTGGATCCTTGCGGTTATTTCTTACATTGGACGGACCAGAACGAAGTAATTATACAACGATCCCGTTCCATTATTGGCGAGAAGTTCCGTATGGCCCGAAAACATCTCCAACGCTTTCGACCAGCGTTTTCACATAAGCAATAACTAAGAGAAAAAAAATAGTTTTTGTATGTTTTTTTTTGCTTGAACTCTTTCAGAGCAATATCCAGCCATCCGTGCCGAGCTGTAATATAACGTTTCCAATCTTTCGCCACCGGCTCGCATGCACATATACAGAGAACCTATATACTATACACGCAACATACAAACACACACACACTACTCTTTCGATCCGTTTACTCACTCCTTTTGCTTTCGGCCCCAATGAACGAGTAGCTACATCACAAGAGCCGAAAGAGAACATCTAAAGCTCTGGATGTAGACGTTTGCCAACGTTCTTTCCCCCCAGCCCTTTAACGGCAAGAAAACTTGAAAGGACGAACCCCCCACCTTCATACAAACAAACTCCGAGCCCAATTAGTTATAAGCAACATACTTACTTTAACTCATTTCCCCTCGCTTTATAGTTCTCGTAGGGTTGTGATTGAATAGCTCACGTTAACCGTGGGTGGGCGAAAAGTTGGATAACTTTGATTACGTAGGTTAAGTTGTCGTAGATTCGGGGCATGATGCAGTCGTAGTTTCAGCACAGAACGCTCAGGAGTTATAAAGTTCTTGGCCAAGTTTGTACGCTGATGGAAATGTATGGTATGCTGAATGAAGCATTGTGGTAACAAGCTGGTAGAAACGCAAGAGAAACGTTCGCTGGAAAGAGACCCGCCTTCTAATTGGAAATCAATGGCCCAGTATAAGACGCCACCAGGAGGAAGCATGCTGGTGTGGCGAAGCTCTGATATATACAACTAGCCTCTGCGAAGAGCTCGGCTTTTACTTACTTTACCGTGACTTAAGAACAAGGCAAAGCTTAGCGAAAGCTTACAGACGGCCTAGAGTACCATTAAGGGGATCATGGCGAGTAAAAGGGAGAGATAAATCGCGCATAATTTACCCGTGTTTCATTGTAAAGGAGGCGAAGAACCTGAAAGAAGGGAGATAAAGAAATCGTCGGTAGAGATTGTATTGTTCCCTTTTTAAACTTCTGTTGACGGCATTAAGTTGTTTTATTCAGTTATTTTTTTACCTTCACTTGATAGTATGAGCATGTGTTCATTGCTTTATAAAAAATAATATTTATTTCTCTTTTTTTCTCCTAAACGGTTTGTTTTAATCTATATTTATTTATTGTGCATCGTATAATTGTATCAGTATGATTTGTTTTCAATTATTTTAATTTCTATTTGTTATTGGTATGGGTATTAATTTAGCCATATTTTAACTTTGTGGATGAGAAGTTGCGTATAGTTTGGCGACTGCATCAAAATGAGAATGTTCTTAAATGTCTCGTGGGCGGGAGAAACCAGAGTAAAGGGACTCGTGAGAGCTTCGTTGTTTTGGTGTTTGGGATGAAGCCGGTGGAGTTTCTATGATACTATCCTGTATCTGCTGTGTTAACTTGACAGCTTTGACAGCTCTGAGATGGGAATTGTGCGAGACCGGAATCTGAGGAGGGACAAAAAGTGATGGATAAGGGGACCCATTGGGCTGGCTAGGGTCTGTAATGGAGCATAGATATATGACCGAGTTAAGATATAGTCACTGTTTTGTCACAGCTAACAGTTTTGGACCAGAGGAGAAGACAATACCCGAGGAAATATGTAGATGCAAGCTATTTATGTGGCCATGCTGCCAAGTTTCGGGGGCTTTTCTAGACTTTAGTCATTTTCAGGAGGTTTGGAGATAAGAAACAAAAGTGGTTGTTAAAATTGCGGGCATTTTCCTTTCTGTTAGAAGGATTCTAGCTCAAAGGAAAATGCAATAGGCGAACTATGTCCCGGGCTTGCGACGCTATGCAAGGCGGAATTCCGTGTTGAGCGCGTAACGCAAGTTCACCAGAACTTCATTTTGCCAACTGGTCGGTTTTGATGCGTGGTTGACTAAATAGAATGCACGTGTTAATTGCATTAAGAAAATTCTAGTTAAATTCAAGTGCAGAATAATATTAGATATTTAATTGACATTTTACACCTAAATTGCTATCGGCTGAGGCAAGCGTGAGAAAATCTCTTTGGCTTTGGACATAATTGAAAGTTTCTGTAATTGGGGTTGACAGAATACAAGTTCAACATTAAATGTCTCGATATCGTGGTACATCTAACGTTAAATCCTGCCTTTATTCTCACAGTTTTATGCCTCCAGCCTGCACGAGACATTGTAGTTGTTTTTGTCAATACTTAGATTACAATGCTAAATTATTTCTGCAATTAAATTTAAGGTTCTTTGTTTAAGTTACCGTTATGTATTCCGGTGTATTTTCTCCTATAGTAAGTAGTTCCTTATTAACATATAGTGTTTTGAAGGACAAAAGTCGTTTGAATTACATTGTATTTAATATCGTTGCCAATTTGAATTGTACGTTATTTTCATATTCAAAATGACAGGCCATTTAGGTAATTTTAATTAGGTGTAATAGCAATGATCCCCAAAATTTTTGGGAGTGGTCACTATCCATCACTTCCAAGTTATATTCTGAAGCTTATGTAAAGTATTTACTTAAAATAATTTTATTGGTCACATTACTGTTAAAATTGAGATGGCTTGAACGGGATAATCGAGATCATGCTGCACACAAAGACGTATCTCGAATTCTTTTGTTATTTTTGCAACGCGTACTGTATCTGTTATGTAGAGAGAAGAATTGTACATTTTGAAGAATTGTTGAATTCTCGGACCGAAAACTGCATCTTATGATCCACTGAGACGCTTCGCTTATTAATCTTTTGGACTCCGTTGAAAGCGCTCAAGTCTAGGCACTGTCAGTAACATCTTGCTTATTATCATATGTTCAGACTCCGATGATCACCGAAAAGCGTGACGCTTCTCCGTTATTTCACGATAGGCATTCTGACCGGGAAACCGACTTGGGCCATAATAAACGTCAACAGAAGCAAAAAAGCCGTACACATATCAAACGGCTGTTTATTATTTATTATAGACTTATCGGACAATCTACTGATACTAATAGCGATAAGGTCTTGTAAAAAATAGTTGTGTTCTGGTTTCGTTCCAAAACTTGCCTGCCGTATAGCTTATGTACATATAAAGTAGGTTAAGTAAAATCCAATAAATGTAAATCATGTTGTACCCAATAGTATTCGACAAAACCCCGTGTGCACTATATAGCGCGTGAAGGTCAAGTCCTGAGACCTTTCTTTCTTTTCTCCGCTATTTATGAATATTTACTTTTAAAAACATTTTTTTTTGCTTTATATATTTTTTTTTTTTTTGAAGATTTTATTTTTTTTAAGAAAAGGAAAATCTCGGGCTTTGTAGTTATATCTTTGTTTTTGTAAAATAGCTTTTCAGTTGTAATGTACTTACGAAGTAGTTAAAAATCATCGCACGAATACAGTACAGTAAAAACTCACTATTACGTACACCGGCTATAACGAACAATCGGCTATTGGAGGACGTCTCATCAACTATTTCTCTTCATTTAATTCTCACAGCTATAATACGATTCGATGGAAACGTTCACCATTGCCCAAAAATTATGTTTTGAGAATGGGATCCATCCTTGGCGTTTGCTTACGTTTCTAGCGTTTTCTTTGGATTGTTGTGCAGTACGCAAGTTTATGGTATGGATTGTGTCTGTGTACCGTGTTACGCGGTAATGTTGGGGAAAAATTAGACAGCACTGTCGTTATATGTCTGGGATAATACATGAAAAGATGGCAGCCGTCTCGTTTTTTGGGGACTTTAGTGTTAGTCTTACACATTCGTGGCAGAATAGTACCGTTCGTAGAGCGGATCTTTGCGAAAGTGACGCTCGCCTTGGGTGAATGCTATTATTTCCTGCAGTAGCTTGGACTTTGTCGGGACACCTGCTTATCCGGACAAAGAAGAGAAAGAGATTTATTGAACAAGTATTTACTGATAAAATGAGAATATCCGCTAATTTGCAACGTGCGATTTCTGACACAGATATATCCTGAGATTAGTTCCATAGCATATATACTAATGTAGATATGGATTACGTATTGCATTTCGGTAATGTTGTGTTTCAAGGGCTCAGTTTTCTTTTGTTAGAAAGCTCATTTTTGGGGCAATTCGAAAGTGATAGACATTTAGCCGTCACCAATGATATACTGTTAGACTACTAATATCCTGACTCGGTGATTACCTTGAAATGATTCGTTATTCGCAATGTATTTCGATGCTCAAATCAAACGCTGGCTATGAAAGTAGAGAGATGTTTTGGCTGGGGAAATGTGGGCGGTTGAAAGAGCCCATAATGTTTGCCAAGATTTTTTTCTCATTGACTGGGGAAGACTTTAGTGAACTTTAACGACCCTGTTTTTTTCTTACTTTTTTTTTATCGAGAGGTCTTTGCTTAGACCCAAACATTTTCCTGCCCAAGAAACTCTTTGCCATTAGAGATGTTTTGAAAAAGTCAATTTTTTTCCTTGAGAAAGAAGGAAAAAAAGATGTTCCCTAATGTGTTTTTCTTTTATTTTCGTTCTAGGAAACGCAGTTTTTGGACCTGGTTACTATCCGAGATACGCGTACTGGGCGCTATGCAAAAGTGCCTAAAGTAAGTGAAACTGTTTCCGTTAGAAGAGCTGCAAGTCATTGTCGTGAATAAGCAAAATGGACAGCTGTGTACTATAGCTAGTTTATGGAGTGTAAACGGTAACAGCAGCTTTGACACGTTTGGACACGAAGGTGTTGACTCGACCGCATTAGCTTTTAAAAGCTCGCCTTTCTTTTTTATTCTTATGAGGTGTAAACGGTACGGGCGAGCGTGTGGCCATATTAAGTTGGGTGTGCGTGTGCTTAACGAGCCTATTCCCCATTAAAAAGGAGCACATGGCAAGGCCAAATGTTTCTTTTAGAAATACCAACTATTTCCACATAGGCACACAGTGTAGCTTTTAAGCGAATATTGAACAGTGTTTGAGCAGTTGCGAGCGTTCGGTAAACTCAAACTTCTGTCCGTTGCACCTGCTCACTCCAATAGAACTTTGTTGGCCTTTCTCATGTCACAAAAAATATTCGACTACAGAAATGGAAGCAAGGAAAGTTACGAAAATGAAATTCCAGGACGACAAAAGTAGCTCATAGAACCAGTAAGAACGTGCTAACGTCGTTGCGTTCCTTTTTTTAATCCGCGGAGACAATTACGATGTTGTCAAGATTTCACTGGAAAAAAAAGAAATGTTGCAGCGAGCGCAAGAAAAAGTAAATGCTACTTTTCAGATATAGAACAGTGCAAGTCTGACGATGAGGACTTTGCAGTTGGGAGGAGACGTGAAGGAAAACTATGCATTGAAGACAAGCGTTTATCTTTAAAAGCTCTTTCCTGATTATTCATTCATAAACGAAAGAAGAAAAGTTGACTGCGTTAAGGAAAACATTGATTTTTGTCGCTTGTCCTGCTGACACGCGCTACTTTAGTGGTTGTTAGCGTTTGGTGGTTACGTCTGGTGTGGTGTGACATAAAGAAATTCGTTTCTATGCATATCCGTTTGCTTATTGATTGGGAGCTATCTTGCGGCCGCAATAAAAGAAATTGTAGTTTGGGGAGTGATAGCAACGCGGAGCACAGTATAGCCTACCCCAAATCCGATTCTGGGCCACGGCCTTTTTTGCCAAATGGTCACTGAAGCTCGTAGATATGCTTCTTTACATGGAAATAGAATTGAGACTCGATCTACGAAAGTGATCCGTTCCATAAAAGCTACCATCAATCAAGCTTTATCGTTCGCCATCTACTCGTGTAACTTTGATAGCGTAGTGGTTACGTCAACATCGGTCTGTCAGTCAGTTAGAGGGAAAGCATCAAGAATTGATCCCTTGTATCCTGAAAGCAAAGATGGGAGGTTTTCTTATATAGCCGATTGTAAATCGCGTTTCTGTGTTCTTTGAAAGCGAACAATAAAACGAATAAACAATGAAAGTGAATAAACTTAAAAACAATTTTTAATGCCATGCTAAATGTATGTCATTAGCTAACAATGAAATTTCTCACTGAAAACCCTTATTATGGATCCACTGATAATCGAGAGAAGGTGCAGTGGGACATCAAACCAGCAACTGACGTGACGTTAGCATAGGGACATGGTTTCTTTCTGTCCAAAATTCGGTAGGAAGGGACGTAAGCTTGGGTCGTTTCCACGACTGAAAAGAGGCTTAAAACTAAAAGGAAACACGTAACGAAGATTCTTCATTACTCAAATTAAACTTAATTTGAGATGCATGCAGTACGTGAGTTTTTCACCGGTTTGTTCATGTTTGATGTGGGTTTACTTCAAAACTGCATTACTCTATCTAATCACTAAAATTGCACTTGTTTCTTGGCCCAACAGGATCCCAAAATGCGCGAGTCCGTAAACATAAGCGCGCAAGATACATTGGAAGATAAAACGCTGACTGTTCTCTATGGCCCAGACTTTGTAAACATATCTTTCATAAATTTGTGCTGCACCAAGAAAGAAACTGCCAAGGTAAGTAATCACCCACAGTACTTCGTGTACTCTTCGTCATGTACTGGCTGAAGCAGAGGGAAATGTGAAAAATCCCACCTACACACTGACATTGTCTTAACGGAAGGAAAAGGAGAAAAAAGTTACCAAGCACAGTTCGGAATTTTTCTTTGTTGATATACTTTGGAATGAGGGAAGAAAAGAGCCCTGGGAAAGAGTAGAATTGCAGAGACACTATTCTTTATTTTGCGCCAGTCTTGACTCTTCAGTATGCATAGCGCTATGACTCGTTCATGATTCTCATGAAACCCTGGGAACTTCTTTATTCAAGATAAGCTTTTTCGACGAAAGTTTTAAGTAAACAGAATTGTAGCACAAGTAGTATTTGTTAGGATATCATTGAGATGGGTTAAAAGTGTTTGTACCAGTATTTCTCAAACCTGGGTAAGTTACCTAAAATTCGACATAGTTTCTGTTTGGGTTACAGCATATCCTCCGAGCACACACACACAAAGGAAACTAGTATAAAACAATAGAATTGTCGAGAACGAGCGATTATCAGTGTGTGCCACTACATGGCTTTCCTGTCGTTTATGCAGCATCGCTTGCTGATGAATTGATACTTAAGCATACGCCACCTTTATAAAATGATATAATTAATACAGCTTAAAATTGTCATTGTGGAATGCGACTTAGTGATTATCATAAGTATCATAGTTTTAACAGACTTTCTTCACTATGGTTGCTATCAAACGTTTTACGTGCCATATCTCACGGCACTGAGTTTTACCCTGAAAGTAAGGAGTAAGTAATGGTAATGTTGTGCTCCGCTTCCCGATGCAATAAGTCGTTGAATATATTTGGTACTAGACACTTCTTAACATTAACGGTAATACGACGGCGGTAATGAGCAATAGTCAAGTCCCAAGAAACATACTTGATACTATTTTGAAGAAATGAATTGCATTAAACATTTTACGATATTCTGTTAACATTTTCTAAGTTTTTTTTGTGTGTGTGTTTTGTATTTCAAGCGTCTACATACTCTATAGTATGAAGTATATTGCGGACTAGCTGGCGAACTATTCTGATCAGTGACCGAGAGAGTTTGAGAAATACTGGATATAAATGGATAAACATTAGGTGTGAGTGAGTTATGGGCTTAACGATCGAACTGAATTCAGTGTTGCCGGGGAAAACAACAATGTTCGTTCTTGACGAAATATGTTTGGTAGTTATGGACAGACGAGCTGTTGAAAATGGCCAACAATTTGTTAGCCTTGAACGCGTCCTGCACTTCGTTCTTGAGAAAAGCTTACGTGAAGATAACCTTAATGACCGACAAAACAGGGTGCATTCCTGTGAAAGAGTATGTATTTTGATATCCTGTTATTGTTTCCTTTGTAACAATGAATCATTGTGCGGTTTAGTGTGATGCGAATGTTTTCCAAACATTCAGATGACCGGAAGCGGGTGGAAAAAGCGTTGGAAAGCGCGGGAGTGGCTTCAGGAAAAGTAAGGCAATAGTACCCAATTTGCAATGAAGTTGAAGCTAACTTATGGGACGTGATTCTATGTAGGACGATTTCATCAAGCCGCAGAATTTTCCTTTCGAAACGTTTTTCGAGTTTTATCGGCATTTGACGGGACGAACGGAGCTGGAAAAGATCTTCGAGCAAATGTAAGTTTGTATTCTCCTTTGGGAGAAGGGTGACGGAAAATAATGAAATACATATTCTTATCTTAAACCTCTTTTGTCATGTATGCATCTTATATGGCGGCTGGTAGCGCGGGACCGAATAAGAAGCACATTACAGTGGATCAATTCGTCAAGTTCCTGAATGAAACGCAGCGCGACCCGCGTCTCAATGAGATTTTGTATCCGTATGCCAACCCGGCACGTGCCCGGGACTTTATTGCCCAGTATGAGCCGAACGTCAGCCACGCCCAACGTGGTTTGCTCTCGTTAGAAGGATTTCTGCGTTTCCTGCTCAGTGATGACAATCCCATTGTCTCGGCCGAGAAATTCGATTTGAGCGACGACATGGAGCAGCCTTTGGCCCACTACTTCATCAATTCCTCTCACAATACGTACTTGACCGGACACCAATTCACGGGCAAAGCTTGCGCCGAGATTTATCGCCAGACTTTGTTAGCGGGATGTCGTTGCGTAGAACTCGACTTTTGGAATGGGAGAAACGAAGATCCCATCGTTTATCACGGTTATACCTTGGTGCCCGAAATCCCCGCCAAGGTATGGAACCCTCCGAACTTTGCTACATTTATGCATATGCGAAAATTTGCAGTAGACACAAGGGCTTTGTTAGACTTTGATCCTGATCATGTACGTTGAATAGGAAGTCATTGAAGCTATTGCTGAGTCGGCTTTCAAAACCTCCGAGTTCCCGGTAATCTTGTCTTTCGAAAATCACTGCAATCCCAAACAGCAAGCCAAAATCGCCCAGTACTGCCGAGAATGTTTTGGAGATATGTTACTCAACAATCCTTTAGAGAACTATTCGGTAAATTCGATGAAATTACGTCGCAGTAAAGGGAGAGAAATTGTATTTCTCTGGACAAGAGCATTTAATTTTGATTCTTGTGTTCATTTTTAGCTCGAACCAGGTGTCGAACTGCCTCCGGTTAGTTTGTTGAAGCGGAAAATTTTGATTAAAAACAAAAAAGGCAAACCTAGATCACAGAAGAAGCCGGAGGTGGCGGTGGCAGCCCAGGCAATCAATTCCGTAGCAGCTGCTAGCGTTGAAAAGTCGGTGTCTGAAATGCCCGGCAACGGAGAAATCCCACGAGCTAAATTAGAAAAGGAAGAAAGCAAAGAAAGCATCGAGAATGCTGATGGTAAATTTTACCCAAGTCCTTACCCTTCGATTTCATCAGGCTATTCATACTAATTTGGTGCTTTTTTTCCTGTAATTTTTTTTCTTATCTTCCTCTCTTTCCCTCTCTTTCTTCCTTTTACTAGGAGACAACGAAGAAGGTTTGCATAACGCTAGCCAACACTTTCTTAATTCTTTGGGCTACCATACATGTTCAGCTTCATGCGTTATCGTTTCATTTTTTTTTTTTTTTTTTTTTTTTTTGCAGTGACGGAAAACGATGATGGCGAGCCTAGTGATGCAGATGACGAAGACGATGAGGCCAATTTGACGGCGGAAGAGATTCGATTGCGAGAGAAAGCCCAGAAAGATAAAGGCACAGCGGGGAAAGAAACGCACGCAGTAGCGGAAATTTCGGCACTGGTCAATTATGTGCAGCCAGTTCACTTCCATTCCTTCGACCACGCAGCGCGTAAATTTACCTCTTTTTTGTCTCAACCGTAGTCTCGCTTCGTTATCTGCTCCTTTGTTTTGTGGATGATCGTAGACGTATAGCGTTTAGGAAAGTCACTGCTCGTAGAGCGCAATAAGTACGGCTGGCACCGGCATCTCATAGATGGAAGGCTTATGAGAGGAAAACAAAACAGGTCTGCGCCTGGTCAGTGGGAATTTTGTCATTAGAGAGAAACAAGATCGAGACAGAGAACCGTAGGGAATTTTATTAATAAAAGAACGTAATTAGTAGAGCACCAACGCTAGATAGTAGAGTACAAAGGACGACTAACCTGAAATATAGAAAACCAATAACAATGTATGAAAATCCATACTAATAACGAAGTTTTGGAACACAGGAAGTTTTAAGTTTTGACATTCGCAAGCACCAAACGTAGAATTAATTTTGTAGTAGTCGTTGCCATTAAAAATGAGGTCGCTGTCATAAATGAGTATTTTCCCGTTTGTTATACTGGCTAGGAAGTTCCAACTAATGCGCTTCATATTAGTCAGAATCAGAACTCATTGTTGGAAAGCGTTGGTATACCAGGGTATCACTTGCGTCAGGTATATCGCTTATAAGCGCTTTTTTTCCACTGTGACACGTAGAATGTTTTGAGAGTTTAGATATTCAAACGTAACAGAGTTCATTTTAGTGAGGAGAACGATGCATAAAATTTCAGTAAGGCACTTAAAACAACTTTAAGCATCCTGGCAACAATCATAAATAATGGAAGGAAATTTTACAAGTAATGGAACTCTTAATGGGGAAGGAAATATTGTAAGGGGTATGCAATATTTAGTCCCTGCACAGGAGTTTTAGTAAACCTTTAATTGCTAAGAAGTTCATCCAGATCATGTGAAGATGTGATGTTACGTTTAATGGTTGGTTACGAGCCTGTAAGAAGAGTGATAATGAGACTGCTTTAGGGGAGTAAGATGGCGTTTAAGTTAGTGCAAACTTTCATGGTTAATTTGCTTTGCTAGGTCGTAATCGTAGCTATGAGATGTCGTCATTTGTGGAGACGCAAGCCACAGCGTTGTTGAAGCAAAGTCCCGAGGAGTTCGTGAACTACAACAAGCGGCAATTAAGTCGGGTCTACCCACGAGGATCACGCATAGATTCGTCCAATTATATGCCGCAAGTTTTCTGGAATGCTGGGTGTCAATTAGTGGCCCTGAACTGGCAAACACTAGGTGAAAAAGAATATCCTCTTTTGCGTCCTTTTGGGTGTAATACCTATAGTGTAATGTTTATCACATTTTCTCTTTTTGGTCGGATTACAGACGTGCCCATGCAGCTAAATGTGGGAATTTTTGAGTATAACAATCGAAGTGGCTATTTACTGAAACCTCATTTCATGCGGCGGCCTGATCGTACTTTTGATCCCTTCGCCGAGTCAACTGTCGACGGCATTATTGCAGGGACCGTCTCTTTTCAAGTACTGGAATGGCTTTCTATAACGAGAAAGTGGAATTTGTAGTAATATCATGCTTGAATTGTAGGTCATTTCAGGTCAGTTTTTGTCAGACAAACGTGTCGGGACGTACGTTGAAGTGGATATGTATGGTTTGCCTGCCGATACAGTCAAAAAGCGCTGGCGAACCAAAACAGTTATGAATAATGGTATTAACCCTATTTATGATGAAGAGCCTTTTGTTTTCAAAAAAGTAAGTCCGAAAAAATGTACGTCAAAGAAAAGTAGGATATGGAAAATTGCGTTTTCTTTTCACAGGTGGTGCTTCCAGAATTGGCTTGCCTGCGGATAGCAGTGTACGACGATTCCAATAAATTTATTGGCCACCGCGTGCTGCCGGTGACGGGCTTGTGTCCGGGCTACAGACACATTACTCTACGCAACGAAGCAGGCCAACCCTTGGGGTTATCGACCCTATTCGTACACATCGTAGTCAAAGACTATGTGCCAGATAAACTTGCCGAACTAGCTATCGCGCTATCGAACCCCATTAAATACCAGTCTGAATTGCAAAAGCGTGCGATGCAGTTGGCCATTTTGACTGAAGAACTCGAAGAAGACGAAGTAAAACAGAATGAAATTTATTCACGGAAGTCTTAGCATTTTTGAAAAATAGGATTTATGAGAAAAAGCATTTTGTAAAGAGTATATGTTAAATATAGTATATAAAGGATAAAGAGTATATCTGGAAGTAGAAATATGAAAAGACGTTGAACTGATTTGCTGGTAAAGTTATAGGAAACTGGATGTTCGAAGCTGTTATGTTATATTTAGATGTAATTTTTTAGCGTAATTGTTTAACCACGGAATTGCTATTTCTCCCAAGGCGTTTTTGTTATTTATTTATTTTTTATTTTTTCTGCACGGTCAAGTTGCTCGGGGATTCTAAAGGTGATCGGTCAGCGTTAGAAACGAAGAAATCTGATGCTACGGCCAAATTGGGTACTAGTCTGGTGCAAGCTACCAAAGGCGACAATAGCCTGACAAATGGAGAAGTGGGCGGGTCTACTCCAGGATCGGGGGGCTTTACTGTCAACTCGGCTGATAATAGTAAGTAGAATTCATTTTATTTCCCGAATTCTTTTGTCACTTAATTTTATTTTTCTTAATGCCGTTTGTTTGTGTGTTCGTGATTTATTCTTTTTGATAGCGTTAAAATATTTCTTTACACAATTTAGAGCGCCAAAATTCCCAAAAAGCCAACAAGTTTTCCCGAACAAGCACCGAAGAGAGTGGTGCACCTTCAGCGAACCCAAGGCTGGAAGGATTTGACATAGTCCTCGTGGCCGAAACTTTGGAGCAGTTGTTGGAGCACAAAACAATCAAAGACAAAAAGGAGGAGTTAGCAAAACGCCTAGAAAAGCTTCGGAAATCTTTTGAGAAGGTAAAATCCATTCAAATTGCTCTTTAAAAATTGATTATGTTTATCCTGTCTTTTAGGAACGTGATAAGGTTGAAGAGCAAGTAAAGCAAGGGAAATTGGCCCAGGAGCAAGGCAAAGTGAAAAGCAAGAAAAGTCGTTTTATTAGACGGTCTTCGAGCAAGAAAGTGTGGGTGAACGTTTTTAAACAGCGCTCTTTTGATTTTTGCCCCAAAAGAAAGTCAAAACTTTTTCTTCTCTTTAGGGAGGTGCCAGCTGGCAGGTTGGGATCAGAAAGTACTCCTTCGTTCAGTACCTCAACGGATCTTGAGGTGGAATCTAAATTAGCCGAGTTGAACCGATCTCATTCCGAGCGGCTGCTTTCCTTAGTACAAGATCAAAGCGATAAGGAACGCGAATTGAAAGGAAAATACCACGAACTGGTAACCGGTGTTACTTTATATCTTGTAAGAAGGGTTATTGCAAACTTTTTCTTTTTCCGTGTCTACAGATCTTTGCAGCGGTGGAAAAGATCATGCGGACATCACAAGACAAGCAATTGAAACAGCTCACAGAGGCTTTTGAAGCCGAAGTAGCCAATGCAATGAAAACCATCAAAACGCAAACCAGCCGAGAATTCAAAGAGCTCAGTAAAGTTCACCGCGATAAGGCCGAGCTCACGCGCATGAAGCGTGAAGTCAGTCAAACTATTATTGAAAATGGTGTTGCAGAACGGGAAAAGCTCCAGAAAGCATTCAAGGAGAAAAGGCTCGAATTAGAGAAACAGTACGAAGAAGTGTGGACCACATTTAGAGAAGAAAAAGCCAAAGTAAGGTCCTCTTAATATTCCGAAGAATTCGTTTATCGGGTTTTGCACTTTCACGTTACCTATATTCGTAAATTCTGATAATTTCCTTGCACTAGGCATATAAGAAAATCACAGAAGAATACGAGCGGTCTTCGTATCGGGCGGCAGACGAAGTTTTTGAAAGTTCTCGAGATTGAGTACTTAAAAAAATGGAACAGAGAGCACAAATCGAGTTTTATTATCTGTATTTGTGTACCTTTTATTGGTGGTCACAATTCAGACGGTGTCCAGTAGGGCAGGTAGGCAATCTTTGGTGTGGCCTGTCCGTTTCGACCCCTTCAAGCCGTTTCTCCAGCGCCACAAGAGTTAGTTAGCAAGAAGATATACTACATAATTTATAACCCTCCCCCTCTCATCACCATAAGCGAGATTTTGCTCCCTTGTTGTATACACTTGTTTGTTAACGAGCACTTGTTGGTTTAAAAGAAAAAGCTACCCATTCCCTAATGTCATTAGCTCATGACAGAAATCAAATGGTGCAATCTTAAGGTTGTTAACGTTTTGAAAATTAAAAAAGTATTGTAAGGATTTTACTGGGTGGGGAGAAAGGAGCCCAAGGGCTCGGGCCAGCCTCCCCCGCAAAACGTGGATCGTATTGTAAATGGCTTGTGCTCCTACTAGCAACTTAGTTTCCAGGTATTCGTCGTACGTTGTTCATTGTCAATTTCTCCCCGCTATATGACGTTTCTGATTGGTTCAGAATGCATAGAAACCTTGTTGTGTTCAGCCAGAACTGAGCGACATCTAAAAAAGCCCTCGTGTCATTTTCTGTGTCATGTGATAACTCTGATGCAAATTGGGAAAAACGGAACATACATCATCTCCAAACAAAGAAAGATCGGAGTCATTTTAAAATATTCTATATTTGCACTGTTGTGGCCCGTTACGCCATAAGGCAAACATTGGCAGTTGTAGAGGTAAAAAGTTATTAGCAGCACGCGATTATAACCATATTTGTTTCTTGCCATTGATGTGAGCTAGTTTGTCGCGAGAAATTTTGTCAAAAAACAGAAGTCCAGCTGCTCGTTCGACAGTGTCAGGTGAAACCTATATGGGCAGTTATTAATTTCTCTAGTTTTAATTAACAGCAAGATCATACTTGGAAAGATGTTAATGGGACCTTGTCGTCAATAGGTTGATTTGGCATTACGTATGACTCCATATCTAACGATCTTCCATCTTCTGACTCCATAACCACGATTTTGAAGAAATGAGTTGGCACGGCGACATGATTAGCACCGATGACTTGATACCTGACGTAGAGTTTGCCATCACCTTCTTTTCTAAAAAATAATAATAATAAATATGTCTAATAAATTCAGATCTAGGATTGAATAATTTTTCAACAAATTCGGCAAATTTGGCACACATACTTGGGGAGATAAAGAGGACCAGTGCAAACATACACATTTTTGTACTGCTTGGTGAGATTGCGCACATGTTTCTCTAAACGGTTCCAGGAATCTCGATTAAAACCCTTGCCGACTTGCGGAGACATGTTAGAGAGTACAAAAGTCTGTTGGCAGTGTAACTGGTCCTTTTTATGATTGCCGGCTGCCGCTAAATGGCCACGATCAAAGCCGCTTCCTTTGTAGTCGCTATTCTGGGCGCTGTACGAGAAAATCGGAATTGAAATTACGCTCCATCCAAACAAGACTTGCATACCGGAAAAAGGGATGGACAGAAGGATCCTCGTGAAAATCGCACTTGCTCCTATCGACGTTCTCATTATAAGCAACTCGTTCTTTGGTCAAATGTTCGAAAACCCAGTGAGCCGTGCGATTTCGGCGATCGTAAGACAGAATAAAATCGTCGAAGGATCTTATGTTATCCAGACCAGGGAACCCGAAACGCATGATCTATGCTAATACATATTAAAGATACTATTTTCCATTTTTTAAAATAATACTTGAGAAACTCGGGGTGCATTGTCCGCAAGTTGTGGTGGAATTATTTGATTCTGGGATACCGGAACAATGGCGGTGGCGGCAGAAACGGTACCGAATACTGGAAGCCCTGGCTTAGAAGTCAAAGGAGGAAGGCTTGGACTAGAATTTTGCGAGGAAGAAGCATTTTTCTCCTTCCATATCTTCTCGACACCGTTACCCAGAAGGTACCCACCAAGACCAATAGTTGAAACACGTGCAATTCTTTGAAACATGATTATGCTGCACTTGGATACTTGTACTATTTGAGTTTAAATTGTTAAAAATTATTGTACAATATACCCTGAGACTTTAAAAGACTATTTTCACTGTAACTCAAAAATATGTTTTCAGCATCCGTGCTTTGTTTTGCTTCGTGGAGTGCCGTTAGCCTGGTGGACACTGGCGCCACCTTTGCAGTAATAACTCCTTCGTCAATGCGATTCGATGCGTTCTGAAATTTCAAAAATGGACTAAAAACGTTCCTTTTAAGCCACTTTCGAAGAGATAGCCAAGAGCTCGAGTAAAGCGTTTCGATGACTCTCCGAAATGCAAAATTTGTTAGTTTCCGATACGTTAAAATTTGCGCGTGTGCTAATTTGGCTACTTTTATCGCAAAAACTTTGTAGTCGTAAGGTGTACTAATTTAATTTATTACTCTTATCGTGAGGTATTAGGCGGATGACGCAGTCATCGTTAGAACAGAAAATGAATAAAGCAAACGGTGTTTTCTTAAACACACGCCACTAGAAAGTAAAGAAAAATATAGTTCCGGAAGTATTTTAGTCTACTAAGGTTAGGGAATGTTCGCGAGAAGAGAGCCCTGGAAAATCACTAACGCAAATACCGTAAACCAAAGGTTGTTTTGCGTGGGTTGTTTTATTTTACCAAGTACTGGACGTTTATTGCAAAGATTAAGATTAAGCATAAATTTTATGCTTCCGGTACTTGAACAGTTGCAGTATAGTGACACTTGATATTGGTTTCAAATTCACGCATCCTCGATCAAATCTTGTAAGCATTTGGGAAAGTAATAAATTCGGCAAGCGATAGGAGTAAACATTTCCTCCGTCAGGTATTAAACCCAAACCGGTTGTTTTCCGTTAATACGAGTCAACTTATCCCGGGATATTCTGTCAAAGAACAGTAATCCAGCAGCGCGCTCAACCGCGTCCGGAGCGACCTACGTTGAGAAAGCCAAACAGTAGTTTATGAGCATTTATCTTCCCGTTTTAAGATTACTATTACATAGAAGGATGTTAGTGGAGTGTCATCGTCAATGGGTTCGTTTGGCATGACGTAGGATTCCATGTCAAAATTTTTTCCGTCGTCTGATTCCATTACAACGATTTTAAAGAAATGGGTCGGCACTGCAACATTATTGGCACCGATGACTTGGTATTTGACGTACAACTTTCCGTCTTCGTCTTCACTATGTTAAGATGTGAATGGCTATTTGTATTGGATCGGCAAGATAATCAGAGTAATGAGTTTATAGGTTGACCTACGTAGGGAGATATAGGGGTCCGGTGCAAACGTACACGTTTTTGTATTCCTTGGTTAGGTTGCGAACGTGTTTTTCTAACTGATTCCACGAATTTCTGTTGAAACCCTTACCTACTTGCGGAGCCATGTTTGAAAGTAGAAATGTCTGTCGGTACTTTTCTTTATCTCCTTTATGGTTACCGGCCGGCGCCAAATGACCGCGATCGAATCCGCTTCCTTTATAATCGCTATTCTGCGATCTAATAAAAAGATGAATCTTAAAGGACTAAATTGTTTCAGGATTTTGAATACCTGAAAAACGGATGAATAGAAGTGTCTTCATGAAACTCGAATTTACTGCGATCAAGATTTTGGCCTTTAGCGAGTTGTTCCTTTGTTAGGTGCTCAAACACCCAGTGTGGAGTGCGATTGCGACGATCGTACGACAAAACGAAATCGTCAAGGGATCTTACGTTATCTAAGCTAGGGTGGCCGAAGCGCATGATCTGTACATATGTCTTTAATATGTTGTATATACATTAATTGCTTTATACTTGGGCAGCACGAGAAGCTTTTTCAGACGGTTCAGGTGGAATCAGATCACCGTAATTTCTTTCCCCAGGTGCGATGGCAGTTGCCGCTGAAACGGTTCCAAATACTGGAAGGCCTGGCTTGGGAACCAGTGCACGGTATGTTTCCGTAGTGGAAGGGTACTTTTCATTCCATAGTTTTTCAATGCCACTGCCCAAGAAATATCCTCCCGCACTTATGCTAGTAAGATGGAATACTCTCCGAAACATGACTAAGTAAAATTTGGGGCAGTTTTATTCACTCAATGTACTCAGTGTACGTTTTATTCATTCACATATGCACTTATACGAAGGCCAGATAGTTATGAATCATTCTTTCCCCCATCGGAGAGATTTGTTCAGCAATCGCTTAAGGATTTCTCGATTCCGGTTGGGTAATTACGCACCGGATGTAGCGCGGTTTTTCGCCGCAAGAACGCACGATAAGGTTTCGGTAGTGCACATATATCCATTTTGAAAAATAATTTTCGTTCGAATGTATGTAAATTGATTACTTTATTTTCGTGATTTTCAATGTAACAAAATATGATGTAGGGAAAATATTCGGTTTATAGTTACTTCGGCATTATCGGCGATATGCGAAAAAGTGGTCTTTAACTATTTACCGAGGATGGCAAGCACCTGGAAGTGTCTAAAACAATTTCCTCTTAACAATAAGAAAAATGATACAGAATCAATACTCGTAAACAATTTATTGTATTTATCTATATCGCATAAACTCAAGTGATTTTTTCTCATTGAATATATGGAATTTTTTACCCATCGTCGATCAATGGATAATATGAATTCATAAAATACATTTTACATCCAGATAAACTTTAAATATTTATAAACTAATCTTCCATTACGAATTCTCAGAAAATTATAGTCTCAAGATAGTTTTTAAATCAAGTATGAGCATTGTCTTACAACGGACTTGTCTTTTATTGAAAATATTCCTTATGCTTTTCGCGCCATTTCTTGTATTCCCTAGCGGGGATAGTTCCAACTACTTCCTGGGGCTACGTCAGTTTCACCGCCATTTGCGTCCATTTTGAGACAAGAGCATTTATTATCCTTTCTATTTATGTGATAAGCTTGCACTGTCTTTAAGTAAATAAGCAATTTATTGTCGTGTATAATATTTAGGTGTACAGGCACCTTTGCATGGGACAATTGTCAAGATGAGGACACGCTCAACGGGCAAAGCTCTTAGTGAAAAGAGCACAACACGTCTTCGGCAAGCTTCTAAACCAAGTGCAGTTACCAACAAAGGACCAGCCAAGAAAACACCCCCTAAAAAGGAACTCAACAAGACTAAAGGCGAAAAGGACGTCAATGGTACAAGCTACCAGCTGAGGAAGCGCAATTCTGATGTATCTTCCAATGCTAGTGTTGGACAATCTCCTCCCAAACTTACAAAGACCCACAACGACATTAAGTCATCACCGGACTCGAAATCTAGCCCCAAACAGAGCAAGATTCCTGATCTGTTTGCTAAACAGAGGAGCTCCAGAGTTCTACGCGAAAGAACCAACGAACCTAATGTTAAAAATGCCAAAGTTTCCTTCACAGCCCTAAAACCAAACCAGCCGAGTGACGAAAATGAGAAACCCGTAACCAAGAAACTTCCTCCTTGGAAATGTCTGCCCCAAGAAGAAAACCAGCCAGCGCGTTTAGAAGGTATATATGACTTTATACCCGATGCAAACGAACCCAAAGTGGTAAAAAAAAAGCGCAAGTATGTTCGCAAGAAAGTCACCAGCAAGGCCCATCACAAGCAAGACGAACTGTACAAAACTTCCGCGGCAGTAGGTGAGCCCTCGGACCGTGCCACTAGAAACAATTTAAAAATGCCTGTTCTCAACTTTGGGGAGGAAGAAATTGTGGAAGAAGAGCCTAGAGCCACCGTACCAGGAAGAGCCGACAATATAGGTACATCGACACCACAACAGGATGTGATCCTCTCAGGATCTTTCCTCCAGAAGTCTTTGCGCGTAAACTTAGAGCGCCTGAACTTGAACGACGCTCGAGAAACTTCACGACTGGAGAAATCTTTCTTGAACTTACCCCAGGACGAAGGATTACGCTTATCGGTCGAAAAGTGTCGCCTGTCAGCGTCACTCTCCGTACGGGAGCAAACCTACAGCGAACTTCTCGACTTTGAACTGTCCATGTCCCCGGTTCCTTTAGACCCCGCTCAGGACGCTAACACTTCGTCTGAGGCTGATCGAAGTACATCCACACCTCGGTCACGAAAAACCCCGCCCATTTCGCTACATTTACCCGCATCACCCATCGCTTTTTCTGATGCCGGAAGCGTGGAAAAGTCACGGGATATGGAGATGCACGATGAATCGGAAGAGAATCAGTCGTTGGAGTTAAGCGAGAAAGACCTTTTGGAAAATTGTTTTGGATTCGGTTCCTCATCTCCGGATGAGAATGCGCCACTTAAGAACATTCAGACGAAAAAGAGTGTTGCGGCTTTGGCTAAATCTGAGCAGCCGAGACCGTTTCGCTTGCCTTTGCAGCCAGTGCTGGAAACCTTGAGGGCAAACATGGCTAAACCCCAGTATTTGGGGCCCAACAAAAATCTTTCTAAAGAGAATGTGCAACACGACCAAAGTGGGAACGACAAGATCCCGGATTTTAAAGATAATCGTGTTGGTAATGCTTCTCCTGAACCCTCGTTTGCACAGGTAATTTAATGTAACACTCGGTTAAGGATCGATTCTCATCCTGCTTTTTTTTTTTTTTTTTTTTTTGCATTCTTACAGCCACCAAGGCGTTCGTACGAAGGGCGGTTTTGCAGGAGGCAATTGTTGCGTTTCAGCGATACGGAAAGTGAAAGCGAAGACGAAGAAGCCCAAGCCAAGAAAAAAGCTGCAGCTAAGAGAAGGACGAAACAGTCAAACAAAACGAAGGGAAAGAAGTCCAAAGTAAGATCGAACAAAAGGCATCCCTTCCATTACTGGGATACTAATATATTGTTTCGTCGCAGTATGATAAGGAACTGGAGGAGTGGGCGTCTCGGATGAATTCGCATTTCAAGGAGATTGAGAACGTTCAGCTTTAAGTTAAAACTTTCTTCTTTCCGCCGTTCTTTTATATTCCTCTTCCAGTTGCCGTCATATACTCGGATTTACGATTTTGGGGTCATGTACGAATAGAAATTTGACAAGTTATACGAAGCGCTATCTTTTTAACAATGAAACATATTTGTTGCTATGTTTTTAACTTTCACTTGTATTCAAAATATGCTATTTTAATGTACGAACAAATCCCTGACCCAAAATATACGTTTCCTTTGCATTTCTTTCGTTTTTGTGCTGACCTAATAGTACAATAGAAAATTATTGAATGACACAGTTTCCTGTAGTTGAAAGTTTCAGGGAGAAAAAAATTACAAAAATGACAGGAAAGTCGGAATATCCCGTTATATGAACAAGAACATTGAAACGTTTTGTAACATTGAAAATAATTACAGGATTTTCCGTTTCGGAAATTTTTCCTTTTGTTTTTGGCGCTGTGAAAACAGTTGTAACCGGGCAAAACCCCATAGCGAGGCAAAGAGCGATGATAAGAAAGGAATCCTGCTATTTGACGAAGAAATAAACACGGTGAGCTGGGTGGGGGGGAGTCGAAATCCAATGTCTATTGATCAGGTCGAAATGCACCGTACTGCACGGTGCACAAAAGCAACTTTCCTAACTTAGAACATGGAAAGATTTTCCATTGTTAGGCAGCTGCTTTCAGCGATGCATTTTAAATTTAGATGGCTTTTATCTGGAGTTGGTTGAAAATTAGCGGGCCAAAGCAGCAAAGTTACTTTTGTTTGACTGGGAATTCCCAATCTTGACTGCATTAATTCGCCAAAGCCTCTAGGATTTACCGGGCCTTAGGAATAACCCAACTCACGTTTAACTCCAGGTTTCACTGCAGAGCAGATGGCTTCATTCCGAGCGCGGTTTAGTAACTTGGGCGTTCTATCTGCTCCCTAGTTAATCTTGCTAAGTTGCGAAAGAACTTTTCCGATGTGTGTAACCTATGCCCTTGTATGGGTGTTATTACGTCCAATAAAGCGAAACAAGGTACGACGAAAGAAATGAAACATGGTTAGTCATTATGAAGACACGTGGACTTAAACGTTATATGTTTCAGTTTATTAGGAGTACCCTGGGTTTCTGACCGCAGGATCGACGTAGAACCAAAAAATAGGGGATTTACGTTGGTCCCGATTATGGTGCTATTTTCTATTGTCGACTCGGAACGTTGACCGTGAAAAAACCCAACTTGACACAGGAAATTTGAGAATGTCTCCTTTGCTTTGGAGCTCTTTGGTTTGGCCAGAAAGAAAAGGCATAAGTGGCGCATTTGGTGGTTTCTTTCTCACGGCGTGGTAAACGCGGATTTCCCTCCAGAAGGAAAAAAATTGCTAAGGAAACCGAAAAAAAGGGGAATTCGTGAACTGCAATTGCAGCGGAATCAATCGTTGTTAGTAAATATTGAGAAAAATCCACACACAAAAATGAAAAAATATGTCGGTTCTATCGACAAATGCTGAAAAATGCTGAATTAAGTAAATGTTAATATTCCTTGCCTCTTATTTGTATAATCGCTTACCTTGACTATTACATGATGCGTGAAACTATTCACGAAATGTTCTTTATACAAAACTAGTTATGCAAACATCTAAAGGACGCTGGGATAGCAGACTTCATCTTGTTAAGGTACGAATTAAATCAACAATTTTTTTAATGGACAATTGCAACATGAAATCCGAACATGATTATACGCCGAAAGTTCGACGTCGTTCGTCTAAAATTACCACACCAAATCCAGAATATGATGCGCGCTAATAAGTATAAAAAAGAAAAATGATATAGGCACTTCTGATATTAGATATAAAAGTAGTTGCTTAAATATCCAGGAATGCAACGTGTGGAAACTGCAAATCATATTTCCGCGTACCGATAACGCAGGGGAAAAAAAAAGGAATGCGGAGATGACGGCTGGTCGAATCTTATGATTAAAATGTGGTCTTTTCTCATGACACCGATAATTAATACAAATTACACACAAACTGTTGGAAACTTTTGGGGATTCCTGAAGAATAAGCAGACCCCTAACTTTCGCGTTTAAAAAAACAGAAGAATTCGATCCGGTCCGGTCTGCGTAAAAATTTGTTTCTGCAAGAAATCACGCAGTACACATCCATCGCCTCAACCGTAACTCCGCGGGATAGTGCGAAAATTTCCATCGTTCCACTAAAAGAATACCATATCATGATCATAGTCTTGATTGAGTGTTAACCGATTAATAGTCGAAAAGTTGTTTTATAATTCGTATTTTTTATTTCCTATTTGAGTTATTGTAACCCCTTCTGTCTTTATTATTTCGTATAATTTTACACATTTTCATTGAAACGTTTCAACACGAAGGGATCGTCGTAAATTACTGACTGCACGTGGTCAAATCTACACATGAAACTTATTGAAAAATTAAGGGTAAAGGCCACTTAAGGCACTATAAGGCCCCATTTCTTATCGGTGAATAATATGAGGACATTCGATTTGGGAAATACAATCCTATATCTTTGAAAACTGATACGAATCAAGTTACGCTACATTATGCGGATGATCGAGACTTTACCTAAAACATTTCTCGAGCAAAATTTGCAGTGACTCCGATTTCTTCCTGAGTTTTTGACGACACAAGAAGATTATAATCGACGCAGTAGGTCAATTCAAAATTTCAAGCTCCCATATAATGCTGCCAAAAAATCTCGCACAAAATTACCCACTTTTAAAATTACCTCAATGAAGAAAGGTAGGTATAACAGTTAGACCTTTGCTGATGAAAATGTTTGTTAAGTATTTTAACGTTTTCACGAAACATCCTGAAACTTGTCGCATCATTTCCAAGGTTAATTCGCAAGAGGGTTGTCAAACAGTGCCAAATGGAAGATAAATTAATAAAAAAGTAACTTTGAGGGCTTGACAAGATTTGAGATATTATAACTAATACACATAGTGAAGAATGATAGCTCAAAGCTGTTGACCTAATGACGTTTGAACCTTGCGAATAACCGAAAATAATCTTGAGTCACGTAAAGTTCGGTTTACGCGGTTTTCGGCAAAACCGCACAATTTCCTCTTGCGTTTATCAAGGTCATTACCAGATGGCGTTTGCTACGTATTCGTATCATCATTAAAGGCGGGAGGCGTGTACGTAAGCATTGTTTACCGGACGCGACGCCCTACTAGTGCGAAGTGAATAAGTAGGGGTTTTTCCGTGAGCTTTGTTCTCAAAGGGCTTCAGATAACTCAAAGCCAACTCGTGGACTTTTACCTGGTATTCCCGCTTCCCGCCTTTACATATTTTGCAAGTTGACTGGGACGTTCCAGGCTCAGTCATTTCACAGAGCTAGGAGCGTGAAAGTCTCATTAAGTCCATAAAACTCGTCCACCGGTGATTTTCCATGCCTCTTAATTAGTGCACTTTCCATTCGAATTTTTTAGACGTGCATCCCGTAAAATTAGCTGTTAATTTCCTCCACAACTTCAACGTGCAATGTTAATTTTCGCTAGTCGTGTTGGCATGTGCAAACCTTGACCCACATTTTGTTGCGAGTACTTTGACATTGTCCAGTATATACATAATAACAAGCCGCGAAACTACCGCATCGCTCAGTAATGATGTGGCAGCCAAACTTGTCAGATAATGACTTAGTTGCAGATTGTGTACCGCGGCAGTGGCCCCAGCAGCGAGTGCCTTCCTGGAGTCTGGATCCAGCCTCGTTATTAAAAGAGAGGAATAGTTCTCTCATCAGCTCAGGATATATTAAAACTGGAGAGAAAAATAGCCACGCCGACTCGGGCTTTCTGTCTGGAGCCAGCTTGTGTGACGATTGGAGTAATACATCATCTAGTGCATCTAACCTTGTTGACCCCGGCATGTCACCTACCATAATCACCCCTTCGCTTCCTTCGTCTCAAACGTCGTTACCTGTACATTCACCCTTGGATAGTGGAGTGGATATGGCTGTGAGTAACTTGAGTCTGCAGACTCCATCTCAGTCCTCCGTGTACAAAAGTTCTTGCCCAACGCCACAGCAAGGATTAAATGACCTCAGCTCCAATTCTCGTCCGAATCCGTCCAACCGACTGCCTCCCAACCGGACTATTACCCTAGAAGATTTAGTGCGGCCAGACGTGGATGGAGACACGTAGGTTTTTCTCATTACGCTCAATATCAGTTCCTTGGCCATGTTGTTGCTGTTACGAGTATTCCGGCTTGGGTTGCATTTTGTAACAGTCTTTATTCTTTTCCTCTTGCGTTGTAGGCCACTTCATTTGGCAGTGCTCCAAGGTTTCATTGAAGTCGTCTTCAGTCTCGTACGAATTCTGCCTCACCCATCGCTACTCGACATCCCTAATAATAACTACCAAGTAAGCGACGCTTCACAAACTCAACCGTATGAGCTGTAGAGCCAAAAGTCTTAAAATAACTCTCCTGTATGCTTGTACACGCTAATCTGACAGACTAACAAACGAGAGCCCATATCCTCCTAGGGCCACTAGAAATCCTAGCACATTCCAGAAATTTTGCGTTTTGATAGAGAAAATTATATGACGTTTATAAAAGTACTAATTTATTGTTGTTCATGTGACAGACGCCCCTACATTTGGCGGTTTTAACCAACCAAGCGCCTTTAGTGCGACGTTTAGTAGTTGGCGGTGCAAGTGTATCAGCTCGTGACCGGTATGGCAATACCCCCCTTCACATAGCCTGCAAAGAGGGATCCGTGGATTGTGTACGAGCTTTGTGCACGCCTGTAAGTTTGGCGGAACGGCAAGCTGCGTTATTACGACATGCGTATCCACCACAACCACTGCCGCAAGATCTGGAATACCGTAATTATGATGGTAAGTTACGTCTTGCGTTGCTGCACAACTCATCTTCAGCTTTTTGCTTTGGGTTTTCCCGTTCAACCAGTGGTAGTGTTTTGGAATGCCAAACTTTTTGTCAATAAAAGGAAAATTAGCGCGTTAGATCCTTAGCAGTTCTGCCACACTCGTGGAATGAATTCAGACGTAAACACTCAGAAGTCTTATTGATTACGGCGCGTTTGAACTAGTATTGTGTTTACAGCTTTTCCCGAACATGGCTAGAATTCCCAAGTGGCAATAACCCAGGGAAAACCGATATTCCCTTTATCATACCCTGACAGAGCCAGATGGTTTCTTCTAAGGGACACCGTAAATGGCATAAGCATTCAAAGTAGGCGCAGTTAGAAAATCCTTGAGGAAGCTTGTTAAAGAGCTTGCCAGGCTACGTCTTGCTAAGAAAAGCAAGCTGTGTTAGAAACTTGGGTTCTTCCGTATGTGCCCGAGACGACGAGAAAGGTTTCCGCGTGACGATCTTATCACGTGGTCTTAGCCTGTTGGGAAATTCCGTCTGCACAATGAAAAACCCAAGCTATCAACCCATGCAGGGAATTCCAGTTGCTTTCCGTTTCTATGTTTCAATACCCTTTGCTATAGCGGGAAAAGTAAAGAAAATGCGATAGATCTGTGGCTTGGCTATCGCCTTACAAATAATTAGAGCGGTTTCATTAGCAAATTGACGTATTTGCACAGCAAACTCTTTCTTCCTTCTCTCCCATCAAAAACCCGAAAATTTTCACCAACTGCGTAATAGACAGCAGGCAATCGTGACTAGCTCAATGTTAAGTTTCATCATTATCGGATAAAAGTCTCCGTCCAATAATGATACGAGAACGGGTTACTGAGTACAACTTGGAAAGACGTTTTGACATGAGTGTTAAGCTTCGCTTATCGCTCGTGCTACTTTTCATGATCTTGCGTGTTCGGATTTCCCGTAGCGTGGTCGGTTCGTTTCGAATTCTTCCAAGCTGTTAAAACCCTGAAAATTCCGAAATTTTGGGGCTTATTACATATAGTCAACCAGTTTCTCTTGTCTACGTAGGCTGAGGCGGGTAACACGCGGGATTTTCCAACAGTGGGGATGTCCTCCTTTTTGCATGTAAATTGTGGGTATTTTCCAGGTTTTTTGAACAAACATGACGAGACTTGGAGGTTACTTTGAAACCTAGGCTGGTTTCGTTTTCAATTCTTTTGTTCACTCGAAAATAGCAACTAGAAGAAAAATAAAGACTATTCGCGAGCTTGCCAGTATTTTTATTTTATTTGTAAAGACTTAAACTTTGGGAAGATCCTTGGGATTTAGTGCGGATCGTGATGTTTTGTACTTTTAAGTGCGAGAGTCTATCCACCAACCGCGTGAATATAGGTCGTGCGCTATGCGTTTACACTAATCGTTCAGAAGGGGAATAAAAAAGAAAAGGGCTAAAAATAAAAGCTTTTTCTCGCTGGAGGTCTTTATAACAGACTAGATACGATATAAAAGCCACACTGTTTGAAGGTATGGAACAATCATAGTTATTTTCTAAGGAGACTCCGTGCTTTTGTGAACGTTAACTGGGAAAGTCCCGAAACTTTTCTTCGGGGCGGGAAAAATTCTACCCACGTCGCTGGTCTGACGGCCTCGAAATATGCAAGTTCATAACAATAATTTACTTGGCGGTTAGAGTACTGGAATCCCACCGTACTTTTCACAGGGTTTGGCATTGACTTGCCTGCTCGAACACCTAGCAAGTTTAAGAGGTTCTTTCCCGTTCTTGGTCATAAATGAGCCGAAAAAGTCCCGCGGTGCTTCCCCTACACTTTTCTGCAACCAGTGTGATGGAAGTAGCTTCATGAAATACAAGTCGATTTGCGCCGTATATGGTAGTTAGTAGCGAAAAGAAAGTAGGGAAAACAAACGAAGCTGACAAGTCAGGACTTCGCGTGCTTAACGTGTCAAACTGTTTCAATCAACCTAGGAGTTGATAAATATGCGCGTAAGAGGCTTGGGGTCATAAAAATGGGTCGCATGGGTTGGAGTAACCTTCCTAGTCATGGTATTTGTGTATGAGTAAAAGTGACTTGGAGGGACAAGAATGAAAGCGTCTTTGCGTCATATACTTGCATACACGTGTTTTGAATATTTGCCAAAGAGGACGGCCGTTGTCGTAGATAGCGCGAAGTATCTTATATCGAGCATTAGTTCAGCTGTTTATATGCAGCCATAAGTTAAGATAAGCTTTTGCAATGAAGGCTTGTTTGGCCCAATGAAACGGCGATACTCCAGAGGAAGTCGAGTTGCGTGACAGAACCTGACACCCGACTGGGAAATCCCAATCGTGTTTTGTTTACTATGTCTATATATAAAGAGTTTCAGGTTTCTTTTCCGAGCCTATTTGAACTGAGTATTTATTGCGACTAAGTATTACGATGTTGAAGAAAAAAACAAAACATTGACAAAAAGGAACAGATAAAAAGAATAACAAGGAAAATAAATCCATGCCTGCCTGGTTGGACGAATTCAAACCTGCATACAACATAGAAACGCGGTGAAGGTTTAAAGGAATTTCATATGCCCGCAACCTTGGCCCGCTTTGATTAAAAAATAATAGCTGTGCCTGCATCATTGCGAATACGCACATAATAGAACAGAGGCTACCGACACATGTGTGTAATAATTGTTTACTAATTTGTTTATCAGGGCAAATGTGTATTCATCTGGCTGCTATGAATGGACACGTAGGTGTGGTACAGCA
Source organism: Triops longicaudatus (assembly GCA_022885665.1). Taxonomy (NCBI): domain Eukaryota; kingdom Metazoa; phylum Arthropoda; class Branchiopoda; order Notostraca; family Triopsidae; genus Triops; species Triops longicaudatus. The sequence goes on from JAGQDJ010000024.1 coordinate 834,950, forward strand.
GTTGTGCTGGTTCGGAGCTGATGTAAACGCAATTGTAAGTATCACGCAAGATTTTGAGGGATTAGAAAAATTTGTGTCTGGGACTTAAAGGTCACATTTTATTATTACAGGAAGGGAAAAGTGGTCGGACAGCTTTACATTATGCAGTGGAACGTCGCCAACCCACGTTATTACATCTGTTGGTAACAAGATGTGGAGCGGCGCTAGAAGCCGAAACCTACGGCGGGTATAGCGCTTATCAGTTGGCAATGGCCTCGGCTCCGGTGTTGGCTGCCCTTCTGGCTGGGCTGGGTGCCCGGGCTCGACCTGTCCCGGAAGACAGCGAGGATGACCTTCCTAACAGCAGTGGTGAAGAAGATATGGAAAGTGACGGCGATGATGCAACGGCAGCAATTCGCTCGTCTCTAGCGTGGACGGAACGGAAGGTAAATCACGCCACGAAGGAACATTGTAGAAAACCAGAAGGGTTGAAAAAGGCAGCAATTTTAAAACGCCTTTACACAGCGCTTGATGGGATTTCCATTTTGGCTCTTGTCAAGGCTTTTGGGTTCCATGAGATCACAGTCGGAGTTTACATGATTTGTCGTGACTTTAGTCCAAAGTCCTGGACGCGAAACAGCGTTAACACCTACAGCCAAGAATAGGGCCAAAAAGCTGAGCTCATCTAAAAGAATTGCGGGGGCACGGGGACAAGAAAAGCGTTGCCCAGGGTATGTTTCGCGAGTCGGGAAACTTGTCGAAAAGTTTGTTGTCAAGTGTTGACCTTGTAAACGGTAAAGCGCGCTTCTCGTTTTCGCTCAAAGAGTTTTTCCGTGTTTCCTTTCGACTCCATTTTTACGATTTGTGCGGTTCCTGCAAAGACCTTGAGAAAAAAACGGACGCCGCTGGTTTGTATTGTCTTTGAGAATGAACCAGGTGGTCGTTGCCACTTCCTGTTTTATTCAACAGAAGACCGAGCGGAAAAAGCATTGAAATTGAGGTTTAGCCTATACACTTGCATACAGTTAAGAGGAAGTGAAAGGTTTTAACTGTGAATTTTTCTTACATCGTTACAGGGCACGTGTGTACGAGAATTGTTTGACGACTTGCGTGTGGGAGGCGACAACGTTCAAGTGGCTTAAGCGGGCGAAAAGGAGAGAGGATGATAAGAGTTAAACATCCCATTTAGCGACATACGTACGGGAACGAAGTCTAGACCATCTTTGGACCTAACCGTGACAGCGTTGGGAATCCTAGCCCGTGTTTATTTAATATCATTATTTGGCCTCTGACAAGCCCTTTCGAACATGATAAGGAAAGTTAACCAGTCTGTAGAAAGGATATTGTGCCTCTTTTTCCCTGGTTGGCCTTTCCTCCTTGTATTGTATGTGACATGTATATAGTTGCCTGTGTGTGACGTAACCATAAATTTCCCCTTGTCTATTGAAATGAAAGTTAGTAGATTCTTTACTTTCAAGGGACACGTTTTGTATTTTCTCCTTAACACAATGAGAGTTTCACACAAGCTATTTAGGAGCCCCATAGGCATCTGGCATGCGTTCGACGGTATATCGGTGTTGAGATAGACACATGATGGGAACTCCAGGAATCTTCCGAATTCTTCGTTTCAGGTCCTTATCGCAGGTAGCAACTATATAGCACTTATGCTGCAAGATGATGAAATACTCCGATAAGCTCAGAAAGCGTTTGAGAAAACAAAAAAAGAATAAGAATACCTGCGTGACTCTTTGCACTAAGCAGTCATCAGCATAAACTCCATTGTGTATACAAGGCAACCGTTCAAAACGAGGATCTTTGACGATCTTTAAGGCGATACGGTACTTGCTGCCTAGTTTCTCTAACTCACCCATGACACAGTCGGTGATATAAGGTATACCTAATGATTATAATGAGAAAGATGGGAAATAAAATATTACAAGAAAAGGAACTTACATTTGGCGTACAAGCAGTCCATCATTGATTGGATAATATCGAGCTTGTTTTTTATGGAAAAGTTGATAAAATTAGTATCAACCAGTACGTGGTACGGCGGTCCAAGTTGTGTGTTATATTGGAAGAAGAGTGCTGACGAAACTGTAGCAACTTGATGCGTATTAAGTTCATGAGGATCAGGCTTCTTCTGTTTCTTGGAAGGTAACTTATTTTTGTCTCCTTCTTTGCTATAATGTCCAAGGTTAATTTAAAAATACAATAACAACAGCGTGCCTGAGAATGATTCATAATAAACTACGTACATTCTAGCGTCTGAGAGGCTGATCATCCGTTTCATCTGCGCAAATTTCTTGGTACGATTTGCTTTTGGCTAGGGAAAAAACTGTTATTTAATAGGATGTATAATAAAATTCATTACCATTTTGATGAATCCTAACTTCACGACGTGAGCAATGTTTCGTAAACACACGAGGACGACTCTCCTGTTCGATTAAATATCGAATCTGTTCTGCGATACTCAATATCTGCGAATGCCACCATCTAACGAGTAGGCCTGTAAAATCTATGTAAGGGAACTGAAACAACCCTTTTCTAACCATTTCTGGGGTATATCGAAGACCATTTCACATTCAGTAATCTTGTACAAGAGCTTCAGTGTTTCATCAAAGCGCTCCAGTAGTAACGCTATAGTTAACAATACACACTGTACAAGCTTAAAATATTTTTTAACAGAGCCCGTGAAAAAACTGCATTTCAATAACGTATTCAAAACATTTTAATATTACTTCAATACGGGAACAAAAGTTAAGTAGCTAATTTTGACATTAAATACATTAGGATTGCAGAGCTATTGTTCCAAATCACTATTAAATAAACTTCGGATTTACCGACCGCAGCTGTATATTCTTTTGTAAAAGCTGTGATAACACATTTCCTCAGGGAAGATACGTCTTTTCACGAGTACAGTGATGCAGCGCACAACGAAAACGACCTTGGATTCAAAAATGCCTCGTATAGCGAACTCGGTCTCTTACTGCGAACCTCCGAAAAGGTACCTAGAAGTTTGCCTAATAGAAAAGCGAAACAAAACTCTTACCGCCGGAAAAGAAATTATGCGTCAGAAAAGACTCGTGTATTAAAATGTTGATTTTAATTCAGCATACACGCTGAGCACTTCAACAATGGGGAAGAAAATATGGTCAGCGAAGAATTTGTCATGAACCTCCGGACAAAGGAAGGGAATGCGAGTTTCTTTATCTTTCGTTGTTGACGAAGTGAACTAGCAATGGAACGGATAGCTAATTTTAACTTTTAGCTTAGATAGGTTAGACAAAACGGAAGAACTAACAGATCGTGCAATTAGTTACATAAAAGACTGAAGTCATCTACAAAGGCAAATTTGACTCTGTACAAACGTTGGCAAAAAAGTTGGAAAACTTGGCACAATTTTAGTTTCAACATATTCTGTATGAAAGTTGGTGCTAGCAAACAGAAATTTCTGAGAGAAAATATTAAAAGTAAATGTTTATTAAAAAAACCCAACAACAATAGTTTGCAATGGCACAAGTTTTCATACACAGACACAGTAAAATTACATTGGCAGAAACTTTGAAGTTCCAATCGCGAATCTTGTTGCCGAGAGGGGAGGGGGCGAGTTTTCTTTTTGGGGTGGTGGGTTGCCTCCCCCCAAATAAATGGCCAAAAGCTGATTCGGTAAAATATCATACCCGAGTTGGTAAAATCGTCAAGTACAGTCAGTCTAATTAAGTCTCACTCCCCACCCCCAATGAAAATGCCCTCGCGACGCTTCTTGTTGTCAATAAAGGAACATTCGCGAAAAAATGGTTGCAGACACAGCTAACGTAATCTCCGTGTAGTTTAAATTGGACCGCAGGCTTGGATGGACTTTTAACTAGTACTGTCGAGCAGCCGAATCCAAAAATGTTACTAAGGCGTATTTTAAATCTTTGTTACAAGAAGCTCCTCAGATTGACTAGCCTAAACTTTCGTTATGGCACTAAAATTAAGTAAAAGCGTCTTCGTAAGTTGTAAAATTGTCCGAGAAAATTCCGCTGACATGTAGGCACGGCGTAATTCATCACCTTGTGCGCCGATGCCCAAAAGCAAGTACGCAATAAATTCCTGACCCGACTTATAAACATTCATGCGATCACTCAGCCCTTTACACACGTTTTCAACGCACTCCACAGATAAATGGGAGTGAATATGGCACTCGCTACTATTTTGGCACACACGTTCAGTCTGCGACACATCGTCTACGTCCGACAATACCAGTCTCTCGCCGATAATTACAAATTGACGCAAACGGAAATCCAGCATTGTGAGCGATTTTTCAGACAAGTAAATCAACACATGCGCCAGGTCCGAAACCAACTATGAAAAAACACACATTTATTCCGGAAACAATTTTAAGTACTGTACTTTTAAACGACGGCCAAGCGGCAATTGTAGTAATTTCAAGTTCGTGACCGGTTCACCCAGTTCGGTTAGCAACGCTACGCTCCCAGGAAACAGCTCACACGCTTTGCATCTCGAACTACAATACGACAAGACCTAACCATATATCAAATGAGATTAAATTTTCATTATTCTCGATTCTGAGTCCAACCTTTGATACGCCCGGATGATTTAAGCTTTGAAGCAATCGAATTTCTTGATGTAGCTTATTCGCAGCTCTTGTGACGCATTTAGACAACGCGGATTTATGCTCAACACCCGATAGGATTTTGAGACATTGGTTCACGTCTTCTCCGTTGGTGTGAACAATTTTCAAGGCTGCTCTTGTGCCGTTCGATAACGTCACTTGGAAAACCGATTTGGTCCAGCCGTGCGAGATCAAATGATCCACATGATAAGACTGGTTGAAGCTGCAATATTTGTGACAAGAACTGAAGCTGCATTCACGGACTAGGGAGGCGGAATTGGCAATCTTTAACGTTTCTTCCAACAGCGGCCCGTTGACCGAGGTTTCGAAGCGCCCATAGTCGGGATACGGTGGTGGAGAACTCAACGACAGACTGAAGATGGTTACACATGCCAAGAATAAGATAACCATGAGGTAGCCCACACATGCCAGAAATACGAGATGAGGTCTCGGAACTCTGACAAACATACTGGATGGTAGGCTTTCTGCATCAATTTTATGCGCAGCATGCTCTTTGATGACTTCCCATCGTAGTTTACACTACAGCTTAGTGTAAGTAGCTAAAAAAATATAGAAGCTGTATTTCTAAGTTTCCCATTAATTATTTTACTAACATATCGCGTCGAAGTAAGAAATTCCGTGTTTGTTGACAGTTTAAATTGTAAGTTTCACTACTAGGTGGCAGGATAGTCGGCATAAGCTTTTACGCTAAATGCCTTGTTAGCAAAAAAATTCGTAGATGGCGTTTGGTGTTGCTAAAAACGTATTATAAACGCAAATGGCGCGTAGTGCTGCAGAAATGGTGAAAAGCCTCAAGGCACTTTTCTTGTATAAAAGGAAAATATACACGACGTTCTTAGGTAAATACCAAATTTGTTAAATACCTGCTCGAATTAAAATCTCTTTCTGAATAGTTTCTTGAATATGTTGTGCTGCCTTTGAAAATATGACTTGTCCACACGTGGAATGTTATTCCGCTTGTTATTCCGTACACACTTCTTGAAGCTCAGTGTGGTAAGTCAACATATCCTCAGTGATGCTTTAAATATTCTGATAACCATGAGTATATATATATATATCCTAAATTCTATACGTTGGTAGCGAAATTTCGTGGTGTCTGTATCCTTGTGTTCAAAAAGTGAAGGAATTTGCGGCCCTTTACGGGTCACAGTTAGTGATGGACACAAGTTGATCATTATCCTGATCCGTGATCTGGACCAGGATCCGCGAAAAGTCATCCAGATCGAGCTTTGCCCATCACTAGTTACAATTGATTTTACTGTTGAGTCCAAGGGATGAACTATTTAATAGGCATATTACCACTGATAACATTTGATTCGTGAACAAAAATTGATCCGAGTATGGCACGGAAAGTAGCCCTTTTAACATTGAGTGGAGAACTAGTATTGCCTGACATTGTCGAATCGGACCATCAGTTGGAAGGGTTTCTTCTTCACGTCACATAATTACAGTTCCTGTAAATTTATTTCATAGGTAAAATAAAGTGTATTTTTTTGCTGTTGCATTAATTTCCTCATTCAGTGAAAAAAAAAGACTGTCATTTCTCTTGGAATGTCAGACCTCCTTGAACGTAACCTCGCAATTTGCCGATTTTTGTTCTCATCGGCCAACGAGAGAGCTGCATTACTTACACAGTTCTTGGAATAGCGTGTCAAATTAGGCTGGTTTTGCGTTTCATTTCCTTGTTGTCGATATCCATATAGAAGCACTAGCGTCGCCTTATTGACATAGTCAATCTTTGATGAATTCCCTTTATTGTCTGGCTCATTTATCTTGCAAGTTAGCCGTTTGTTTGATGCTACTGTGAAGACAAGTTAGGGTGTTTCCGTCACAGTCTTCGCTGTACAGCCACTTGTCAAAAGCGTACGTCCCCTTTGTAAGAAAGTAAATTTTGCTAGCATTTGGTAAGGACGAAGAAGATACATTTACAATACTACTTTTAGGTCGAAACCTACATTACAGCCCCTCTATGCTCTCCGCTCATGTAGTTCAGTCCAGTGCTTCGTTTGTTAGCTTTCTCATTAAGGGCGGTATTCATGAGTGGCAGGTTTGGAGTTGCGGACAAATAAAAGAGGCAACATAATGTATCCCATTAAAGTGACAATGCGCTACTCACATTCAACTCCCATGTCTCGCACTGTTTTTTTTTACCTTTCTTTCCGTGTCTATCTCTATTACGCTTTCGTCGTTTTCCCAGAAGTTGTCCGTCTAAATGCCCCATATTTGTAAAGCCTGTAATGCAGATCATGCGATCCCTTCGGAGATTTGAGTTTGAAACCTCTCCGTTTCCTATTGTTCGTTGGTGTGGTGGACCTCTCCAAACTTTATTGTGTGTAACGTATACCTGTCAAGTAGATTGACAGCTCCATAAGGAATGTACCAGGTTATAACCCAGGAGAGCGTATTAAAAAGAGTTTTTTCCCCTTCTCTATATAACTTCCGTCCTATTCAGTAGCTACCATGTAGAGTTAAACCAGTCGTTGATGTATACATACTTGTTCTATAGATCTGATGGATCTTCCCCGTCCGGTTTGCTCTGTGTAACTATGAGCTTCAGTGCCCGTCTACGCTGGCAAGAAATGTTGCAGTCTCATGGGCGTACTCCATGAGATGTCTGTTTATTTGTAAGGGGCTGTAGTATGTTTGCAGTCCTGCCTGCTACTGTGTACCTCCCAAACTTTTCAGGTCCAGTTCACCCCCCCCCCCCTTCTTGTTCGCAAAGGTCGCATTACGTAGTTACTGGACATGGACAGCTCAATAGCCGCTGGTGGTATAGCGAACAAGTCCCACACCGAGGCTGAGAACTCATTAGGAAACGTCCACATGGCTTGTATAGCACCGAGAAGCACAACATCGAGAACGAGGGAAAAAAAGTAAACTTGTCATTTTTCTCTAACCCATCCTGCCTATTGAACTCTTTCGACATGTGTTGACAAAGATCTTGACACGGGGCTGCTGTAATGAGGTGCTAGTCGGAAATGAGAGTCAAGTCCCCGAGGGTTACTTTTTATTGCGCCGATACTTTGCCAAACCGTGTTATACACGAACCTTGCTGCCGCCTGACCGCTACTATAGTCGTTTGTTAGAATTGTTTGGTTGCCGTCTCCGTATTTTCTCGTTGTTGTCAAGTCCCAAACCGGGATTGCCTGATTCGATTTGGCGAGTGAACTCGATGGTGGGAGAAATCGAACGGAGTTGAGTGTTGGCTGCAAGAATTCTTTATGGTACCTATAGTATTTCATTGTTTTCGATAGCATACCTTAAGGTGTTAACTTTGGCTTATGGAGTATTCGCTCTTCGCTACTAATGAAGCGAGAAGTGACACATGTGTCAGTGAGCGTGGAGTCAATATTTACGTTGTCAGGAGTATATTATCATTAAGCGCGTAATAGGACGTGTAGCGTTGCTCATGTGTGCGCATTCCCTGTACTAATATCGCCCATGTCTATTGTTTTCCTCTTGTGCAATATAGATGCTGCCGTCATATTTCTCAGAAAACACCTCCCTTGTCCTTGTTTGTAGGTCTCTAATTGATGACCTGGTCCGGTTTTCTTTGCCGAAAACACTTGCCGACTGGATAGTAATTGCTTGTACTGTCCTGTTAGCATATTTTTCTCCTGCTTGAGTGAAACGTTTCCTCACGCATTGTTATTTTCCATTTAGCACGTATTATCAAATAAATTCAGAAAAGGCAATTACAAGTTGGCCTATATTCTTACGAAAGCTGGCAAGTTTGAACAGGCCAGGGAATTGAAAGATGAAATTGAGGTTGCACTCTTTATAAGTGACAAGAGTCTTTTGACAAGAATGTCAACTCTAATGAGGGATTAGTGCCCTCCCATCCGCAGCTGACATGTGCCTTTTTTCAATCGTCCCTGTGGAAATCTTGTATTTCCTTCAATCCTTGACTAATTGCTAGATTGGATGGCAGCTACTTTTGTCAATCTGCATTAGAAGCACCCTACCACCCCCTGTCCCATCCCCAGCTACTGATTAGTCCCAGACTTTCAGCTTCGCAAATGCGGAATGGTTATATACTAATCTACAACAAATTGAAAACCGAACATGAATCGAGATAAAAATTTCAGTATGAATGCAAAAAGAGGCCTTATAATTTCCGTACGTTTTTTTCAACGCATATTTGGTTAACTATTATTAGGCAAAAATGTCGATTGCAGGCACTTGAGCAATTTTTTAAAAGCCTTCACACTTTTGTGGGCTAAGGGGGCCGGTGTCTCTAGTCTGCTATATCTCAGCCTGAGCTATTGCTCTTAGGAGAGAAGCTTATCTTACCCGTCGCTTAGTCTTCCTAGGCGCGTGTGGACGGATCGTTGATCACGCCGCGGTGGTGCGCCCACGCGTTTCTGATTTGAAAACTGTTCGCGCCGGAGTTGGCAGCCCGGGGTGAATGTCAGGTAGCTTATTGGCGGAGCGGATGCGTGAGTACGGTCCGTAACCATGGTGACTTGTTTGAAAGAACCCTCATCCGAACCAATCTCTCGTGGGAGCCGCGCAGGCACGAACAAAACTCCTCCGGTCATTACTAAACGCCCCCCACCCCCCCACAAAAAAAAGGAACGGAAGGAAATTCTCTGACGAGCTTGTTTCGTGCTCTCGAACTGCAAACGTCTGTAAAACCGCAAGCACTTGCATTTTTTCTCGTGCTTTTCATTCACCATGTTAGCATGAGCAGAAAAGCTTATCTGGTGAAATTTCACGCGTTAGTGTGGAAATAAAATGACCTGAAAAGGACACGCCTGTAGGTGAGGATACAGTACTGCGAAACTCCGCCTCTGTAGTTAAGGCTTAATAGCAGGGATCGATGAGGGTTGGATATAGGAGAGGTGACTTGTCAGGGATGCGAGGATAGTTGGTCCATTACAATAGCACCATCATCGAAATCGGACTAACCATCTCCCACCCCATCACCCTTTCCCCCCCCTTATCCAAGCTTCTTACCTCCTGGACAAGCCCCAAGAGGAATCTTCTTTTCCCAACCCCTGGCAAGCAGCTGTACGGGATCTAGCGAGAGAGAGTGAGCTGCCTTCCTTGCTTGGGTTGCTGCCACGGTTAGGTGTCGTATACCGAGCCGGCTTCAGAACGGCCCGTGGCTGCTACCAAGACGGAGCACGATCCCGATCTAGCCGACCAGAGGGACATAGACCTGCAATATTACACTACCACACGCCCACTTTACTTTTTTCTTATAACCGCCCTGGTCCGAAGAGCTCGAAAGCAGTTCAACCTCTTCAGTCGACAATGTTACACGTTGATACTGTGATGGTTCATCGCGTATTTTGTTGTGTGTTCTAGTGATGTGAATACTGTTTTAAGGAACACTGCGCTGCCAAATAGGATTTGCGTTATTCATACTTGTGCCATTACCACGGTATTTGTTGACAGCAAAGAAGTTACTAAATCTTAGAAACTGGAACCGATTTGGGTGAAAACGAAAAGTGTGGGTATACGAGGTATGGCATTGGGCTTAAACGGCCTAGCCGGACTAGGTGCTTTGGTGAATTTTGGTTCGACGGCGACGAATGCGAATGCAACAACTAATCATAATCACCCGAACTTGAATTCGAGTCATCCATCTCATCCGTTATCTCAATCGATGGCTACAGCGACCGGGGCAACAGCACCCACGGGAGCTGCAATAGTACCAACCGGAGGACCCTCACCCGCCACGGCAGCTTCCGTCACCATGCCCGTCATTCCGACTCCCATGTTTGCCTTGCCAACGTTGAGTTTCTCCGTAGCCCAGGTGGCCGCGGTGTGCGAAACGTTGGAGGACAGCGGCGATATTGAACGTTTAGGCCGTTTTTTATGGTCTTTGCCCGTAGCGCATCCGAATATTGGCGAACTGAACAAAAACGAGGCCGTACTGCGGGCACGGGCCTTAGTGGCCTTCCATATGGGCAATTACCGGGAAATGTATCACATTGTGGAGAATCACCGGTTTACGAAGGAATCGCATGCTAAATTACAAGCCATGTGGCTAGAAGCGCATTATTTGGAGGCGGAAAAATTGCGAGGCCGACCGCTCGGACCTGTGGATAAGTACCGTGTGCGTAAGAAGTTCCCCCTCCCTCGAACCATTTGGGACGGCGAGCAAAAAACGCACTGTTTCAAAGAACGGACGCGGAGTTTGTTGCGCGAATGGTACTTGCAAGACCCGTACCCGAATCCAACCAAGAAGCGCGAATTGGCGCAAGCCACAGGTTTAACACCGACGCAAGTAGGCAACTGGTTCAAGAACCGACGTCAGCGAGATCGAGCTGCGGCGGCTAAAAACAGGTGAGTTTCACACCTTTTTTGGGGATGTTTTATGCTTCACATCCTTTTATTGCACACACCAAAAAAGAACGCTTGACAAGCTGTTAAAAAGTTTCCTGCGGTTATCTTGATTTGTGTTACTAATATGCCAAGCAATTTTCGTGTGTAAGTCAAGGAAAAACGTTAAGTAGAGAACAGGGGAGAAAGAACGAAGGTTTTTCGGTGGCAATTTGTTAACTCCATGTCGCGAAAAGTACCTCTCATTATCGCGTTATCCGTTCGTTACATTTCTACCCTATCTAGTTTTATGGTTATGGATCCGACGGTGTTCAACCATACCCAAGTAGCTTCTTAAACGTTCTTTTTTTTTTTTTTTTTTTTTTAAAAAAAAAGATTCCTGAATGGATTGTTGCTGAATGATCTCCTTGAGTAAAATTCTTTTGGCTTCGTTTCGGAAAATTTTGCAACAACATGGGTTTTCCCCCGCTCTAGGCTGGGTTAGGATGGTTCGCAACCTTTTTTTTTTATTTTTCCAGAATTATTCTATTTATTAAGAGGTATAATCTTTATTGGCAAGTAGTTTTCGGTAGGTAATCGTGAGGTGTGCCGTTATAGCTTTTGTCACAGGTTTTTATTTGAAGAGTCCTGCTGCGTGGCAATGTTGGGAACATGAACATGAAAAGGGGCAACAATAATAGGGGCCAAAGTCTCTCAAGTAGTATACTTCCTCTTGTCGAGCTTGTATGGATGGGGTTTTCTAACATGTCGCTCCTTTGACATTCCTTTTTGATGGAGTGTGAGTTACTTAGGTATAGTACAGATTTTTTCACGTTTAAAGGGATTTTAACAGTTCCTTCCCTAACCGCTTTAACAGGCTCATTTTCAGCTGCATGTGAGGATACAAGTTTTTTTTTCTTTTCTTTTCGGGCGAGGGAATTCTCTCTTTGTGTGGCAAAAGTTCATTGAAAATTCAGTTTTGGGAATTATGATTGTGATTGGTATGCAAAAGTATTCTGTGCACACGCTGGCTTGCTCCCTGAAAGCTCTGCAGCACATCATACGCAGCAGGACGTGAAAAGCAGTATTGCTGTGTAATCCGCTCAAAGGGATTGTAGAGTACGGAACATAAAGCTGCAACTTCCCTTGTTAGATCTCCTTTTTCGTTTAGTCCTGGGTGAAAGGATTTAATAGGAGTAATCTTTGGCACCCATATTGGGATTGTTGTATAAATACACAACAGCAGCCAGTTTTCTTCGGGGTAAAACTTTATTTTTGTGACAGAGCTCGGTTAATCTCCTCGTCCCGCGGCGTGTCTTCTCTCATCATCCTGATCATTCATATACCGGGGAGGAAAAGCAAATTAGTGCACTAGTACAGGGTACGAGATCTTTTCGTGCACAACTTCACAGATCACTCCTGATCTCATTAACCGACTCTTGAGCGACTCATCTTTCCTCTGCCAACCGGCGCAAAAGCCCGCATGCTGGTGTAGATGTACACAGTCTATAAAAGCGTTGATCATGTATTCTGTTTCTGGTGGCAATTGGTACGAACGTGCCCCAAGGATGAAATAATTGGAGAGCTTAGGTTCGTGAAAGCCAGCATGACTTCATTGAGCATGCATTGGAAAGTGCAATCTTCCGCGTTGTTGCGCTTCCACGCGTCGAATTCATTGTTACCCACCAAGTTCCTATTATTGCGATGGAATTCCCCCGAGCGATTTCCCACTCGTCGTTGAGCTGGCGCTGGTCATCTCCCCGTGCTCGCTTACTCCTCTGCAAAAAAGAAAGGGGGTTATTGATGGTTAGTAAATCGGGAAGAGGAGTGAGCTTTAGAGAAATAGTCAGCCAGAGTGGGGTCTTTTATAGGTAGCTAATGAGCTGTGAAGGAGTCACAGTGGCAAACCAGGGGCCCGAGGAAAATGTTTTCGTTGTCGGACCAAAAAAAAAAAAAAAAATAGAAAAAGGTCCTGAGTAATTCCCCCGATACAAGCAGCTGGATAGTTTATGGATATCAACTTTAGGTAACCCTCCTTTATTGAGGAAAAAAATGAGAAGATAATTTGACTTGGCACAGCTCTAGGCTTCAGTGTCTCGAGTTATGATTTCCCAGCCTTATTGGTGTAACGCGGTAGAAAAGTAATGCACAGTCAAGTGTGGATAGGAATGTGACTAGCAAAATGGAGGGGCATTACCTTTTCTTTCGTCTGCCGGCTTACTGTAGTTCATTTTCGCATTTCTTGTCACCAAATTTGACGTTGTTTACAGCATGGCGTGTGGTTTTACCTTGCAGCGCGTTACACGATTTTTGCAATTCATGTGTGGTCGCTACAAATGGAGTCTTTCTTCTGCTGCATTGCAAACGAAACTATGCTGTTGGTTGGATTTACTCTTGCGAACGCTTTGTAAAGCTCGTCGCAATTTGAAGGCTTCTTCAGTTTGTTTGCAAATTTTAACTTTAAAGGCGTACATTTTCAAACAAAGGGGGTATCATTTCTAATTTATCGTAATATTGAATCGTTCTAGGATATTTTCACTATTTTGTTAATGCATTGTTTTGTTCATTACACTTACTACACAAGTTATTTTCATAATTTAATTTATTGATTTTATTTATTTGTTTTATTTATTTATTTGCGAAGAGAAAAGCAAATTGGGATATTTGCAATTCTCCATTTTATTACCTCAATACACCTTTATATTTTATCATTTACACCAAAGCAAAAGTTATGGTTCCTTTGTCGACTTAGCTTTCTGCATTTTTCAACTTACAAGTCTAGCAGAACAGCATTGTTATATTAAAGTCAATGATGCAAGTCAATTGCTTCATCGTGAGCGAAGTCTTTAAGGGTCTGTTCTGTATCCCTTAGCTTTCTTCGCGAAAAAAGTTTCTTACAAGGAAACCACCGTCTGTTGAATTTTCTCGTAAAGGAAACCCTTAAATTTGACCAAAAAGCATCGTAAATTGAAACAGTCTCTCGTTGAGCACTTCATATCTCTGGGCTCCCGTAATTATACAATCAAGGCGCCAAAAGACTGAGAGATAGAAGAATGGCATGCCTTTTAGGGAATAAATGTGCAGCTTTCAGGGTTTTTGTGTGTATGCCAAATAAAGTGCGCGAATCTTGCTCAAGACGCACTTACCTTGCATGGTGAACAAGTTGCCATCGAAACCTAAAGCGCGGAAACTTATCATTAGGTGGAAAAAATATTGAATTGACGTATGAAAAATGGTACAGCTTATTTACGACTTCTTTCGGGGACTGTTTCAGGTTGCACCATGGCGGAAGATACAGCAGTGGAAGTTCGAAACGTCCGGAGTCTGCCAATAGTCGATCTGAAGGAACACCACACGGCTCACCTACCTCCGCCCCCTTATCTCCCGGTGCCGAAAGCATCCCGGACTCGGATTCGGATATTTCTTTAGGCCCGCCTTCGCCTTCGCCCTCAATTCCGGCATCAACAGGACACCCCGAATCTCCGGACACGTCCGGAACTTCCTCCGCGCGGCGATTAACGGAACTTCATAACCCCGCAGCCAATCCCTCCTTGGGCCAGTACCATGGCAATCACCCGTCAACAACCAATTTGCTCTTAACAACCGCCATGCCCACTTCATCTTCCACCAACTCGGTCACCGGCAACGGTAACGCGGCCTATAGCAGTGCCGCAGCCGTGGCAGCCGCCGCGTGCTTACCATCGCCGTTCGGTTTCACCGGAGCCATGAGCAACCCTGGTTTGCAATACACCTTAGCAGCCGCCGCAGCAGCGGCGGCAGCCTTTCCTCACTTCCCGTTCGGTCCTTTACCGGGCCACGCGCCACATCCCGCACGAGGAACGCCAGGAACCACCACACCTGCAGGATTCCCGCCCGGATTCCGGCTACCTTTCGACTTTGTCCCCTTTGCTGCCGCCGGAGCAGCAGGAGGAGGAGGGACAGCCCAAGATGCGTTTTCGCCCTTGTCGCGGTCAAACCAATTCCACGGTGCGATGACTGCTATGGTAGCCACGGAGCATTACCTCAAACAGCAGCAGCAGCAGCACCAACAACTCCTCAGCGCCAGCGGGTCCTCCGCCTCTCCTACACCCCTTGCGCCCTTGCATCTTCATCTTAATCACAGCCATCACTCGTCCTCGTCTATGATTAAACTAGGCAGTAGTGGATCCGTGTCCTCCGAGCCGGAAGTCGAAGTAGTTAGTCCAGACGAGTCATCCAAAGATGAAGATCCTAAGAATTACCACCAGTCATGACAGGGTTCACTATTGTCTTCGCTATAGACCTTTCTCGATTTGTAACCATATTTCCTTCCTTCTTGCAGCTAGTACCCCAATCTCCTAGCCGTTTTCCATCCCCTTTTTTTCTTTATAGCATGTCCGTAATTATGCCGTGTGGTGGCTTGTTGGGTGACTGACGTGTGAATGTGACATTTGCCGGAGGAGGAAGAAAAAACAGTCATGTCCTCTTGCGCCAATGGTCATCTTTAGCTACAGGCGAAGGAGACAAATGTAATTTTTTTTGGAGGGGAGAATGGAATAATGCTACACAATTATTGCTACTTGGCCATAGAACATCTTGCAAAGAAATCCGATGGATTTCGTGGCAGTATTTGCAAAGAGCTCGCGGTGAAAAAGGACAACGTGTCGTTACGAGACGAAGTACAGTAATGCACATGTACTGAGTGCGTCATTGCGAGGAAGTGATAATAGCGGCTCACTCCAAACCAGGAAACTCCCCCCTTTTATTTGTGCAACTGTTAAAAACCCATCACACCATGTGTTCCCAAACGCGCAACCCTTGTTTTGGGCGCAAAAGATGACGAGTCAAGCCTTGTTCAAGTTTATGTTGCAGCTTATTGTGTTATTCTTGCGCGCCTAAGCAGAGGCTCATTATTGCTGTTTGGCCTATAACAAGAACTTTTTGGCACGCCGCAACACGTTTGAAACTTCTGACCCTTTCAAACCGATCCCTCTTCTCCTTTATGGAGTGATATTGGCTCCCAAGTGAACATATTGTACAACTGTAAATTTTTTTTTTGGCGTTTCGGGTGGGAACATGTATGTGTGAAAATGAAGGAAAGGAACCAGCTTTCATTTTTCTTCTCGCTCCTTTTATTTTCAATTGTACAAAACGTTATGTCGCGCTGTGCTAATTCTTAACCCCTTCCTGGGCCCTACGTCACCTTTTTTTATTTGCGTGAGCTATTTCGAGAGATTTATGTGAATAAAGCCAAAAATCTTTACGAGCCAACATTTTCAAACCCGCAGCGTAGCAAATTTCACTGTGCTAATAGCGCATCCGTTAGTAACTCAAGCGTGCCTAATTGCATGCATGGGGTTAACCATCATAAATGCGAAGCCTTTGGGAGGGGAACCTCCCCCGATAACTTTGGTCGATTTTTTTTCATCCCGGTGGTATCTTATAATAGATATAGAAAGATTGCTCACCGACGTGGGCGTCTATAGACCGCTTAAATCATATTCCTTTAGTTGTTCCGGGCTCATTTGAATGCAACACAACACATACTAAATCCTGACTTTCCCCTCGCAATGTTGCAGCCCCGAACTCTGATGGTTCACCCGCCCCCTTTTTTATATTTTTTGATTCAATTGTAGCCATCGTGCTATGTTTCCGTAACAAGATGGCTTGCGTGATTCCGTCTGGCTATATTTTGTCAACAAAATTTCAGTCAGAAAATTTAAGACAGCCAGAAAGACGAGGAGAATGTCAAAGTTCCGCAAGGATTCCTTTTTTTTGAATTCGTGGAATCGAGCGCGTGTGAAATTTTAGAAATGTACTTCAATGGCTATGCACCAATGTAGAAAAGGGCTTTTCAAGAAGTGAATTCTTGTGAGTATGTGAAGGGTTGTTTATAAGGTATATATTGGTTTAAGCGGCTCAGATATCCCCGTGGAAGCAACTGTGGTCGATTAAATCAGTTTAAAGGCTCTTGGAATTAGCGAGGCCAAATGGGCAAAAGGAGAGTAACGCATCTTGAACAGGAAAAGAAGTATAATAGGACTTTGAATTGGAATTGGGGTTTGGATTACAAACCACAGAGCTCGGAAGGTATTGTTGGCCTTATGATTGTCCTGATTTAGATATCCATATGAATTTTTCGCTCCTTCCGAGAGAAACTGCTCCCACTTCTCCTAGAAGGGAGAGCGTGGAAAAGACATACCATATAAAGTAATACGAGGTTCGGGGGTTGAGAAGCAAAGCAAAAGAAAACGGACGGGGTGCTTTAAAGGGATTTCCACCTTGGCTATAGAATACCATCAACATACACACAAAAAAATACTACTACACGTCTAGTTAAATCGGATATGCTGACCCCTTAGCCAGCGGTTGAAGAAGATAGCATTCTTGGAGCTATGTTCACTGCCGAGCTATTATAGCTCATGAAGAGTTCCTGGGTTTCTGTTTCATGAATGTCGAATGGGGAGAAAATCCAAAGGTACGCACAGCTGTTATACCGAGCTTTCAAGTTCCAATACTGCGACCCCTGGGAGACAACAATCAATCCCTTACATAGCCACAGTAGCCGTGCTCTTTTTCTGGAACGAGATGCAGTCTTCTCTTTGGCTACCACCTTACTTTAAAGAGGGTGGAGGGGGTTAGGTGGAGGGGTATATTCTTGAGGAGTAAATAGTGATCAGCCTAGTTGTTAGAGAGTGATCTAGTGTGAAATGTATAGGTTCCTTTGTTCACTGCCTCTGTTATTCGTTGGGGTGTCACACCTCTTCTCAGGAGTTTTCTTTTCTTCGGCGAAAATGCTGGTCGGGGCAGTGTATAATATGTAAAGCCTCTCTTGGGCCTTTCTTTCTCTCCATTTAGCGATATGTGTACTCGTCCTTCCGGTAAATCAATGCTCGAAGAATTGCTGGAATGGTGTGGTAAATGAGTTGAGGATTAGAGCCTTGTGGCCGCAGCCGTACTGTGTGAATGTATCCATGAAGGGGAATCCTACGGTTCTCATTCTCGCAATGCAGATATCCTGTCACCAACAGAGGTTTTGCTTGATGGGCCGGTTCCCTGGGTGTGAATGTATTGATAGAAAAGAGGATTGAAAGAAAAGAATGGACGCAGGGGGATGGAGTAGGTGCTGTGTGTACCCATTGCAACGTACTTGCAGACTGCTGTACACGTACGCGTATAGGGGCTGTCCGGTCCAGTCCTTTCCACAGTCCCATGTTCCCGCTGGCGCTTTTTGTTCTTACAAAAGTCCATTGAAAGAAACGACATTTCCAGGATAACATATAATTAGAGGAAAAACATTGTATCGGGGCTACGGAGCGTAGTTTGCCTTCCTAACGAGGTTCAGTACCGGTTGTACGTCAGTGCTACTAATGAGTTGACGGATAATGTGTTGGTTGAGCCGGAGCTAGAAGACAGAATGGCTATAAAAAAAATAGATAGACATTGTGTTCTTTGGGCGATTGATGGACGGGTCGCACAGTGGAAGCTCAACGATTCTATCTGAAGCCCGGTAGCTCGTCTTAAACTGTGATCCTCTAACATCAGCAGCAGCACTTTATAGTCCTATCAAAGGAGTAGCAGCAGATGATGGTCTAACCTCGTTGTCAATGCAGTAACTCATCTGATAAAATGTCTGAAAAGGGTCGCAGCAGAGCAGGAGCAGCAACCCCGGCAGACGTGTGATGGACAAAAGAGCCAAGCTTATCATTATACGAGATTGAATGAGCGATGCTTGGGCATACTCGCGCGCGTGAGTACCCAGCACTAAACGTCTATGGAGTTCTGTTCATTTTCTGCCCCGTTTTCGTAATGATATCACCCTTCTGCCTTTTTTTTTCGCTTTCCCTTAACAGAAAAACGAACCTCTTAATGGCTTTAGGTGTGGTATACATTATTGAGAAAAAAGACAGGTTGTAGAGAACAAGCAAGTGAGAAAGAGAAAAAAGAACAGCCAAGTACTGGCTGTGGCTGTTGGTGTGCTGATCACCAGGATAAGATCGCTTTCTTTGGCTTGATGCTCTTAAAGTAAGAAGGAAGGGACCCCAGAAGGAAGGATAACTTCTGGTTGGGTCTCGTCCGGTAGCTTTAAAGCGTGATGGCTGTGCTTTTTGGCACTCTTGGAGCAGTCGTCCCCTTATTAACATACACAAGCCACAGAAACTCAGGCGTCAGACAAGGGACTTGTCAGTCAAACAAAGTTGACTGGCTTGGGCCAAGAAGAGGAGTGGGACTTGAAGGTGTATGTATGTGTAAGTATGTGTGCTTTCGCTTCCACGAAAACCAAACTGACTTTTGAACCTTGGGAGTGCAGTGCGATGCAGCACATTCTTGCTCCGTCATTGTAAGATATAGATCCCTGATATCTCGCGGACATCCCAAGAGAGCGTGCAATGCAGCTGAGCTATATAGCCCTTATAAAAGCCCTTCTTCCACACATCTTTAAAACTTGCCGATCGGTGCGTATGTACGAAACCACTCACACCTGAACAAACGTTTAGATTCTACCTGAAGAGAAAGGAAAAAAAAAAAGAATTGGGGCTAGCGTTCAATGATCGTTAATTTTTCTTGGGAGCGAGACGCATAGCTCGCGCTCTTCGGCTTCCCCCTCGTGGGTTTCATATTATGGACATTCTTTTAGGAGGGCTATAAAATGGCTGACACAAAAGTTGATCCGTCAACAAACGGTTCCCTTGAAGGTGAGCTTTGTTTGCTTAGATCTGTTCCACTTTATTGCGTCTCAAAAGGCAACGTAATGTGAGAAAATTTTTGTTCTGTCTCCGGCGCCCGAGAAAGTCCTGATGATGAAGCAGTGCGATATTGATTGTTCCCCGGTTTCAAATACCAATTAGTAACACACGGGGGCTCGTTTGATAAAGCTTGAGATGGTTTTCCTCCCTCCCTTGTCTTGCCTTCTGGAAGAAACCGTGGGAAGGACAGACCAAAGAAGCAAACCGTTCAAATTTCCTGAAAACCTTTTTTTTACGACTTGACTCATTTGTGTCACCGTATTTACCTTCATATACTTGTTGGGATTTGGAGCACTTTGCTTTTCATTTTTTACGGTGTCGATAAAGATCCGCGGCGCTTTGTGCTCGTACAATTTCCTGTTAGTGTTAAATGGGCGGTAAACCACAGCTTGGCTGTGTTGTGGATACAGTCGGCCTATGGTACACGGCATAGAGGCCCATGCCTGTTAATCGCATTAAGTTAGGGTCTTCTTATTGTGGTAACAAAATGGAGCACAGCCATCGAAAAGGTTTGGAGGCCCGTAACTCCAAAACGTAGGCCTATGTTATCTGTCCCAACACAATTAACTAAGAAGGTATATACGTATACTGTAACAAGTACCCCCTGAAAGTGTTAGTCCAAGCCTTTTTCCTTTTCTTTCCGTAACTGAGTTATATTCCAACACTTCCGCTCCTGTGCGCCCTGGCTTAAACCACATCCTTAGGCCTATTGTGTAACGTGGTTACACAATCTTGTCAAAATAAGCGCTTATGCTTGGGCAAACAAAAGACAAAAGCCCAGGCAGTATCTTTAAACCCCCACCACCACCCTATCCCCAAAGACGGTATTGCAACGGTTTCTATCCTTTAATTTGGTTAGGAAAATGTTATCAAAAAGGGGATCGTATGTCACAGGGCAAAATTTTTACACATCCAGCTGTCATCCCACGTTTTGAAGGAATCATGTCAAGTGACACAATTGACGGAGACTTGTATTGGGTGCCAAAGCAAGTGAAAAGTTGGCCATATTAGTTGGGCTCCTTAAGGTTGTCCGAATCTATCAGCTACTATATCCCAAGTTATTTTTCTATGGTTTTTGTACTGGGGGTCGTAATAGGGCTCGGAAACTAAGACGGAAGAATGAAGGGTAAGTTGAGCACAGATTAAGTTTCGCGTTAGGGAGAGACGAAACCCTCCTCTTAATGGATCGCTTATTTATACCCAAGGTCCATCTCTTTCGTCATCCGAAATTTCCCAAGCAAGCTCCCTCGTTTTTGCCCAGTCGTCCCCTAAAAACAGTGCATTACTCGAACGCTTTCATGCTTGGAAAACGATGCTTCTTCATAGTAGTGTCGGTTACCAACAAGCATTGCTTCAAACAATAAGAGCAGTCTGTAAGAGAGCAAGGGGAAAAAAAGGAGTGTAAATAGTATACGCAGCGTGTTGTGCGTGAAACAGCATTGTCAATTGTTTGCGGATCATGAAACCGCTACCGTATGGTTTATTTCCCTGGGCCTTGTCAAGTTTCATTGTTAGGCTCTATGAACGTTACGGTAGCTTTATTTAATGGAAGTCAGCCCTGGCTCAACGGGTTTCTCCTATTTAATTATCTACTTTCGTCAAGATTGGAGAGATCGAATCTGCTCTTTTTTTACCTAAACGTGTTTAAGGTTTTTAAGGTGCTGCATTTTTTTTAGAAAACGCACAATGTACTAAATTTCAAATGTTTTTTCTATCTTAATTAACGCCTTTTTTAACGTTTGTCGACTCATATAAAGTTTTTGTTTTTTAAATCTTTTTTTTTGTGGAGTGGGGATGGCGTATACATTTCTAGTTTCTGGAATTCATTCGAATAAAGTCATTGTCATAAGTCATTACTATTTTCGTAAATCACCATAGCACATCTTTCGGAATCCGGTCACAGTTTTTATTTTCAGTCATATTTGTCTATTTTAATAAATAATGCATCAATATTATATTTTAAATTGAATGTCTAATTAAGTCGCCCTGTGCTGT
This sequence comes from Triops longicaudatus, assembly GCA_022885665.1. Lineage (NCBI taxonomy): Eukaryota > Metazoa > Arthropoda > Branchiopoda > Notostraca > Triopsidae > Triops > Triops longicaudatus. The sequence continues at coordinate 856,562 of JAGQDJ010000024.1, forward strand.
TAAGTGGAATTTAATCCTGATGTTGCATGAGCAAACGTAGCCAAATTTGCAAAACGCAACCTGTTTTCTTTTTAATCAATTTTTTACATATCTAACTTAAAAATGGTTTAAATATTTAAAAAAAAATAATCGTTGTCTTGTGTATGACACAACGAATAGATCCATTCTAAACACAAGGTAAATGCGTATAAGTTTTAATGTTGTTTGGATTTGCCAATCTTTTTTCGTGTACGATTGCCACTTACGCAACAATGAAGCCTGATTCTGGACAACTTTTTCAGAACAATGAATTTTATGTGGGTCGTTTGTATAGTAATTGAACCCCCGTATATCGATATCTTCAGTGGAAGAAAACATGATTACACAAAGGAGATAATTGAATGCAAGGACATATTAAGGCGTGTGAGTAGTACTGTGGGGAAATTACCCTTACTCGATAAGAGAACTGTAAATGGGAACTATCAACTTATAGAAGAATCGTTGAATAATATGGAAAGGATACCGCCAATCTGCTCGAAGTTTGTTGTTGATTTGGACCCAGGTCAAATGCTAAGGCCAACCTATGTGGGTATCCCATAAAGTAGCCGGGAACAAATTAACAGCAAGACAGCCAAAGGTTTGGGAGTGTGAGAAGAACAAGTTCGGTTGTGTTAGCGTGCTAATCATTAAATTCGTGCTTGTCCCGTACTGCAACATATTACTCAAGTCCAGGCACTGTTTAAAATAATCGTGAAACGCCCGGCTTAAGTTCATCTTTTTTCCCCATAGTTGACTATGTGTGAAATTAGCCGGCTGTACAAATGGAGAAGTCCCTTAAAAGGCTATCTGACTTATTGCAAGATCGCTGTTACAGATTACACCCCGTATCTGTTTTAAATTGGTACTGTGGACTCATCTTTTAAAGCCAACACCTCTTTTGGGGCTCCTTTTCGAGAAAGGAAAGAAAAATAAGCGTAATTTAAAAAAGGGAGATGATCTTAATAGTTCTTGGTAACGCAAAGTCTTGGATAATTTTGCGTCTTCGAGATAGCAACAACGAGGAAAGGCAAAACAAAAGGAAACCTTCTCTTTCCGAAGGAAAGTAAAGGGGGAAAAAGGAAGCAACAGGCTGTGTATAGAACAGCAGAAGCCTGTCGTTAATGACCGGTGGGCCGCTACTCATCGCACTATAAATTTACGTTTCATTGCTGTTTTAGCACCTGTAAGTACAGGTTGGGAAGTAAAAAGGTTGCTAGCAGCCCAGCTGCGTGCAGACAGGTTCATAGAAACCTAACAGTAACGCTATAAGCTAGCCATTATTTTCTGTTATTTTTTCTAATTTCCAGGGATAATATCGTATCTCCGGCTCGACTCCTATTCGGTGCGTTGTCGTGTCTCCGATTTTTTTTCCTTTTGTCTCTAATGTAAACTTCGAGACGTAAGGAGAAGCTTTGAGTCTGAGGAACCCACGAAAAAATTGGATATTATATCCCTTATTACCAAGCGTGAGAGCTTGGGTGCGTCAAACGTGTACGGATATTATAACGTCTCTATTTCGTTCAAGAACTTTCAGTCTTTTAAACATAGTGCAATCTTTGGGCCTGCGTTAGACATTTTTCCCAAAAAAAGATTGTAAGAATGGGATCACCCCTTATAAGTCTCCCAAGCGTGACGAACGAGCGACTTGCACGCATTGTAAGACAGCAAGGCCAGTTTCCTTACAATAACTTAATCTGGCCCCCAAAAGTCAGAAAACACAACTCACTTTTGAGTTTTTATATCCAGTTAGAAATCGGTGATGGATTAATACTTTATTGGATATGCAACGCTAACATCTTTGCATCAAGAATAATTACACTGATAAATGGAATTTGTCTTTTAAAAAAATGTATAAATAAAAGCAAAAATATGTTGTATGAACAAAGATTCTTATAAGTTTTTATAGGAGTACAAAGTGGTGAAGAAACAGTAAGCAAGACAATTGTTTTTAAAAGGGAAAAAGGGGAATAGGATACCTAGCATTAAATGTGGTTTCTTCTATTGTTGCAACACAGTTTTTCCCTCCGCGAGTTGCGGACGTAAATACGGAAAAAGCTCCAACTTGTACGTGTCTATAAAATCCCCTCAAGGAGCAATTAGACAACGCTGTCGGATCCCTGCTGGGGTGCCACATATTATCCACCATTATTTATCCGGTTTGGGGGGATGATGAGAAAAGGAGGTAATGTGTCCATGGGTCGTCATCAGCTTGCATCCACGCTGCGTGGGCAACCCTTTAATAGCTTGCTTTCAACTTGTATTTAGGTTTATACCCCATCCGCCACTTTGGCTAAAGACTTGGGAGCTAGCGTGGCTGACCGTGTACACACATGGATAGGAAAGTCTTGGGCTAGATCGCAGCATTGTCTCGGGAAGCTTATGGATGACTGCGAATCTATAAATGTAGCTACCGCAGGGACTTATTAGCAAAAGCTTTGGCGACCAGGCGTGAGAGTTCGGTCACGTGACCTGACACACGTTATTGACCTCGGGTTTTCTCTGTCTATTGAGTGTGTGTGTCCCCACTTGAGTAAACAAGAAGAGGACCTATGTGTGTCTGTGACTGTTTCGACCTAGGTTTCCTTGTTCTCTTCTGACGCTTGGAGTCTTCGGAGGCTACAGACCGTCTTTATTGATTAAACGAAAGTTCGGTCCCTTGGATTAGCACGACGCCGATTCATGTATCATATGAGGATAAGTTCTTGGAATTTCTGCTATCGTCATTATGCAATTTGGGGAGGTAAAATCATGAATATTGTAGGGGCTTTGCCTTTGTTTGATAATTGGGTGCTTAGATTGCCTGGGTTATAATGTGGCGAATAGAGCGTTTTAGCTTGTCTTCGAATGCGTGTTTTTGTGAAGTGAGAGATACAGAGAGAAATGAAGTTCTTACGTTAGCATGCTGCTAATTATGTATAAAAGCATAAAAATTGCCAGTGCCACAGTCGCTAATGTGCCAAAGCAACCTGGGATTTGTCAGTGTCCATTGCCCATGGTGTGGCTCTTTTGTTAAGCGAAAAAGAGATGATGAGAGCGGAGCAGGGGTTCGCCATCATTGATCATGAGGATCACGTGGTCCTCATCATCATCTTTGTCAAAAAGGACGGGCTGTGGTTCAGCAATAAGAAGGGGTTGTTGCCGCCTAAAAAGACTTCCTGCCGTGTAGGCCATAGTCAAAACTTTTTCACGCTAAGAGAGTTGAAGCGAAAGGGAAAGAAAGAACTGTTGCATGGATGACTTCGTAATAATTTCGGGGATATTTTTCTTTCGCGCTCTTTACAATGACATGTTAGCCAAGCCCAACACATTTTCCTTCGCCTTGAAACCAAAGCTCAGAAAACAGGGAAAGAAGTCATCGGTATTCGTTGCTCTGTTAACCAAGTTTGATCCCCGTTTGGTTTCCACGTCATCATTTTTCCTGACGTTCCGAAGAGAAGGCATGAAATATGGTCTGAACGTGAGACTGAAGCTGCTGAAGGTGTTGATCTATTGAAAAACGAGCTGCTCTATTAGTGGACATGGGTTAAGGGTGTCGTAGGTGTGTTCAACTAAGAGCAAAGGTGCTCGTTAAGATAATCGATCGAATGTAAATGGAGAGGTGAGCTTCATCATCACAGTGTTCTTGAGTAGAGATAGTGCAGTACGTGGTGAAGAACGAGCATCCAGTCAAGCTTGGGATGTAAGTAATGAGCTCTTCGTCTTTCTTCTGACTGCGCCTCCTTTTGGGACCCGAACACGGTGATTATGCAGGTGGCACACAAAAAGTGTCTGCTTTACAGGTTTTACACGGTGTGGGGAAAAGGATCAATTAGCCCCCTCCTCCTCTATCACGACCCCCCCCCCTCCCCCATTCAATCCGCCTCTCCCCCTTTTTCCTTGATTCCACCCCTGACTTTTTCTAGACCGTTTACTAATGGGTTCTAATGATCACCTGTGGCCCTTTTTCGGAGCGGGAGAAAACGAGGGAGGAGGGGAGGAGATAAAGGTTTACTACTTCGGCAGCTAGCACGAGACGTCAGTTTTGGAACACCATCTCTCAGACAAGATCATCATCTCGCCCGTCCGTCTGGGTGAGATATGGAGATGAGCTACCTCAACTAACTGAAAATTGCTGCATTGCATACCTAGATCATTGACAGAGGGTTCGGAGTACAACTACGGTAAAAGCACCCGCACATAGTAAAGTCAAAGAGTACAGCAAGTTCCCGTGACTCCTTTGTATAATTTCAATCCACTTTTTTGGAGTGCGCTACCAAGGAACTCAACAGCGTTCGTAGCTTATGTTGGGCTGAAATAAGAAGAACAGGTTAGCGTTGTTTTTTATATGAGAAAGGTACTTGTAGCAAACAAGTACATTTAACGATTGTAGGAGTTGAAACTCAGTTAAAATGAATGTTTGCGTAAAACTTTGTGGCTCATTGCAACAAGACGATCTTCTTATAGATGAGCAGATTGGGGGCGCGAGATGAGACGGAAAACTCAATAGTTGCCGACTTCGATTCTGTGATAAAAAGCCGCCAGATCCGTAAATTATACTTGAAGCTTAATACGCTGGGAAGTAGTGTAAGAAGGCTTTATTTTTTATTTCTTTATGGCCAATCGGGCCTTAAGGTTGCAAGCTACTAAATTATGAAACACCGAACCCGCCCATTCGACACTTTTGGAAGTACCTTAGGTGTGTATGAAACATGGGTTTTTGGGGGAAGGAGAATAGGAATAGGATATAAGCTTACATAACTCGTAAACTATTCGTGCTTCCAAGGGTCAGATGAGTTTTTGAATCGTGAAATGAAGTCTTAAGACAAACGTGGAAAAAACTATTTTCCGGTGGCTTTTACTACCGTGAAAATGCCGGTCTATTAAAAACCCGGACTCGTGTGAAACCTCAAAGCTTACTACTTTTGAATGCCGTTACTTGATAACTTTTGTGAAGCGGGAAGTTTCTGCTTTTGAAGAAACTTGGCTTCAGTTATTTTTAGGGGAATGTGGTGAATGGAGTAATATACTAAAATACAGAAAACTCCCTCTTATTCGGCAGGTACGGAATGGATCTACGCTGTATAACTGAAAAATTGTTTAATCAGAAAATCTTATAAAGTGGCAGTTACAATGCATGAATAAGAGCTTAATTTATAAGTGCATGCTAAAAATGCAGATTTAAAAATTCAGCATTATTATTTTAAAGATTATTTTGCAAAGATTAACATTAAAAATGGTTCTCGCTTTATTTCATTTTTGACTTCTATAGTTCAAATTTACGCCGATTTTGGACAAATATGACGTTTTTTGTGAAAATATGTACATTTAAATCACTAACCGGTATAACCGTGTTCGGATAAGAGGAAGTTATATTGTAAACAGAAGTTTAAAGAATATCTTTTCACATTAGTATACGAATAAACGCTCCTATGTATAAAATTACCCTGTCGCCACATTGTATTTAATTCGAAATAAGCCCAAGGAGAAATGTCACCCTTGTAAAACTTCGGTGCAATCACTTATACTTTGTTACCTCTAACACATTAAGAAAGCTGCGGAATAATATTGTAAGTGCGCCGACATAACAAGACCACATAGTTTCTTTCAGTGCAGATAGTTAAACAAACCAAGAATAATACTTTTAAGAGATTTATTAAAATTGAAAGTGCACCTTAAGACCTCGGTATACACAACTTTCAATATTTTCAAAAACAAAATATAAGGAAGTCATTTCCGCCGGGGAGGGTAGGTCACTTACTATAACTAACAGCGGAGGCTGAATGAAGTCAAATAGAAATTCTGGATAGAGGCACATTCCATTATTGGCATACAAAACCTTACATTCTCAGACACGATATTATGAAAAGTACCTGACCAATTTCGTTTCTCTTTATACCTTAAAATTTAAAAAAAAATTAGACCTAGTGCGTAAGTTTCCCTGATTTTAATTTTTCCGAATAATAAAAAGTAGCAAATTTTAAACGTAATTTAAAAATTTAGTAAAAGCTTTTCTAAGAAAAACACAAACAATTGCACTAGATATCTACAAAACCAACATTACTGTCACAATAGTTTCTTTGATTTTTTAACCATTTTCCTAGCATGATGTCTGAAAGTACGCATGTTATTCTCCCATAAAGGGTTTGTGTATACCGGGGCCTTAATGCGATTTCTTTTCTTAATAATAAAAAAAACTACATTTCAATAACTGGTCATCTTGGTTAAAAGCGCTACATTCTATGCAGAAAATTGGGCCCTTTTAATAGGTCACTAAAAATGGCCCTTACTAAGATTTTCTGCGTTATCTTGCAAACCGTACATATTAAAAACTTATAATATATTAATACATATGCCAAAAAATGAGTCACTGTCTCACGCGGGTTTACATAAAAAGCAGACATTCATTTTCTAAACACCTGAAAGATAATCTAGTACGTGAGCTTTCCACATGGCCGAGACTCACGCGTCGTGAAATTCTTGGTTAACAACAGTAAATTCTCATTGCAACAAAGCAACTCGCACATCAAGAGCGATTGTTACTAACAATGAGTTTTAGTAACAAAGCTAGTTCTCTCAACGGAAGTATGCTGTGGCCAAATACTGTGTGTTCAGTATTGAGTCGTTTGCTTGCGTCTTCTCTTTTTTTTAGGAATGGCGTTCTTTAAGTAAAAATGATCTGGAACACCCTGCACAACGGTAGCGTTAAAACGGCAACTTTAAAAACGGTTGCAGCTGGATCCTTTCTAAATTGCGGTCGAACGAAAGGGAGTGTCTCTGGTTTCTTGATCTTGATAATTTTTGCTTTAAAGGTAGAGATAGAAAATGGTGGCTTTCGGCCTGGTTGGCGCGAGCTCGCACACGTCACGGTTATCTAGGAAGGCCAAACTACTGCAGCAGGTTCTACAATTGTGGATGTTGACGGTTTAAGGATAAGGAGAAACGCTTTTGCCATTTTAATATGTCCCAAGCCAAGCGGGGTGTAGAGTCATTATGCACGTGTCAGAATTTGATTGTTCTGATTCAGATTACTTCCAGTGGTTCGCTGGGGCTTCTGGGAAATATCGTGTCCAACGTGCAACAGTAAATTAAACGGTTGAGCATAGCGGATGAAGCATTGCTTTATCATAAATCGGAAGATTGGATTGTCAAGGAAAAAGCTTCAATACACAACTGGGGAGCCTTGATTCGATGTTGCATGCCAACAGGCTGTATCTTTCCAAGGAGTCGCTCCTAGACGGCACCTGAAATTTTTCCAAGAGGCAGGTGCGTGTATACGAGAAGATTTGCTATTAGGGAAACGAAGAGAGAGAGAGCAGCCTGCAAAATCTAACTTCTGCCGCTGCTGCGTATCCAATGCAGGGTCAATTTCCAGGGCTGACCTTTTCTCTTCATTCCTTTGCACGTCGGGATGCAATCACAGCAATCACGAGCGTGGAATGAAAAATGAAAAACTTTAGCATGTTTCCGGTTCTCCTTCATTTGAAAACACCTTGCATGTGAATATAGAAAACTAATCCTTTTCTCACATCAGAAAACTGCAGACATCTGAAGCACAGTGCTCTAGAGTATCGCACAGTACCGATGCAGGCGTTTTCTGTTACTTCAACCCAATAACCCCTATTATAAGTCCTCTAATAACCCTTTTTAACGTCTAATTGTGAGAAGCGTTGTTTTGCTATAAGACGCTAAGCTACGAAAGAAAGTTTGGCACTTAGCGGGTTGCCACACAAGGGACCCCATTGTTGAGTGGTCACCCGTAAGCTGAAAGTTGGACAAATTTGGTTGCCAAGATTTATTATTCAGGAAAATACCTGTAATTTATCCTCCCCCATAGTTGGGCCAGAGTCTTGAAGACAGCGTGGTCGCGCTGTTTAATGGAATGGGAAATTTAGCGGCCCCTTCCCGAGTTTTTTGAAAAGTTTGACAAAGTTGGATCCATTAGTTTCGCTTCTCTGCATGTAAGTGTGAATGCGTCAGTCCGCTTCATTTTTTGTTTTCAAAACTTTTATATTTTTTTAAATGAAGTTTTTGTTTTGGAAAGTAAGTTGTGATGTGACCTTTTTTTCCCAGTCTTTCATGTTTCGCCATTGAAGTCATGTGTGTAAGGAGAAGAGTCTGTGTGTTATTATCCCAGAAGGGCGCGAACTTGTTAATTTGAAACATAAGCTTTTGTTAACACTTCACAAGGGGGCTTGGAAAAGGGGAGGGCAAAAACGCCAGATTGGGATTGTTACTGGCATAAAAGCTAAATTAGAAACGGTGCCCCGTGAAAGGTTTGGGAGATTCTGTTTTTCTTCTACCTGCCATGCTTGGGCGATAATAGAGAGGTAAAAGTTATGAGCCATAGCAGAGCAGGCTTACTTCTTTTTTTACGTGTTAAAGATAGACACCCAGCCAGAACCATTGGGGTAGAACACAAATCGATTCAGGCTAAAGAGGGACGGAAGAAAAAGTTTGGGACGTTAAGATCCTGCCTCAGATGCTCCTTCTACCATCTTACATGGGCTAAAGTTACAAGTCCGGCCATTGAAAACTTATTAGCTAGTTGAGGCGTAAGCTGCAAGGAGCCTAAATGGTGTTCTGAAAGATCGGCACGGCAAAAAGAAAAAAGGAAGCCGAGAGGTTTTCGGGGGCGGGGTTGTAGCATCATAAAAGTCGAGTTTGATGCCTTCATCAAAGGGTTAATGGGCTTTTATTAGTAGCCGGCCTTCCTCGCATGCTTCTTTTGAAGAGTCAAGCCGTACCGCAGCTCAGATTAGCAATACAATGACTTCATAAAACTGTATTAGATACGGGGAAAACACTTTAACTTATTTCCCACCGTTCAAATCCCTCCATCGCCGCCGGTTATTATATCATTCCTACGAATCTCGTAACGAAAGCTGGTGACTTTTAAATTCGGTAAACTTGAAAGAAAGGTTTTCATATATGGCCGTATTACTTTCTTTGTCACTTTTATTAGGAACTTGGCTTTTATCTTCTTTACCGAGGAAAAAAAGAACAAATAATGAAGTATCATTTGTTGGGATTATTTTGGGGCATTAAAGAGAGCATGTTTTGGGGTTCGTTTAAAAGAAGGAAGCTATAAATTGAATAGAAAATGTAGCAAACATCTCCAAGAAGGTGTACACGTACCCACACGAACAGAAAAAGGAAGCTAGCGTCACGATTTTGATCTGGGTTATGTAGCAAAGCGTAAATTTAAAAAAGTTGAGTGTGTTTTTCACCTTGTGTTCTTGATATACGTGTGTAGATAGAAAATGAGTTCGGGTGATATTATATCCGGTAATTTGGTGACTCTGATGGCGTCGGCCGCGCCAGAATTTCCTTTTCGTTACTGCGTAGGTGTAATGACGTTTTTTTTTTTGTTATTTTCTTTTGCGTTACAAACTAATTCCAGAGTTGGTTGAGCACGCGATGATCCTGTTCTTTGACTTTTATGATTAAAACTCCTACACCACAGGGTGCTATATATAATCCCTTGGGTTCCTTCGCCTCATTTTTAGCTTTCCTTCCATCATTTTTTATTACTATTTTTCACCCAAAAAATGCATAGAAGAGCATTAGACTGGCTTGGGGAATTACAAACTTGGCATATGAGGTTTGCTGTGACTTATATATATTGTTATGTGTAACGCATGAAGTGCAGGGGAGGGAAGGCCAAGTGGGAATGAGGATTTTAACACCTGTAATTCATGTCGAGCTGATCTCGCTGACTTTGGCTGGTTGCTTCCCCCCCAACTGCTTCACACGGCCCTGTGATTACACGCTATAAAGGAAGCGACCCATGCTTTATATTAAACGCCACACACAGAAAAAAACTTGTTTCTAGCTTTGGCTAGTATATATTTCAAAAACCCTTTTGGCCCTTATTGAGGTTGGCTGCTCAACAACGGACAACCGGTCACCGGTGCAAGCTGCTGCACCAGGAAAACTTGGGGTATCATGAAACTTTTATTTTATTTTCCTTTCTCGTTTTTTTTTCTCGCCTTAAGCCTAACCCCAACTGCTTTATATCCCTCTCGATTAGCCCGTTTATTAGAGCCATTTGCTTCTTCATTTTTTATTTTCATTGATAATTATGTAGCGTCCCTGCAGGGTCCCTAAGTGAGAGAAAAACTTGGGAACTGAGGATAGCTAAAAAGAAATAGTTGATGGTTAAAGGAGAACGAAAAAGACCGTTTCATTAGCTATAAATTGCTCAGCTCACTATAATTAAACCGCCTTTTTCCTGTACGGGGTGAAGCAAGGAGGCAGAAAGAGACACCAGCAATTTGCAACACCTCTGGCCTCCATTACCAAGTGGTATAACTCTCGTGCAGGACAAACCTCGCGTGAAATTGCGAGTCAAGATATTAGAAGATGACGAAGAACCTCATCAAAGGCCCCCAACACAAGGGCAGATAGCTTAATTAACTCGTAAGATGCTTTAAAGAAACGTTCAGAACTATTATTAGTGAATGCTTTTTGCTTCTGCACCTAATTTTCACTTTATTCAAAATCATCGCCCAGTCCGGAAAAAAGAAGACGCTAGAAAGCTGGAGCGAAGTCAATTAAGGTTTGCGGAGCGTACAACTATTAACTATAATGTTTACTTGTCAAGCTTATCCCACTTTTTTTTTCTGCAAGCTTACATGCACAAGTCTTACAAGTGCGTGCCGGTGGTTGAGTAATAGGTGCTTGCGCACTGTCTGGATCGGACCAAACTCGTCTGTCCTGCAGAGATTGCTCCGTAGGGTTATTGAGACACGTTCTTCGAATTCACGGTTTGTTCAAGATCTCCTAGCATGCCGGACAGACGAAAACCACCTCAGCACTTAAGCTGAGGAAGTATTACAGGTAAGGGGATATCTCCTGCTGATCCTTGTGGTTTAGACTATCAAGACAGCATGACAAGCCAGTAAGTTCTGAGTTATATGTATGTGAGGGGGTTTGTATTATAACGCGGCTGTATCCAAAAATTCCCCTATTTTTTACCACTCCAAAACATCAGACTCTCAAGGCTTGGGGAGCAAGATTTAAAAGCAAGCTGCTGTTGTAACGCTAAGCAAAGAGGCTCTTATTTTCTTAAGAGAAAAAAAAGGTTATGTACAGTGCGATGTGGGTGCTTGCTAGTTAGATATTTCCATTTGGGAGATGAAAAGCGAGATGTTGGAGCTGACAAGTGCAAGTCAGGCTTGGAAATGAGCGCCCAATGACACAGAGCAACGATCCTTCTCGTCGTGCTGGGCCGTCTAATTTGTAAACCCACTGCAGCTTATACACTAACGCAGGCGGGAAGAAATCTCCCGCATCATGTTGGCATGAAAGGTGTGTTTCGCTGATAAAACTTCTCTTCTCACCCAACTCCACCCTTGGCTATACCGCAGCGCCTCCGATCCGACCATAGCGTACGCTGGTATTGCTGCACCCTTTTAAAACTTATTGAAGCATTTAGTGCAGCTATTTGCATGTTTTATGGAAATGCTATACCGTGCCCACACAAGGTGGCCAACAAGGGCGTCAAGATCTTAAAACACAGTTAAAGCGAAATTAGCTTTGTCATGAGCTACAAATTCTGGGGCGCGAAAGCCCATAGCCTTTTTCTTCTTTTTTTTAAAAAAAAATATGTTATTTTTTATTTTATTTTTTTTTATTTTAAATCTGGCTGGCGTTCTTTTAAAGGCAGTAAAACTTTCCCGTCGGTGTTTGTCTGTGCGATTTCAAAGACTATAAAAACTCGGTGAGGAAGGAGGGAAAAAGAGATTTCAAGTCGAAATTAAAGGCAAAGATCGCTGGAAGTTTTTATGCATTGTAATTCATACCTGCATATACGATACTAAATAAGTAGTTAAAGGTCTTTTATACGAGACAAAAGCATAGTAATCTTGTAGGTTGACCCCTGCATGAGGCTTCCAAATACCGGCTTGATTAAGACTTGATTAATGCCATGAGGCACACCTGTGTGTGCAGGTTATGGATAGGGATGCACGTCCAATGATGAGGTGATGAAGCGTGAAAGAGGAGAAGACCACAAGCATGAAAAGCAACTTAGTGCTCAAGGAAGATGACTTCATGTGGAGCCTAAAGAAACGGCCATCGATTGAATTGTTCATGACAGGCGGGCAATGATTAATTATGACGAAAGAGTGCCGACCATTAGAATACTTTGGAACTTTGGGGGCTAAGAAAAGGATAGAAAAGCGCCTTGGCTTTGCAACAACGGAGCTTTTATGAAAAGTTGTGTAGCCCGAGGAGGTGTAGAATTATCGTTGTAAAGGTGTTGGAGGTGCGAACGAACTTGAAAACTATTACTCATACTGCTCTAGTCGTGTCAAAAGGCTTGTCCAACCTTCTTTAGCCACAAGTAGCGCAATAGAGCGAGTTTTATTACAATTTGTTACATTACAACACTTACCATGGCTTACAAACAACCCAAGCTAACGGCTCTTATTGCGTGTTCATTCTTTGTAGACCAAATATTTCTAACCGCGGAATGTGGGGGTACATAATAGTAAGCATGCGAGACTTGTATAACGATGGGGCCAACCTAACGGATATTGTTGTATAGATAAAACTACCGCGAGGACTCGCCTATAGAATGGATCGTCTATCTAACACGCTAACGAAGGAGGCATGGGAGGAATCCTAGTGTTTAAGTCTATTATTTTTAGTTCAGTATTCTGGTGGAAAAGGCTAAAAGGTTAAAGGAGGAGTTTGCAGACTAGACAACAATAACAGCTTCTCCATCTCTTGTGGGGTGCCAAGTTGTGAGTTGAAGTGTTGTTAGAGCTTGCGTTTATCTTTGCTTAACCCCCCCTCGACAGTCCTTGATGAAACGCATCTGGAGATGTTACTCCAACTCGTTTACCCAAAGCCTTTTTCGGAGAAGTTTCGAGTTATTTTTTATTGTTATTTTTCTTTATTTTTCTTTTTTTTCTTTTCTTTTTCAGTGCCCAAGCTCTTTTCATAACTTTCTTTTTAGCGTACACAATTTGCCGAGCTGGTATAGTGAGTCCAGGGCCACGAGGTAGTAAAGGAAAAGCTTAGAAAAAAAAATATAATAACACACAAGTTCGCAGGTTTCTTTATTCGCTCGTAGGAAGAAATGCGCTGCGATTTTGCTCAACAAAAGCCGGACAACTGAATTACGCACTTAGTAAAATTAATTGGTGAAGCACTTCATGGAAAAAGTCACAAAATTCTATTATAATTAGATTCCTGTAAATAGTTTCCTTTCATTTATTTTTTTAAAATCTAGTATATCAAGTATTGCTGTTATAAGGGACTTTAGAATGAAGTGGGAAATAATAAAATTGCTGCCACGGACTAGACTGGGCACGTCATTATAAGCAATGTTTTTCATTCATCGGGAATAGGCCATATTGTGTCAGGATTTGCAGGTCGGCTGTCCTGCGTTTTGCTAGAATCATACATTTGTAACATTAACAGTCTAGCTGCGCTGTAATTTCAAATGTTTTTATACGTTGCTATGTATAACATAACCTACTCTATTGCAGAAGGCCTCGTGATGCTAAACACATAATGATCGCGACATAAAAGCTTAAAAGTTAAAGTGACATAAGAGGTAAAATACTCAACAAGGAAAGTTATATTACAAAGAAACTAACATAATAATTAAACCTCGCCTTGAGGATGGCACTTTTATGTGAACTACATTTGCCTCTGCAAGGCATTCACAATAGTTTTTGTACGTTATCAGAATAATATACTGTTCCATTGTTACGTTCTGTAGTAACTTTCGCACTGAGGATTACCGATTATACAGATAAAAGGCGATTGTGTTCAAGGTCCACATGTTCCGGCGAAACGAAAGTAGTCATTTAAGCCTATATTGGCCACTACCAAAATCGGCTGTAACGTACAAGTTCTCCACCCTTTCGTTGTCCATTATAACGAAGTTTCCCTGTACTGTAGCTCACAAAATTCAGCGGTGACAATTTTCGTTGTTACGAAATAATGTAGCGATAATAATACGTAATACAACTGCTGTGGGGCTTCGAAAGTAATGCAAATGTATTGTGAATGATACACAACAACAAATGATACGAAAAATGCGTTACAATAAAATTCCCTTATAATCCCATTCAAGTCAAATGTATATAAGTGCTGTAAATTACCGAACGAAAGTCCATAATAAGCTTACTATTATGTGACATAATGGATATATTTGTTATTGTTTTAACTGTTACATCAACAACTATTAAAGTGAAACGATGTACGGCAACGAGCAAAGCTCACGCCGATGAAAGAAATAAAAAAAAATAAAAAAAATCGCACACATGAGAGGTGTGGCTCTGCAAATACGTCTGCCCCATAATGTTTAAAGTATGAACTCAGGCGTGAACTAATGCGTGTTGCCATTTCTTTACATATTGTACTTAGTTGTGTTTTTTTTAATATTTTACATATCTCTCGTACAAGTAGTAGGTCCCATTCTTTAGCTTATTTGTATACTACTTCTTTGGCTGCCTGAATACTGGGTAGTAGGCCAATGTGCAAACAAATTTTGGGTGTTACATACGGGAAGCGTAGGTTTCTGTAACATATGTTTCGTAGTCATATCTTCCTTTTTTTCGGAACACGAGTATAATAAGATGACGGTTGGCGCATTAGCACTGATGGTTTTGGCTTTGCCTTGGACATGTATCTAAGTATTCAATGTGTTGGACGTGCCGTTTTTGTTTGGTCTTGGGGGTAATTAGGCGTCCGCTGCTTTTCTTCTCCTGGAAAGAAAAGGTGTTATAATGCAAGGGCTGAAGGATTTGGGTGAGCGTTGGGCGCCTCGCAAGTGTCAATTGAAAGTCTTCTGCTTTGTGGCCTTACGCAGCTCTGAGCCCGCAGCTTCTTTCTTCCTTTTTTCTAATCATATTTTTTTCTTTCCTGATAGGAGTTTTAGAACACTGTATATATATAACCATTTCTACCAAGTCATCCAGACTCATCAAGTCATGAGGCCCCGAGTTGTGATGACAGCTCTATGACAGTCGTGACACAAGTCTTATGACACCCCTCTTAGCCTCTTCTGTACTTTGTTGGGAGCGAGAAAAAAATTACCGTGTCCCTTTTAGTGAAGAGGGCTCTTGGTAACACTTGGGCTATTCAGACAAGCTTTTATGTATATTTCTGTACAGAGCGAAAAAGAAAAACATTACTTGGTCCCTTGCAAATGACTAGAGTCACACTTAACAATGTTCCAGCCAAGAAGCTATTAACGAGTGAAGTTGGCAACAAATGCTCAAAGTTTTGAGCTACATCTTCAGGGCCCTTTCAGTCTTAAGTTTCGTGTTGGAAAAGACCTTCTGCGACGTCTCGTACTTGGAACTAACAGTACAGTACTGTATTTCACGATATTATGGCCCGACCATTCACATTGTCAATGCTGCGGCAATTAGAGTGGCAAGGTGAAGGGAGACTAGAGTGATCAATGAATGTCAGGCGTAGCCAAGGAGCAAATAAGGTAGCAATTAAAAGCTAGTAGGTTTTCCTTTTGGGATCTGTGTGTGTTTCCAAGGGAAGCAGTTCCCATAATGAGAATCTTTCTTGAAAGTTGGATACAGGCCTATATGGTAAAACGCCCTAGTTTACACCCAACTCGCTTGGGTGTCTGGTTGTTACCTAACTCGTGTATCGGGCACCTGACTCGATTGGGAAAAGAAGTACTGAGCCGTGAAGGTGATCCATCATTTTGCACTGAAGAGTTGTAAATTTTTGACAGTGAATCGGGTTTGCTATTAATTAAAGAATACAAAAAGCATTTAGTGAAAGCGCTTCTAACTAAACTGACTGTCATTCTTTGATGGAGTGGATCAAACCGCCACATACCTGTCTCGGAACGATTTCCTTCTTTTTTAAGAACGCTTCTTTTTATTGTTATAATCTCGCTATTGTTACAAGCACCAGGGAGGAAGTTTCTGTGCAAGCACTCGTGGTACTTAACTGTTATTGTAAGAGGGTTTCCATACTGCATAGTGGTGTTGGCGGAAGCGACATCCGTTAGTTCCGTACACTTCTTTTTGCATTGCTTGTTATGCGAGAGCACCGTGATGTATGTTATCGTTAAGAATCGCCGCGCGTGCAAACGCACATTAATATGCACAATAAGCCATGGTGGTACCGCCCTCCTAAAAGGGATCTCGTGATCCTGTGCTCAACTTGCTGCCACTTGAAAAGGAACAAGAAGCTTCCGGTACGTCGCAGGGTGTCAAGTTGACTCAAATGCCTTTTTAACATTATGACTATAATGCATCATCAACGATCGTGACCAAGCTAAACGCGCTAACAGGGAAGGGAAAGGGCAATGTTCCTAATGTGCGAGTTTTGTTTTTGAAACCCTACCACAGAAAAGAATTCCACTGTTGATGTGGAGCATTTATTTTTATTTTCGTATTTATTATTTTGCGCTACGATGCTGGTTCAGCGAGGAGATGAAAACGTCCACGACACAACGTTCGATAACATAGTTTTCAGTGATGACTTCATCCGGTCATATAGCGAGTTACGAACGGAGGATGAGGTAACCTGATCAGCCCCTGAGCTTTATCTCGAAATGGTTAGGTTCCGGGTTTCGTGTAATTGTAGACGCTCATTTATACTCGTCACGAGACAGTCCTTGCCTTCCGTTCCACCATATGCGCGCGTGTGTCTGTAGTTTGGCGAAAAAAAATACAGTGTGTGGTCGCTTTATCCATAATCCCCTTGTCGAAGCAGGATATTGTTCAAACTAGTCAGAAAAATTGACAATTAATTATGAAGAGGTTTTCTCGCCGTTCCTATGCGCATGAGCCCTTGTGTGCATATAGGGATCACACATGGTATTGTGTCATAGATACCGCCTATCAGTAACAGATCCGCCTTTGCACTTCACATACGCTCAGCCAATAGCAATACGCGGGGCAATAACATGAGGAGCTCCACATTTGTCATGGTCCAACCCTCTTCATGCATATTAATGACACCTGGTACGGCATCCACACGACATGGCGTCAGCGCTGTTGCATTTGCTTTTAGGTAGTTTTAACAATGCTATTGCAGCGTCAAATATACTTTGTGTATAATACGCTTATTCTTTAAGTAGTTACGGCGAAGTCCAGTCGCTAAGCATTTCCCAGAAATTGATCATGAAAGAATGCGCTGTAGCAAGATGCTTAAGTATTTGACATTCGACTAACGACTTTTCGCATTAGCAAGCCACATTTTGCGGGAGTTAAGATGGCTTCCTGAGATAAGTCCAAGAGATTCTTTCGATTCCTGGGCTTGCTAGTCATTCCGGAAAACTGCAGCCTATAGGATAACGATGCGGAGAATCAAGTGGTTTGAAAAGCGACGTGGAAGGCCTGGCTGATTCGTGTCACGCTGTGGTTAAACGTTGCAATGGGGACTCGTCAGGTTCATCCCCGCTGTCAGATTAAGGTGGTGGTTAAGCGATAACCATCTTCACCTGGGTCTGCGTGTCATCAAGTCATTCATATCATTATCATCGCTCGTTCCGTTGCTCCGTCGCACAGGAGACCCCCGAAAGTTAACTGTTATAACCGTGGCCCAGGCCATTGGTCACCTGCCTGGACACAAAAGCAAAGAAGTCACGTCTGTTCACACACGCCCCCTTCAGGCTTAGCAGAACGCCACTTAAAATAAGCGAAAACCGCAGTCATTTATAATGAATACTTGGTCCCTCGCACCTTTTGTCACCTACGAGGATGACATCAAAGCTTTTATCAATTACAGGCGCCAACACGTTAAGTGTCCTGTTCACCAAAAGAAGCAAAAACAACGCAAAAAGAAAACTCAACGCATTAAGCGCCCGCTTGTCCGCCTTAACTTTCTGCAATCCCCTAGCACAAATGCCTGCCTTGTGCCAAATGAACGAATCCGTAGCAAAGAGTTTCGTGCAAGTCCTGTCAGCCATTCTTTTTAGTAAAATGAGGGAATTAGCCGTTTGGAAAGTTCATTTGCCTAATAACATCCCATCATTAAGGCTTCTTACTCTAACAACCCACCTTAGGCCAACTAACAAAGAACGTCTAAGCGTTAGAAATTGGCAACACCCAAAAAATTGTACCGAAATGTCAAGTAAGTTCTTTTCATACCCGAACTTAGTGAAACCCTTGGAAATATAAGTATCTACCAAAAGGCATGAAAAGGTACGAGGAACACGTCGTACTAGAGTTGCTAATTTATCGTCGTGTAAGTAATTGCAGTAGCCACAGACTGTTTCTTTCCCAGCTTGGTCGCAACCTTAAGTTCGCGAAAGCAGTTGTATATGTGGAGCTAACTCGATAACAAGTCCGAGTTGAGGTCGGAAAAGTCATGCTGCTGGGCCAAATCAGCGTTTCCTCAATTCTGTGCCCATCATTGGATAGGATTACTATAGCTACGGATGCAAATTTCGACGCCAACTTCCCTGTAGACAGAAGAGTTAAGTTAAGACTGACATTTATCGAAGTTGTGGTAACTTGAGGCCATCCCGGTTAAGGAACTTTGGGAAGTTGTCAAGAACTGTGCGGCTGGCTGCGTATGCAAATTGACACATTACCCAAAGTACAAGAGAGCAAGAAAGGGGGAGGAAGAACAACGTATTAAGGAGCAAGTCACAGTGCCTGACTCGCTGTGTCAATCTTCATCGTGGCAACTCAGCACGTTGCTCTCCGTGGCTGGCATCAAATTAAACGAGCACTACTTTAAATATTGGATTTTCTCGGGCTGCAGTGCGGCCTACGGTTGTAGGACTGTGTTAAACGTGCGAAGATGAACGTTGGTTTAAGGGGCACAAAATGTAAAAGGAAAAAGTCAACGAGGGAGTCGCGCCAGGCAAGAACAGTCAAGGTCCCAAATTTGGCATTAACCATCATCATTTGGTATGGAAAATGGTTGTCGCTCTTGACATGTTCCCTCTTCTCTTGAAAAAGACGCCATTTTGGCTTTTTTCGTTCTCTATCTCTTTCCCTTTGGATAACGAGCTCATCCCGCCCCTCTCATCACCAACTATCACTCCCCCTTAGCACGAAGAGAAACCATGCTTATTGCTGAAGCGAGCTTTCGGAACCTCTTCTAACATAGTAACAAGGGTTTGGCTACTGTGCATCATGACAAGTTTCATCCATTGTACTTAGGGTAGCGCGAGATAGAAACCCGTAAGTTGGGGCGAAAAGGGAGGGGAGAGAAAAAAAAAGAGGGAAATGGAGTTGGACGTTATTCTGGTGGTCATTATCGCATTGAAGACGCGTCCGTGGCGTCTATGGCGTCGCTCAATGATCATTGGGAGATCTAAGAGTTCGATGCCAAAGGGCAGCCCCCCTTCCCCCCACAAAAGCTGCGATAGAAGCATTGAATGGCACGCCCTTGTGCATCACCCTCTTCAAAAGCACTCCAATCTCAGTTGGGGAGTCAATCAGCCCAACTATTGAACCATCCCCTTTTGCCTATACTTCCGTGGTGTCTTCTCTCGTTTTCTCCGTTGTTAACAATTTGATCGCAATTTTACTAGTTCAGCCGGCATGGCACATCAAACGGGATGATCACCGGACTAGCATAGAGGAAGTTGGAAGAAAAGAGGAAAACGTCATTGAATTAGGTCGGTGAGTAGATTTGAGATCTGCTACACACCAAAATTCTCGTCATGCACCCCCTTCTTGTAAGCTGTCGACCCCTAGGTTTTCCTTCTGACGCCTGATACGGATCAAAGAACGTCTGCGATCTTCGCCGTGCTTGGCTCGTCCTATTGCTATGGCGAGCGGAATTTAGCTTTGTAAGCTATGACGAAGATGGGTCCTACGAGATAACGTTTAAGCCAACAGTGTATATTGATATAAGAAGCTTCGTAGCACTGTACTATAGACAACTTTGTCACCCTCTTTGTTGACTCAAGAACTGGCAACTGTCAAAGATCAAATTGCGGGCCAGGAATCTTGCCTTTTTTTTTTCTCGTTCCATATAATCCTCAGCGAGGTATTGATTGACGCCGCGTTTGCTTTAGCACCGGAACCAATTCTCCCTGTACGTTTTCTATTCGCTAAGTGAAACGTGCCATGAAATTTCCCTATAAAACTTCTTTATATTTTGTCTTTCGTGTCTAGTTATTATTACTATTTTTTCAACCCAGTAAATTTTTCCTAATTTCTCATTTTTTTAAATGAATATACAGACGTAAGCTTACATTTTTCTAGCGGTGAACTCACAAGGGACGGGGTGATGGCAGTGATGGTAAATGTGTATTTGTTAGAAATTTTTCTGTTCATTTTTTGTCCATGAAGCGTACGATTATTCTGAAAAATCAGCTAACCAGTGAGAGTTTCGAATAAGTATTTTTTTAAAGAAGAAAAAAAAGTATCACCGCCCCGTCGTAGCGGATGATGTACAATTAGTCCTCCTAAACATTGCTGAAAAACTAGAAAACTTGTTAGAAGTTACTAGAGTTATGGGTTTATTTATTCCTTTAGTATCTCCGTTTGAATGCAGTTTTATGCCGCAATCGTTAGAAGTGATTTCTCTGCACATAGTAGACTATTTTGTGTATACACGAGATATGCTCAAACCTCTGTAACGAAAAATTGGCTTCGTATTTTTCTGTCTGTACATTCTAGTATAAAGTACAGAAGAGGTACAACCAGGGCTGTAACGAGATATTTTTAAATTTATTCCTAGGTTTGCAAGTTTCTTGGGCATTTAGATTTCTTCTATCTTCTCTTGGATTTTCTCCTAGTTTCTCTTGAAATCTTGAAATTGATTTGTTATTGCATCTTCACAAAATGTAACAAGTAAATTTTAATAAATTTGACCATCAATGCCTACGATGATATCGATTTTTTCTAATCGTAGAAACAATAGACCAACGACTTATTCATGGTTCGGTGTTTTTCGAGCCTGCACTTCAAACTAGATTTTTAAAAATATTATCGCTTTTTAACGAATATTTTTATTTTTTACGTATCCGTTTCTTCCGTTGCTCAGTATAGGGCATACACCCTCGTACTTAATGGATGTGGGGGAGGTCTGTTGAGTTTAATAGACGTTCCTGTCGTGAAATTAGTGACACATTTTGAGTCTTATTGTCAAACTGGCCAGAAATGTTCCATAATCGGTTTATCTATTCACTTAATAAATATATCGAATATAATGAATATATAGTGGGATTAAAGTTCCATATACACTTTTTTATTAAATTTGAACTATATGAAAATTACGGGGTTTTGTTTTAGTTTTATTAATGTTTCTACCGTGAAATCAATGAATGCGTATGAATTATAAGCAAGTACGTATTGGAAAATATTGTTTTTCGGTTTAATTTATTCATGTGATGTTCCTGTGGTGGAAACAATGATCCAGTCAGTTTCGAGCAGCAGGATTGAATTAAAAGGGTCTCGTTTGACTGGTGCGAGGAGGGCGAAACCAGGGCGGGGTGGAGTTTTCGCAACGTTCAAGTGCAAACGTTGCAGGGAGCCTTGTCTCGCCCTTCGCTATTGTTACAAAGCCATGGGTTTTAGTGCGTTAGGGGGCTCTTCCTTTTCACACCATTGTGAAGCTGATTAATCAAGGGGACAAATGGCACAAATGGCTGAGTGGCACCCACCGGCTCGGTTCAATGCTAACTGACAGCCTGATGAGAAGCAGGGAAATCAAGCTTTTGTTAATTTGCTGCCCTTACGGAATAGCGCGGATGAAGTGAAGTTGATGCTTTTCGTTTTCGAGACCCCTTGACAAATGTACAGTTCACTAATACTAACGCATATATACGCATCCACACCCTTCGCTTTTCGAACTGCAGAAAGCTGCACGAGAAAAGAAGGAAATGGGGTGCCCATCAACCCCCCCTCCCCTTGTGAATTCACCGCTTAAAACATCTAATATAACATCTATATATTCAAATTGTTATTCTTCTCTCTTTTCATAGCAGTGTCAAGAAGCATCGACCCGCTCCACTGGAAAAAAGATTGAACAGAAACTTTGTAACGGACCGAAAAAGAAGAAGAGGACTTCCCGCGGTTACCTTCCATTATAGCAGTAATGGCAGGGCGGATCTCCGAATACGAACTTGATCGGATCCGACGTGTTACCGGACTCCTCTCCCTATTGTCAGGGCCAAACCACATGTAATGGGCGCATAATGGAGCCCGAAATACGAGTCCTTTCATCATCCCCAATTGACAAGTTACGGAAATGTGAGTATATTCATGCCCTTAAAAAAAAACTAACCTTCTGTTTGTGGAAAATTCTGTTCCCTTTTGTACATTTATCAGATCACATCGTGTCTAGCGATGGGGAAACGATGAAACGGACAGAATTTGCTAGTAACTTATTGCTGTTGGAGCAGATCGTCTTACCAAGGGTTGTCTGGGGGGGCAAATTCCCATAAGCTGGTTTGGCAGTCTTTGGCAAGAAACTAATCTCGGTTTGTTGTACTGACTCCGAGTAGGGAAAAGTACCGGCCACCTGGATACAGTCTGTCTATAAAGGTTCATACTGATCGTCTCGTGAAATTTTTTTCTCATCATTGGACCAGGCTCACCACGGGAGTTGCGACTGGGCTAAGGAAGATCATGTCAAAGCAAAGGGTCCCTTTTTCTTAGATTTGTCTCCTTTTTTGCAATTGTATCTCGGTGGAACCGAGAACTAAGACAAGAAGTCCCTGTGGCCACCAGTCAAGTGGAGAACCTGTCAGCCTCTTGAAGTTTTAAGCCGCTTACCTATCGCGTCCCTGCGTGTACTGCTGCCAAGAAGGCAAGAAGATCGCTTTTGTTTTCGTGCCTTGAACACACCAAAACGCATCGATGTGAAGGCGTAGGCAAGAGAGAAAAAACCTCTAAAGGGGAATATTTGTAAGGCCAGGGAGGGGTACCTTTGAATTTTGAGGAAGGATAGGACAAGCCAAGCTTTTCTGAATGGGATGAGGAGTGGCGTTCTCCATGGGTTAACAATTTGTACAGAGCTAAAGGGCCATCAGCTGGTAAATTATTGTCTTAATTAGTCAGGACAAATTGGGAACTCATAGCTTTCCAGCACGTCAAAACTTGAGCGCAGTCTTCCTGAAGTGTTGACTTCAGCGAGGACTTACCCATTCATTTACGGTCTGCATGTCCATCTGGCCTGTTTTATTGTTGTTCCCCTCCAGAAACAGCTTAAAAAGCTCTTTATGGTGGATACGCATTTAAGAAGGTTGGCTTATATATTAAATGACGTGATAAGCAGCTTGTGCTGCAGCAGCATTAAGAAACGTTGCTGCAGTTGTGTGGGTATTTGAGACGGGCAGAAGGAGGTTTTCGTGTGGTGCTAGGATACTTAGGGTGGATTACTTATGCCAGATTAAAGATAGACATGGAAGCAGCTTGTGGTAGTGTGTCTTCTCAAATTTCAGCTTTACAATGTCATTACCTCTGACTTTTACTTACCCCGTCTCTTGTCTCATTGTTGGGAAAATATGCGAGAAGACCTGGCGCCAGTCATATTTGTAAACTTACCACTCTTCCTGTGGATAACCGTATACAAAACACTTGTGTGGAGCCGCCAAAACTTACTTGAACCTACGCCCTCTGAACAAATGGCAATTTCCGCACACCCTAGGACTTTCGCAGTCGCAAGATTTTCCAATGCGTATAGTTCTGCTTTCAGCGAACATTACTAACTTGTCCGTACAGCTGTCTTACGTGCATTGTGTACAGAAAAAAAGAGGAATTATAGCAGGCTCCAGAGAAAAAAATGAGGTAATTCGAATAAACGAAGCGGCATCGGGAGCTTTCAAGCCTTTTTTGTGCTTGCTGAAAATTCTCATGAAGGGAACTCAAAGGTCTAAATGATGTCATGTCAATATTGCTGCATGAGCTTGATGATTCGGAGATGGGCCTGTAATCGTCCCGTGTTCAAATAACGTGCACTGCGGTACGGCGAAAACTCTTGAGACAATGCTGAGCACTGACGCCAGGTAGGCGCCATCTTATCTCTCTTTCTTACTCACCTGCTTTTAGAAGCTCATCTGCTTCATACTTAGCTCAACTTCTTGTACGAAAAGCCAAGAGTCCTAGAGTATTTTCAGGGTGTTGCTTTACCATAAAACCCCTATAACAAGCCCCGCCATGAGGAGAAAGCTCCAGCTCCTGTTCCAAGTTATATGCTTGACTGGGGAATTGTGGACAAGCAACTTCGGTTCCTGCATAGTCAAGCTATGCAAACAGAATTTGAGGGGGCTGTAGGTATTGTATTTAGGCAGTTTTCAAGTACATCCATTTGCACGACCCGCACCTCCTAAGTCGAAATGAGAGCGTGTCTTTTAACTGTCGCTTTTTCGACGTGGTCTCCACATCGAACAGAAGTTGCTCGCTTTTTCATCGTAGGACATTGTTCTGCGACGTGCTAAGGTGCACGTTCATTGAGTACCCATCGACTCTGTGCGCTCTCTTTTCCACTTAGCCAATTTGTCTTTCGACAGTCTAGAAATGTCTTTCCCTTCCTTGCCAGCGGAATGGTCTGCTGCTCTCCGGCGGCGCATCTTTATAAAGGTCGATGATAAGGGAAGAGTGGGCGCAGGGCGATAAGTGTGGTTTTTAGCAACTCTGGAGTTTTGTGCCTGACAACCTTTATACCCCAGTCCCGGTTTGAATTCAGGTTTCTATAGTAACGGAGCAAGAGCTGCCAGCCAGATTACGTCTCAAGAAAGTCAATACCCCAATGCACAACCGAGAAGTCAACAGCCGCCTTTCTAAATTTCATATCCCATCGATCTAGATCCTGTTCTTCCCTTTTGTGACTGTAGCTGCCGTTTCGCTCCCGACCACATGTACTTTTTTTCTTCTTGCATGCCTGTCATAGCGCCGAGGACGGTTTACTAATCAAGAAGCTTTGAACGTATTTTTCTCACTAAAAAAAAAGTGTTTAAACGAAACCTTGGTCGGGTCCCACTCTCGCGCCGAGCTTGTACGTTGGTTTCTATTTGTTCCGGTTTTAATTTTGGCTCCGCCATCCTCTGCGGTCTCAACCGTCATACCGTCAGCGATTCTAGATTAAATTTGTTTTCCCTTTATGACAGTTGTGTATTTAGTGTGACGTCAGGAAAGAGCTTCTTGTCATGTCAGTGATGTGCCCTCTATCAACTGGCCTCTCTACCATCACGTAAGCTTCGTGTTCATGGTTAAAACGGTCTTAAAAAGCTTCTCTCTCAAAAAGCTTTTTACCCCCTGTTGTGGATTATTGCAAGCCACAGTTCGTGCCCACGCTGAAAAGAAAAGAAACAAACGGAGCCAGAAAAATTTTATTATTTTTTACTTACGCTAATTCTCTCCCAGTGGTCTTTATTTTGAATCTTACGTATTGGCGGGTTCTACATACCGTGCGGTAACTAGACTGACAGTATAAGTGTAAGAGAAAGCTCCACGGCAACGCCGTCCGTGATTCAGTACAGGCGCCGGAGACGTCCATTTCCGGCTTTAGATCCCGAACTGACAAGCACATCATGTCTTCCAGCTCACGTTTAGGGTTATATTAATATTTCGGGAATGCCGTGCTAGACGCTTGTATAATATGATGTCAAAAGCAGGCGATCGACAAGAAGACAAGGAAAGGAAGTACTTTATTTGTCTAACATGCTTATCTACAAGCAATGACTATGTATAAAGATGTTTTGCGTCACCGAGAATTCGTTTCAGTTCGGTGGGCAGGTTGTCTTTTAAGGAGCGAGCGAATCTTTGCGTGCTTGATCTCTTAATGTGTAACTTTCCTTACATAATGTTACACAGAAGGTATCATTAGAAGCGAAGTTTCATATATTTTGTATTCTTTGCCTTGAAAATCAGTTCCAGTCATGCTACGTGACAGCAACGCCGAGGCATGATAACGAAAAACTGGTTTGTGTGCTCTTTCAGACCGGTCATTTAGAATCGAAATCGTGTGAACATATTTTTTTCTTTCAAGGTCCCTATTATAACTAATGAGAAGCGAGGACCTCTGTTACATGTGTCAACCGATTTGCTTCTGAAACTACCTTTCCCCCTTTTTAACACCACCAGCAGCTTGTTAAGAGTTCTTTCGGCGATGATGGTTAGTTGGCAAGCTGAAGAGCATAAAAGCATGTTAAGGACAGCAGCAGCAGTAGTAGTAGTAGTAGTAACAGCAAGATCCCCGGACCATAAACGAGATAACCGCGACCGTTCGTTGAAGAGGTCTGTTTGTCCGACAACCTGCCAGTCATTAAGAAAGACCTTTTGTCTCGCGTAACACTGCAAAGACAGCTTGAGGGCTTTAGGACTTTCGACTTATGAAAAGAATTGGTAAATTTGAACAAGAGAACTGCCAAGCAGTAGCTCGACTCGGTAAGCAAACAGCCTTCTTCTCTGTGAGGGTAGATAAATTACCCACCTTTACCAAGACATTACGCATTGACGTCAAAACGCAGCTCACGCACTTGTCACATCTTTGTAATCATTACTTATCTGTATACAATTGATTCCACAGAAAGGGAGGAAGCCTGTTTTACACTATAGTTGGAAAGGGAATGTTATCAGGGATGTTAAGCTTTCATCATTGAAACATGTTCACTAACATTACTCATATCCATGACAATAGCGCTCGCTGCACTTCCTGTTATGTGTGTCAAGATAACTTCTTCAACCGCTAAGGCACCCGCCATTTCAACTTTTCTTACTTCTCTCTCTAATTCGAACAAATGAGCATCTTCAACACCAGCACCCAAATTTTTCATAGCAGCAGCAAGGTTATACAAATATTCTTTATTGGGACCACTTGGACCGATAGCCATGGCAATTTGTTTGGCCATATTTTCAAGACTGTCTGGACCCACGAAAAAAGGATTGCTAGTACTGCCTAGGTAGAATTCCAACGTAAAAGGTTGCAAATCACGGTCTGCTTCTGACGGGAAGAATTGCACTGGTGTTCGGACGTATCCGTCCTTTTCACGGTAATCTAAATGCTGTGTTACCTTCTCTCGATCCTCCGGACTTATGTAATACGCAACACCCCAGACTCTTTCCTGCAAAAAAAAGGGTATAAAAGCCTATTACAATTTACAACTCCACTAGGTGCACATTTGGCCATTCGCAATTAAAGCCTGCTGTAACGCTTCCTCTAGCTGGAACAAATGTGGGTCGCTGGCATGCGGAACTTCCTGGCGCATAAAATTCGCCAGCTGCAGAACATAATCTACATTTCTACCGCTAGGACCCTGAGCATCGAAGATCTGTGAAACCATCTGAGAAATAGTTGCAGGCCCCAAGTATAACTCTCCAGCTTGCGGGGCGATAAAAACCGATACTTCAAAGGAAGAAATTAAATTAGTTAAAACATTGGAAACGGCAGGGTAAAACAACACGGACGGAGTCGATTGGTAGCGTTTTTCTCTCACGTCCGTCAGACTTGATAGGCTAGCACAATCAATTTCGTATGCGACACCCCAAACCTTTTCCTGGGTCACAAACAATAGTAAGACAAACATGAAATGGGCGAACAGAATTTACCTTCGGGTCGTCAGAGGGTACCAAGGTTACGACTCGTCCTGGCTAAATTAAACGATAAAAAAATAAGTGATGATAGAAAGCAAGCTAAGCTAGCCTACTTTTCCGGGTACTCCTCTGTGGTCTATGCTAGCTTGCCAAAACCTTCTTGCATACCCTTCAATATATCCAACGACACGTCTGGAGTATGGAAAGTCAACTTTCCACACTAATGAACCGTAGCCAAACACCCACATAATGAATTAATTAATTAATCAGACCCACTCCAGGCAGCACAAGACAGCGGAAAAAAATGTTTACAAAGTGCATGGAGACTTCGTTTATCTAACGTCTGATCATCCAGACACCCTGATAACGGAATCGCAAGAAAAAGCATGAATTTGAAAAGCGCGCGCTTCGGCGTGTTAGCATTCGGAAGAGGTTTTTTTTTTACACCGTAGGTATATATTACGTGAACACTGCGTAATAGTAAATAGGATTGATCGTGCTTAAAATAATTTCACTGTCGTTCTGTTGAGGTTTGTAAATTAGGATAAGACCTGAGAGTATGCACTTTATAAACATTAGAAATGTCTTCCAATTATCGGAAGAGTCTGATTATATGAAACAGATGCAGGAGAATCTTCGGATAATTAGAGTTTTGCCATAACCATAGTCATACTATACTGAGGTGGAATTTGTTATGACGCCTAGGGCCTCACTACGGATTTTTTGATAACCGGTGAAAGTTCGAATTTCCCGCGCCTTTTTGGTCTGCGCGATGCATTGATTCGCCTGCGTTTCCATGTAGACCGGGAATATAACAAACACCTGTACTATGCTTTTCCTGTAATTAGTAGTTTAACTGAGCTTTTCGGATTGTTCGCTGTATTAAGTGGAGCATTCGCCATGGATCCTCTCCATGAAGCCATACTGCATTTTCGGCATCGAAAGTTTGACGAATGTATTACAATATGCACGAAACTTTTGGAGAAAAATCCGTTGGATCAGGTAACATTAAAATTTAATTATATGATAATGAGTAGCCGGACTTCGATTCTAGGTTGTATGGGTGTTAAAGATGCAAGCGTTAACACAGCAAGTGTACGTTGATGACCTAGAGGCGTTAGAGCAAGGTATTGCAGAAATGTTTCTCGACGATAACTCCGTAGCGCAAATTCCTCGTCCTGGGACGTCACTCCGAACTCCTTCTACAAATGCGAGGCTTAATTCGAGTTTGCAATCTAGGTGCGTGTCGTCGTAGTGTTACGAATTTCTGTGCGTACATTGCTAAAAAAGTTTCTAGGCCTAGAACGCAGTCTGGAAGACCGTTAAGCGGAGTAGTCCGACTTAACACCGGAAGTGCGAGACCTGGATCTTCCATGGAACGTGTGCTCAAAACCGCAAGGACGCTGCAAACTGCTCGACCGACAACATCGAATACTGGTCGCTGGACTCGGATAGGTACAGCTTCTATGATCAGCCAACCGGACGGCCCCTTCATTAACACTGCTCGTTTAAATCTTACCAAATACGCCAAGGAACCGGCAATTGCCAAACCGCTTTTCGAATACTTGTATTATTACGAGAACGATGTGCGGAAGGTAAACACATTGTATAAAAAATTTCAAGTTATGTGTATTTTGAGCTGTTCAATTAATCGTAGGCTTTGGATTTGGCCGCAGGAGCTACTCAGCATGCAGACTTCAAGGAATCTTGGTGGAAAACCCAACTAGGTCGCTGTTACTTGCGCCTTAATTTAGTCCGAGATGCCGAACAGCAGTTAAAGTCCTCCTTACAGCAGCAAATTCACACCGAAGCGATCCTTTTATTGGCATATACCTATGTACGCTTAGATCAGCCATTAGCTGCTATGGACGTATACAAAAAAGGTTTGGAGCGCTTTCCAGCCGAGGTAGCCTTATTAACTGGACTTGCTAGGTAAAACTTAATACATTCACCCACTAACTCCTCTTAATTGGGAACTGTAATTTCTTAGAATACAAGAAGGTCTCCACGAAATGGAATCATCGTTTAAGTTTTATAAGGATGTCCTGATCTACGACGCGTCAAACGTAGAAGCGATTGCTTGTATCGCTACGCATCATTTCTACAACGACCAACCCGAATTAGCCATGACGTACTACAGGTACATATAACGGATTTTCGTTAGGTCAGTTCCTCAAAATTAGTCCGTTTCAGGAGGTTGTTACAAATGGGAGTGCACACTGCAGAAGTTTTTACAAATTTAGGTCTGTGTTGTTTCTTCAGCCAACAGTACGATTTAGCTTTACCGTGCTTTCAGCAAGCATTAAGTGTTGCAGATAACGAACAACTCGGAGATGTTTGGTATAACATAGGACACGTCGCTTTGGTAACCAATTATGAGAGACGCAACTGTATACGTTATGCCTTTCATTGTCCAAATTAGTCCGTTGGTGACACAACATTGGCTAAACAATGCTGGCAGCTTTCCTTAGTCTACAACCATGACCATGCTGAAGCTTATAACAATTTAGGAGTCTTGGCGGTCCGCAAAGGAAAAATGGAAGAAGGACGTGCGTTCTTTCAAGCAGCTGTGATATTAGGCTCCCACTTAGTAGAGCCTTTTTGGAATTATTCTCGATTAGCAGAGCAGGTTCGACATAGAAAATTGTCTTGGGAAGTTAACAATACGTAATGCGGTCGATCATTAGGATGGGGACGTCCAAACGTGCTTTACTTTAATCCAAAAAGCTCTAGTGGCGTATCCTGGTCACATGGAATGTAACAAACTGATGGACAGTTTGAAACGCAAATTGGCTGCGGTGTGAGAAAAAGGAGCGACTCGGTTCTAGTTTTATCTTATGTATTCCAAAGCCTGGGACTACTAATAACAGACATTCATTTTTTCTTAGGGTCATCAATAGTTGTTTCATCATAATAAGTGTTGAATTTTTTCCAACCATATCGAAGTTTTGGGTTCTTTTTGCTTTGCGGAGGGTTGATGCACGACATTAATCCTGTACAAATAGATACATTGGATTCGTTAAGTTATTAAAATTGTAACTAAATTACCAGCTTTCTGAGCCATGGCGACGAGTTTACTCATTTTTCTTTGCTGTTTGTTACACAACCCTGTAACTCTTTTGGGCAACATACACCCATCTGATCGCAGAAATTGGCTTAGAAGAAGCACGTCCTACCGTTACAAGTCTGTTAATTATCTGATCAGCAAAATTGTACGGATGAAATTACCGTGTGTTTAACGTCAAGATTAAGTCGACATATCGGGCAGCAGCCGGCTCGTTCCGCAAGCACGGGCACGAGATAATTTACTCTGTCCGATTCTAAAATACTTCCTTCCACTATGATTTTATCATTCACTTCTTGTTGGCGAACTAAAAGAAAATGAATGTAAAAAAGTTATATCAATTATAGCTGTTTACTTTCTTTTAGCCTAGTAACACTGGAAACATGGATATTTTTTGAAGCAATGCTAGCACTTATTCTCGAACTGGGCCCCAGAAATTGACAAACTTTTGATCCCAACAAGCGCAACGCCATAATTTTTTTAACTTATTGTTCAAAATAGTATTTTTCTGAAACCAAAAAGCATGGATTGCTTCTCTCTTTCTGTTTACCTTACTCGTGTACTTGGTTGATTTTACATATCGATTTTGAAAAGTGATACGAGGGACATAGGATATGAGCGCTGAACTTATTATTTTGCGGTTCGCATTTCGACTCAAATGTTTGTTGTTGTTCGTTTGCTGGCTTCATAGTGCCTGCACGTGCTTTGAGTTTAAATCGTGCAACACGTGCAATAATGGCAGACAAACATGTGGAACAATTACTACAAGAAAAAGACCAGGAAATTGCTCGATTGAAGAGAGAACTAGTGAGCTATGCCAAAATAATTGATCAAGAGAGTAAATTGTAATTTGTAATATAGGAAGACCTTAGGAAAATGAATAACCATCATTGCCCGAATGAGCCATCAACCAATCCATTGGGGACAGTTGACCAAGATCATATGAAACCAGTCCACTTTTCAGTTTTAAACAAGGCCTTAGTTGGAAGATATAGCCGACAATTAATTCTCCACCAGATTGGAGCGAAAGGTAGCTATGTCAGCAAATTACATTACTGAAAAATTTTCTTCATATGATATTATTACAAATTCGTAGGTCAGTTGGCACTGTGCAATGCCTCTGTGCTCGTTGTCGGAGCAGGAGGGCTTGGATGTCCCGCGTCTCTTTATTTGGCGGCAGCTGGAGTAGGTAATACAATGGGGAAGCCATCCGGTATTTTTCTATTATATCCCTCGTAAATCTCATTTTTTCTTAACAAACGCAAGTTTAATCTAACTAAATCTGAAATAGTTTTACTTCTTTCTAACCTATTCTACCGTATTTAAGCCATTCGCGCACAAACAAGCCATAGGTAAGTTAATGGAACAATTAGGCAGAGTTAAGTTAAATTACATTAGGTTAGTTAAGTAATGTGAAATTAGGCTCATGGTAAGCTTAGGGAAGCTTATTTATGTATTTTTTTGTCCTTTTTTTCTGAAAGCGCTTATAAAATAAAAGTCGAAGGGGTTTCACGAAAAAGTATGAGAACTCCTTTTGAAGCTTCAATGTCTCTTGTGATGAGGACGTAAAATCTTTCTCTCTTCTCCTTTTTAGGCCATATTGGAATTGTAGATTACGATGTTGTAGAGCTTAGCAACTTACATCGGCAAGTTTTACACAAAGAATCAAAAATAGGTACTACGAAAGTCGCGTCAGCTGCGGCAGCGCTTCGCGAGTACGTATATTTGCAAAGTTTGTGACTTGTTCAGTAATTATTAGTGCGGCAGGTTCTCTTCGCTGGTAAAAGTTACGCCGCATCATCTAGAATTGAATAGCAGTAATGCGATGTCCGTGATTGGCGGTTATGACATAGTGCTGGATTGCAGCGACAACCCAGCCACGCGTTATCTGCTGAACGATGCTTGCGTTCTCTCTAAAAAACCATTAGTATCTGGAAGTGCTTTACGATGGGAAGCCCAGCTGACCGTATACAACTATTGCGGTTCCCCGTGTTACAGATGCATGTATCCGAATCCGCCCGAGAGCGGATTTGTTACAAACTGTGCCGATGGCGGTGTAATAGGCCCAGTAGTTGGATTGATAGGCACCTTACAGGTGAGTAGTTTTACCGAAGTCTCTGCAAATCTCTTTTCGGATGTTTACGAATTTCTCTGTGATCTATTTATTTATGTTTTCTTTCAGGCGCTTGAGGCTATAAAAGTTATACTGTGCATGCCTCCCGCCTACGCAGGCAAGCTTCTTCTCTTCGACGGAGAAGACGGCACGTTTAGGGTTGTCAAGCTAAGGAACAGGCGGAAGGACTGCGCTATTTGCGGAGAAGAGCCTACCATAACGGAATTAATAGACTATGTCAGATTCTGTGGGCATGGACCCAACGATAAGGTAATGTTCTTACGCCTACTCTATCCTTCAGTCCTAAAGTAGCGTTTCAATTTGTGATACTTTTTTAAGGATGAGCCTGTAAAGCTGCTGGAACCGGAAGAGCGCATCACACCTGAAGAATACCAGGAAGCTTTGCAGAACAGGCCCGATTCTCTGATTTTAATTGACGTACGACCCGCTGAACAGCTCGAATTGTGCACCCTACCAGCACCGAAACATTTTGTGAATATTCCAATAACTAAAGTCGAAAGCGAGCTGCCGTCTATTGCCAGTCTAGCTGAAAGTTGTAATCCCAATGCAGTAGAAAGTAATTTTTTTGCGAATTCACTTATTTACTTAGTTACAGTGAATTTACCCTTAAACGTTTATTTAAATCCTTAATTCTAATTTTGTTTCAGTTGTTGTCGTCTGTCGGAGAGGGAATGATTCCCAAATTGCCACAAAATTGCTTAAAAAATATGCAAGATTGACCAACATATCGATAAGGGATATAAAGGGTGGGTTACACGCCTGGGCAGAGAAAATCGACCGTGCGTTTCCTGTTTACTAAAAGAGTAAGTCGTATGGTTTGTCCTGGTTTGAAATTAGTTGTATTAAGCAAGTCAGTCAGCGGAAAACACAGGCATTAACATAAACGCGAGCAGCAGGGAAACAGAAACTGGTTAAAATACTTCAAGATAGCTAAGATTTGCTTTCCACCAGAACGCCTTGTGAATTAGCGGGTTTGTCCTCCTTCGCTTCTTCTTTACTTTTGTTCTGAAAGTCACCACGAACTTGAATGTTGAATTTATCCTTGTAGGAATTGATGTCCAAACCCTTGGAAGCGATTTGCTTGTTATAGTTTTCGATGGTCTTGGCAAGCTGAAAGAATCATAAAGTTCCAGGTGTGCATTTAATGTCAAGTCCATTAATAATTAACTACTATTATCGTACATAAATAAAGAACATAGCTACAAATTTCGTTGACTTTTAAGTATGTCCTACTATGTACCTGTTCTTTATTGTGTTTCAAAGCCGGCAAAACCTCCTTGACCGTTCTTTCGACTAGAACTCCGCCAACAAGCCTGAAGCATTTGCGAGATGGCTCAACTTCTTCCAAAGTTTCGATTACCAGCCTACGAAACGGAGTACCGTTCTAATTCTGTGCATTACGAAACGAAAAACATTTGCAAGTTTTACTTGTGTTCATTCTGTTCGGCCTCCAACTCCGACACTTTACTTATGAGTTGCCGTTGCTCATTTCGGAGTTGGTTGAATCCATGGATAATTTCTTCTTGGGAAGGACCTCCGGTCTTTCCTCCTTTAATTGTTTTAGAACCGTCTGATGCCATGCTTTTAGCTGAGTTTTGAAGAATCACAAACGAGGTTCTTGTGAGCTGTGGGCGGAGCATACGACAAATTGACTGAACTCATTACTAATAACTTTGCCCCTAGGTGTCGCCACATACTGGCAAAATCCCTTGTATGGACTTGCTGGTCCAAGTCCTTCCTCGCGTGCAATTCCGAGCTGAGCTCTAGCTTTTGCAAGTTCTACTAACTTTGGATAGGTAAGTTGACCTCTTTTTACGTAATTTTTGCTGCTTATGCCGTGTAGTTGGTGTTATTTGGCATGTTTGTCTAATCGAAGACGAGAAATATTCCGTTGGAGGGAATATTTCGAAGAATGGATTCTACGATTTCGCCGACATTCTCATGGATTTTCGTTATTATTTTCTTGTTCATACTATAGAGAAATAACGATTCAGTAAATAACCACATACTCCATAATTTTTTAACAGTCTTGTTTCATGGCCGCTTTTCTCGGCTTCGTTAGGTTTCTTGGTCTCGACATGTTATTACGTTAGACCACTTTATTTAGTACAGTGAAACCTCGCTACAGCGGATACCGGTCATAACAGACAATGGGTTATTGTGCACAAGGTCTACTTCCCCTTGAAAAATTAAAGACATCTTAAGCCAACATTGGCAATTACGGATAGTTGGATATAACGGACAAATTCTTCGTCCGCCCATACGTCCGTTACAACGAGGTTTTAGTATATTATACAACTTGTGTGGTATTTTGCGCTACTTTGTGTTGACAACATAAGATTAGCCTTATCGGTGGTTATTTAATCGCGTATGTTATAGATGTAGTAAATTGATATTCTTGCTGAATAAGGAACTTGCCCTGCGAAAAGCGAAACGCAACTACTGAATCCGCAAGATAAAAAATGTCTCACATATGATAAACTCTTATATAAACACAAGTTTATCTGCCCGCGGCAGTCCTTCATTGCCGTCTCGAAACACCAGCCTGACTCCGTAACATATTCACTTACCGGAATCTGTGTATCATCGTAGAAAACCGAGGTGCTGAGGACTAGTACATGGGGGTACCAAATAAGCGACAGAAAAAGGAAAGGGCGTAAAAAAAAGGTCTCGGTATGCATGTAATTCAATCATATAGAGTCTGAGGGTGTACTTGTGCAAATAAAAGCCCACTTTACCGACTCGGGGAAAACAAGCTCGCAGTTTCGGAGCGAGGCGATCTCACATTGTTAGGAAAAAGTTTACGGGCCATAACGAGTTACGGCATTTCGTTTTCAGTTTTTCTTGTGCCGTATAATACACGAACAGGATACCAATGACTCTGCTATATTGAAAGGCGAGGCAATTTTTTTTTATTACTTTCATCGGCGTGAGCTTTGCTCGTTGGCGTAATTGTTGTTTTTGTATTCCGTTAAAGCTGTGTCAAAACGGTGGAATTGGCATTATACTTGCACACCAGATTTTTTATTGGTTTCAATTGCTTACGCTCTTTAAAATGCGAGGCAACTGTGATTCCGCAAATATATTTTTGATAGAGGAGTGACGTTCTGTTTTAACTAAGTAATCTAAGCAAATCCATTTCGTACAGTTATGGCTCAGCGTTACTTTGAAGGCCTGGATCATGCGTCCGTTTACACGAAATTCCGTACATCACCCTCGCCTGTCGTCATTAATACTGTGATCGAGTACCTGACAGAGAACGTAAATGCTACGATGCAAAATTTATCTTTAATTTGTATTAATAATTCATCTATTCCAGTATAAGGGACCTTTAGCTCACGCAATTGATGTAGGGTGCGGATCTGGGCAAAATACGATTTGTTTAGCTCCTCACTTCGCGAAAGTAACCGGCACCGATGTAGCTCCGGCGATGATACAACAAGCTGAAAAAATTAATCCGTTGCCGAATGTTCAATACTTGTACGTTTTATGTAATTTATTAAAATCGTAGCATAGGATTATAGTTGTAAAACTTCTTGCTTTCTAAGAATTTCTCCAGCTGAGGAAATTCCTTTACCATCTCACTCTGCACAACTAGTCACAGCCTGCATGGCATGTCACTGGTTCGATCTGCCGGAATTCTTCAAAGAAGCGGACAGGCTATTAGTGCCTACCGGTGTTGTTGCAGTGTACGGTTATTTCTTGGAGACATTGGTCCATCCTGATCCCGATAAAGTTGCACGTTTTCGTGCTGCAATACTGAAGGTAACTCTGATTTACCCAAATCTGAATAGAAACAATGAACTGAAATTTTCCTAATAGATTTATAACGTACACACTGCCGGTTGCTGGGGACCAGGCATTGTCTTGCTCGAAAACCGCTACAGGGACATTGAAATACCCTATCAGGACACAGTTCGCAAAAATGTACAGTATCAAACGAAAACCGTTACATTAGCCGACGTTCAGAAGTCGATATTGACGTGGTCTGGTATTCAAACATTTAAACAAATCAACGGAGAGGAAAAACTTGCGAATGTTTTCCAAGAATTTCAAGAAAGGTAAGGTTAATTTTGTACAGTATCCAAGTTATAATTTTGGCAATTATTCGTAGTGTACAAGGGATCTTCCACAGCAAAGCTTCGCCAGAAAAATTAACCTTCGATGTAACATTTGACGGCTTCATTTTGATGGGGAGGAAACCGGAGTAAAATCGAATTCCCCAGAAACTATAGTTGCAGACTTTCAAGCAGGTAGACAGCTTTAAGGGCTTCTGTTTATAAAATCAGCAATGGATATGGCTATATTGTACAATATAATCTTGATAGTTTAACCATCAAGCGCCGTATATTTGTTCTAACAAAACCTGGAATTTAGGTCTTATTTAAAGGTCGTACAAGGAGACTGGTTACAAAATGCAATGCAAGTAGGAAGAGGACTGTAAGTTGTACAATTATGAAATGCGACAGGGACATTCCGATGTCCAGCCAACTTCCTTCAGTTCTGATCCAATGAAAGAAACGTAGGCCCATAACAGTCGAAAAGATTAGCGTAACTGGTATCAGATTTGACACCCTAGCCTAAAAGGCACAAGCAGAGTTAACATGGATATACATCTTAATCTTTCTATCTTAATCTTTCCAAACTTACTTGAATAGCTACGGATAATGCTCTGTAGGACATTGCAGTAACAAGGAAAGGTACTAATATTTTCCAAAGCATTAAAGCTCCCATGATAAATGGTGAAAATGTGGCGACGAAGCTCCGAACACTTTGCGGATCAAAACTGTTAACGCTGGCAATGTTTCCGAGTCCAAAAAAGGACGTGATGATGAAGAAAAGCTACAATAGTACTTATTATTACCATTTTCGTCTCATTAAAAGAAAGGAACCACTCACATAGATGAAACCTCGTCTAAAATCTTCAAGATTGACTTCTTCCCTGCTGAATATGACTGTGTCTATAGTCAGCTTTTTCATCTGTAAACAAATTGGACAATATTAGTAATTATTTAGAGTTTTTTGCTATTCAAAACTACCGATATTTTCTTTCCTGAGAGGCTGTACTCGATCTCTATCCAAACTCTTCCCGCTAAGACTAATAACACTATAAATAACGGTTCATACGCTAACGACATTAGCGTGAAAGCCGGCAAGAGACTCAGGCATACTTCATAGTATCGCTCAATTATGCGATTCGAGCCATACAACCCTGGCCATACCAGAAATCCTAGAGCAATAATATTTTTTTAAATAAGTTAATTTTTATTCCAACTTCTAACAGTAGCAGTTTCCGATTATTATACCTAGGGTAAACCAAGAACTGCAACGCAAGGCTGCTACGATGAGATCATGATCACTTATTGACAGCCCGTATTTCAGCAACAGAACTAAAAAGATCACAAGTACCCGAGCACTACTAACGTTAAATACGTTATCTAAGTGCTTTAATAAAATCCAGAGGATACCAACAGCAGAAATTGCGCAACCGTATCTAAAGTGACTCTTATAGTAAAACTTCCAAATTAAGACTTCTACAAACTTCCACTTACAAAATTACAGGATGGGTAATCTGGCCAATTACTGGCAAGGTAGGAAAGACGGCCAGTAGGGCGCAAATCACAGCCCATGAAAGTTTCAGATTCGAACTTAGAGACGCGCTGCGAAATGAGACAAAGGGCCAAATTCCCAGCGCGATCAAACCGATACTCAAATACCATCTTTGGAAAAATGCGTTTACCTAGAAAAATAAAATAATTACACAAAAGGCAAAAGAGTGAGAATATTAACTTACAAGCAATTGAGTTCCTATAAAAACTGTCACAACCATGCCTATCACGTGTGGAAGCCTTTGCTGTTTTCGCGCCATTTCGAAAGCCAGTATCCATAAGCTATAGTGATGGCCAACATAGCACCATAACGCAACCGGTAATAAATAATAAATATAATAAAGGACGGAACCACCTTCAACTATTGAAACGTGAAAATTAGGCTGAAATGTACATTGTATAAATAAATGTATAAATATTTTTTTTAAATCACCTGCCAGGTTCAGCACGACTGCAGTTGTAATTATCATAGTAAGACCATATACAAAGTAATGACCCCTCGGGCTAGAATGCGGCATTTTCTTCTTTCTCGAACTTTCAATTCTATCTTGCAAGGGTTTGAGGCACAAAGTGGCCAGAGTTGTCATCCACCCGACGAATGCTAGCGTAAGAGCTGTATTTAAATAAAACCGGTCATAACGGTAGTAATAATCTGCTCCCATTAAACAATCGTCCATGAGACTCTTTGATTCCCGAATCTACCAAAAGCGTACAATTAACTGATTGTAAGCAATCGTACTTAAGTTATTATACCGCCCAGTCATAGTTTTCTCGCAATAATGCTCTTTTAATGCTATCTAACCGGTTTTCGACGTTGGCAGTGCTTAAAGGTTCGAACGGCTTAAACCTCCATGACGTAGTGTGCAATATTTGCTTTTCTTGTAAGGCCTCGAACAAAGATAAAAGCTGATGAAGATTACTTAGAGAGGCCAACGCGGCCCAAAGCTTTTGTTCTAGAACGTCAACAGGAAGCAAACCCTATACGAACAAAGAAAACGGCTTAAGGAAAAAAACATGACTTGGGCAAATAAGTTTACCACAGAGTTTGCCGGGATTCCAATACCGATCAATGAAGCCATGAATGGCGCCAGGTCAGCCTGCTGCATTTCGACTTGAACGTGTTTGGCCTCGAATAATTTCTGCTTAATCACACCAGCTCCCCATGCAAATAAAGGTGTTTCAGTCTCACTTGGATCACCAGCTCCATGAGACCCTACGCAAAAAAGCAAGTTGTTTGGTAAAACTAAGTTATTTTGTATTATTCAAACTCACCCCAGTCTGTCATTCCATGATCAGAAGTCAACACAAACGCTGTCTCATTATCACCGTAATAATCATTTATAAGCTGATATACTCTTCTTACTCCGTCGTCGACAAGTTTTAGATTTTCTGCGCACGTCCTAGGACAAATTAATGCATCTAAGTTTTTCAGACGCTTTAGTTTTAACTTACACTGAATGCGGCTTACTCGAATGGCCGTTGGTATCCATACCAAGTAAATGTAAGAAAAACACGACCTGATCTCGGTGTAACATGCTCTGTAAGGTCGCATTGGTTGATGCTGACTTTAAAAAGGATTCGAAATGTTTAAAGACCCACGAGTCAAGCTTAGAAGCATCTTCACCAAAAAACTTTTCATCCTCCGCAGAATACATGTCGATAAAAACACGATTACCGGTTGATCCTAACGAGTTAAGTTTATGTAACGGTAATTCTGAAAGAGATCCAAACTAAGACTCGAAAATGAACCTTTAGCGAACATAGGCAAGATATCTGGACTTCCCCATGCCCAAGTGTAGCGACTCTGGTTAAAAATCGTGTCGAAATCTACGGGATTCTCCTTCCATCCCTAGACCAATTACGAATAAAGGAACTGTTTAGGAGGCAACATAAATTTCTAACCTTAAAAACCGCAGAAGGATCTTCATATAGACCAGACACCATGGCCACATGTCCTGGGCGTGATTCGGTAGGCATTCTAGCATGCGATATTCCTGATATGCCCAAACCTACTTGCACGGATCTATTAGATCATTAGTTACACCTTGTGTCCCCCTCTGATTACAGTAATTATAATTTTACTTTAAGAAAGACGAAGGATTCTTGTCCACAAAATCAAAGCACGTATCGGCTCGCAAACCATCAACAGAGAAAAGCACTAACCGCTCAGCGGGGGCGCGAACATTTGCAAGATTAGGGGATAAGAATGAGGCATAATCTATTGCTTTATGAGACGGCAAGCCGTGTAATACTGGGCTTCGAAAATGTATGTCGAACACAGAAACAAGAAACACAAGTTGCACGCAAAGTGCAACGAAAGCTAGTCTCATTTTTCAAACTTTTCATTGGCAACAGTCGGACATGTGAGTGAACTGAATGTAAACAGAAAATGAAAACATTTTCACACGCCACCTATGCAATGCTATTTAAAGTAAAGTTAGGTTGTCGTGGTCTTCATCTGCATAACTTCATTGCGAAAGCCGATGTATTCAATTCACGAAGTGTGTAAAACAACGTTAAAATTTCACAATGCAAACTTATTGATTGAAAATTTGGTGACAAATATCGTAACTTAATCTTCTGATAAATTAAGGACTTTTTTATAAGAGATGCCTTTGCGGTAGTGCCTGGTGTTATGTTAAGCGAGGGTTTTTCATTTATTGGCTTGTCTCAAATACGCTAATTACGGTGTGCAAACTTTTTCCCCTTGACGGCTTTGATCGATTATAACTCCGCTTTGGGCGATTGTGAGCGGCTTTAAGAGATTATGACCCCACTTTGAGCGATTATGACCGTTCTCGTTAATTCACGTTAAACGTGAATTCAACTTACGAAAAAAACATTTCCATGCGATTTGAATGATACACTCAATAGTGGGAAAGGTGGCGTTGGCGAATGTAAACACCGTCATCCACAATAAGTCATTTACCCCGTCCACATGTTGATTGGTTTCAGTTTGCGTATAGCTGTAGCCTATAAAATGGAGTTGTTGTGTTATCCCTTATGGAAAAGCAGGTTTGTGACATGAGGTGTAGAAATCAGTTTCGACAAGATCGAAGAACTCGAGAGGATTTCACTCCACAGCAACAAACCGCCAAGTAGGTGCATAAATCCATTCGGTTACTTTAGTCCGTACCTTGTTTAATTACACGTGATTCTCCAGCGATTTGTTTTTCATTCTAGGATGGCAATTGCCTTAAACGACAGGGGCTAATCGAACCGGTATATACTCAAAGTTGTCTATTCAAAATGTTTGGCTTGGTATCCAGTTCCTGATCACGAAGGTCTGGTGGCAATTGGTCAAGCAAGTGGCCAAATCTTGCTGATAGCTTACCAGGTACAAGTGACCCAGAACCAGGGTGGACGCGAATGCCGTAAGTTTTTTTTCTTTTTTTTTCTCTTTTTTTTAACCAATTTTAGCTTATGACCCGCATTATTCATTTCAGTTCCTTAACTCCAAAACTGCTAGTCCGATTCTTATGATTTTAGTGTTAAAAAATTCTTTCTTTTTTAACTTTTCTGATTACTTACTACTATTATTTCTATTATCTTTATTAGCTTAGCTAGAGCTGGAGCGCTCCTGATCTTGATCTGGATTTCGGACCTGGATGTAGATCTCGGATATGGATCTGGATTTAGGTTTCGGATCTGGACCTATATCCCCCGCTTAACGCGACCATGACCCCGCTTTACGTTGTTTCTTTTGAGTCCATTTTTCGATCAGGAAAGGTATTCCGCGTATATTCACTTGTAGTCCCCGCTTTACATGACCAACTCCGCTCTTTGCGATTCTTACTTCGCTTTGCGAAATTTTTACCCCATTATGTATCGTTGTTTGACTGATCTGTCAACTTAATTTCACCTCTTTACTTGACTTCTCTCTGTCCTTTACGTTCACGTCGTTTTGTGTGATTTTCGTCCCACTTAATTTCATTTTTCGGCTGATTGATATAATTGCTTCCGAGTACGGTCTGGTAGGATTTTTTTACCAATGTAGGTAGTAAGTTACTTTGTCGAGGCTTATTTTATTAAAGTAATTTAGAACTGCTTCTCTCTCTCATTTCGTCGACAGGAAAGGCATCCGGCGTATATTTACTTACATCCTTCGCTCTACGCGGCTTCCTCCACTCTGTGCTATTTTTACCCGAGAAGTGGTATTAGTACAAATTACACTGAGTTATTCCATCCCGACAAGTGTATACCATCCAGCCATACCTCGGCACTGACGAAAGTCAGGTTAATAGCATTTGTGAGCAGCTTTTCAGCAGCAGAATAGCAACGAGTTTGTTGGAAAAACATCCTCAACCCTTAGGAGACAAGTAAGCTTTCTACTGCTCGAATTTTAACTTGAATATTGTATGTAATTACCCCTTAACATAGGTAGGTTTCATTATCTTCGACTATAAATATTGATAAGTAAATGTATTTGATTAATTTATTAAATATAAGAGTAGATTAATGGATGAAGTTATTAATTTTCATAATCAATTAGTGTTTTTATTATTAGGCTTCTTGATGCTTTCTTGGCACTGTCGACCGAATTGTGTTTCGTAGTAGAAGATAATAACGGAATTGTTGGGCATGCCGTAGCCGTTGCGCAGATGCGAAACAATTTCGCCAGCGGTGCCGAGTAGCTTGGGTTCCCGAACTGGAGACGAAATATGCTTCAGTAATGCAAGATG
The DNA here is from genome assembly GCA_022885665.1 of Triops longicaudatus. Classification (NCBI taxonomy): domain Eukaryota; kingdom Metazoa; phylum Arthropoda; class Branchiopoda; order Notostraca; family Triopsidae; genus Triops; species Triops longicaudatus. The sequence goes on from JAGQDJ010000024.1 coordinate 899,488, forward strand.
AGTTCGTTAAGTTATTTTCCGAAGTCTACTTGAAAAAATATACGGAGTGAAAACTTTCGTATTCTTTAGGAACTCATGGAGAGTTTGCATAAAGATCGAACAGAGGCTGACATTTTCTATAGCCAGCATCCTTCACAGTTGAGTGTAGGCCTGTTGAGCTCGATAGGGGATCAATCCGTTGCCAAACGCCTAGTAACTTGCGTGGTACCTGCCCTAAGGGCGCATGGTAAGATTCCTTAATTGATTTCAGTTCTTGAAAATACTTTAATTTCCATTTCGAAAACTTGTTTTCGAAATTTCTCGCCTTATCTTATGTCTTTTCATTCCTTTGTTAGGCGGTATTTAATATAGTAATAATTGTTAAAATTTTTTATTGAGGTATGCATTTATTAGGGCTGTAAGAACAAAAGTTATTACTTTTGTACTTACTATATAAATTTTAGTATTTTAATGTTATAGTATATGTATTAATAATATTTTTTGTGTTTCGATCGATCAAGGTTCATCCGGATGTCACGTGGAAGTGGAACGAGAGGACACGGCAGCCGTGGAATTCTGCGGGAAATTAGGCTGTATGGAAATAAAAAGGGAAGTGGACATTCTAGAAGACTCAAAATCCTATTTTGGGCGTGTCTTCTAGTGTCTTCCTGTAATTAATTCACCCTGCTTTATGTACTGGCTGAAACCGTTTGGTTCTTTTTTTTTTTAGAAAACTAACTACGTTTGGTCGAAGGTTTTCCAGTCTTACTATTCTTCCATAATCGCTTCTTGTAAACGGCTGCTGTGTCAAACGGCTAAGCCTTATTTTCACACACTTGAACCCCAATTGCTGTGAGATGTGAAGTAGTGTTGTGAATTTATGATTATTTTTATTATGATTTTGTTTAATTGTGAGTTCATAAGATCAATATCAATTTCCAGACGGCATTAAAAGAGATTCCCCATACTTTGTATGCGATAAGATTCTTATAATTCCAAATTCATCATTTGGAATAATTTGATAATGTTCTGTACGTCGTAATATATTGCAATTTGCCTGAACTAACTGTTGACTATAGTATTTCATTTTGAACAAACGCCCTGACAGAAACAAGTCTAGAAATAATCAAAGAACAGTAATAGTTAGTATCTGTGACAAGTTACATAGGTAACATACCACCGGATTTTTTTGTATTTAAAACAAGTATTCAGCAAGATAACCACGCTCCCATTGACAGAAATTGTTTTTTCGAACATGTATCATTGGATTTATACATGTGTTGCGGCATAATTTGTTAAAGTGTTATGGCCGAGCGGTCTGAGTCCTCATCTGGGGACCGTGAGGTCGTGGGTTCGGTCCCCGTGTCTGACGCTTGGTTTTTCAGAGGAAAAGACACTTTCAATCCCCTATCCTGCTTCCTATGGTACCTGGTATATCCCAATAAAATGGATTGCCAGGAGTACCACGGGAAGCAGGAAAGGGGATAGGAAAGGGTGAACGAGACCTCGAAAAGCATGATGCTGGCATCGTGCATCGCACTTTTTTCCATGTTATTCCTTATGGGATTTCAAAATTTTTGGCTCCTGAGACGCCCTTAGGGCATAATTTCATATTCAAGCTCAGTTTTTTCGCATGTTTGAAGGGCTAGCGCAATAATTCTTACAGATTCAGAATCCTCACGCGAAGAGGAATAATTTCCATGGGTTAATTTGCATATTCCAAATATTCGGTCAATTGGAGTACGAGATGATAATGGACGACATCTTTGCCCATACTTGAATACCGTTTAGGTTGACATGCACACCCATATACCATTGCGATGGCCAATGTATTCAACTCACGAAGTGTATAAGACAACGTTTAAATTTCATTTTTTTGTTTTGGGGGGTGGGTAAATACCGAACAGTAACTTATCTTCTACTAAATTAAGGACTTTCGTATGAGAGAAGCCTGAGCAGTAACGTCTGGTGTCGCGTTAAACGAGAGATTTTTCCATTTAACTGAATCTCTCGAATATGCTACTTAAGGTATGCAAAATGCTCCTCTTGACGAAAGCTTTGAGAATCTGTAAAACTTATTGCCGTGTCTCTTCATATAAGGGAGAAGAATGAGTTTGCGTACGTAATTACGCCCTGAGGACGTCTCAGGAATAAAATATTTGAAAACCCATAAGGCAGAGCATGGGAAAAATCGAACGTATATGCATGAATACTACCATCATGCTTTCGAGGTTCCCGTCCGCTCTCTCCATGTCCCTGTTCCGCTTCCCATGCTACATCCTAGTGGGCTTTGGTAATTTCGAAATTAGTTCGAATACATCAAGCGTCGTAGGACATAGCATGGGAAACGGAACAGGGATTTTTTAATGAAAAAAAAAGAACAACTACTCTAGCAGGGAACGAGCCCCCAATCCCACAATTACCAGACAGTTCTTGTAACCGCTCAGCTATCTCACCAAATTAACAATTATGCAAATGATTCATTCAATATCTTGCCTGGTTGAGATGAGATACAAGGCTACCATCCGAAGGCTATTTAAAACAACGTCGTAATTTGTTTCGTCTCAATTGCATGACTTCGTGCAGCAGTATTAGTAATACTCGTAAGTCGTGCTGTTTTACAAATATAGCAATTTCGCCTTCTCGTAAAAAAGAAGCAAAAAAGAAACACATTTACACCTTTTCCTATTTTCTCGATAAATGGAGAACTGAAAGTGTTCCAGTTAATAGAGATGTGTATTTTGATATAAAACGTTAAGCTTGGCTGTAAATTTCGATTGATTTCATGTAAGACCACCTCTATCTACTGCATTTACATATTCCACTGTTTACAAGTACGACAGAAATCTACGTCTTTTTTAGGATAACAACACTTACTAAGCTATAAGAATCCGTACCGAATTAGGTCGCCTTTCGGCAGCTGGGGAAAAAATCACACAATAAGTCATGTTTGAGATAAGTATTGTCTTTCTAGCAACATCGTAACTCGCGTACGTTTTGTGTACATATAACATATTGCTACGGTAGGAGATACTGGTACTCCCAGCCTGGAGAACCGGCATGAGTTACACTGCCGGAACTGGGTGCTTCTTCCACGCGCCTGAAAAGAACACGACAATTGACACTGTCGCGCTTTCCGAGATAAAATTCCATTTCCAAGGGCTCAATGAGATATCCTCCCCTGTAACGAATAAATGCAGTTGTTTCAAATGCGATCTAAACTGTGTTAACATTCACAGTGAAAAGATCATCTGAATTCTTTTCAAGCTTACCAATGATCCGGCATTGTCAATTTGCCCTTCTCGTCAGCTTGTGCTTTCAAGTCGTTAACAATTGACATAATATCTTCTGTAGTAGCGACAGGTGCACTCTGCTGGAAACTCGCGCGGATTTGACTAGAAAGGGGTTCCGTTTCGAAATATTCCTGGCATATATCGCGGGGAAGTTTCAAAGCCTTGCCAAAAATGCGTACCTGTGAAGTAACATTTCCATTTAAATAATGAATTATACGACTTTTGAATCGAATATACTTGCTTAGCCATGAAGATATCTCTGTCTCTGTATGCCCAACAGAAAGTAGAACAGCAAAACGGATTTTCTTCCTAATAATTTTCCCTTCTCACGACTTATGTTTAATATTATTTTTAAGTTACCAAATCTTTTCCTTTCTGACTTTCATAGTCCGTGTAAATAAGGAGCCCATCGTCGCGCATTCCACGTAAATACAATGTCCGGGCACTCGGTTTCCCTTCCCTTTAAACGCCATTATTACGAAAACGGAAGAATGTGTTATAAAGGGTACTTGTTGGCTGTCGCGAAGTTGAAAATGTCCGCTGTAACGATATCTGGATGACTCCTTGCTTCGTTCAACCATGACCTGAACAACTTCATTGGATTCCCGTCAAGAAGATCAATGGGTTCAATCACTTCAACCATTTTCGATGAAACCAAAAACTGCGTGAACAAATATCCCACAGTTCCCTTCCCTAAACTAAACGAATTTTGAAAAGTGTTCTCCTTAAATAGACGATTACGAAATATGCCATGTACTAATCGGCTTTTTACATAAGTCATTCCAGATGTCTGCCAATACGCGACGTCGCAAGAGCGACTTACCAAAACACCATCACAGAACTTACAGTACGACTCGTCTTTTGACACAGCAAATTTTCAAAGGCCAGCTTTCCCACGCAAAACCAGCCCTAGTAATCTGTCTCTTCTGGGACCTTTTAACAGTCTAAAGTTACGCAAAATAAAATTACATGACTACCTCTGATTTCACGTTAAGAAAGCTAGACAAGCTTTCCAGATTAATAACATCTGCGAATGCACTAAGGCAAGGGCATTAGCATAAATTTCAGTATAATGTACTATACAACTGTTTAATACATCCGTGCATAGCCATACAAACTTGGACGGAACCTATGTACAGAAAACCTTCTTGGAAGCAATAGAATCCCCTTGTTTCTCAAAAAACCTAATTATGTAACTTTCCATGTCACTTTGATTACAAGTAAGACCACAATGTCAAATACGAGATCTACACCAACACTGGGAAGCGGACCAGACCAAACTGTTGTTTCTTTTTTATTTTTTGTTTGTCTTTATAGAGACATATAAATATATATTATATATATGCGGTCTAAAATAAAAGCTTTAGATCCTTTCAATATAGGAGATATTTTGTCATGCTATTAAAGATCCTCCTCTATCAACACTCGCCTGTCATCTGAATTTGAATGTTCATCTCCGTCCTCCATTTCAATATGCAACTCAACTTCCGTGGTCGCACTCGCAGGCTCATCAACTTCACGCTCTGATCTTTGGTCAGATCTAACGACTGTCTCACACGAGATATCTTCCAAACGCTCTTCTTCTTGGACACGGGGTTTGGACCAAAAGTCTCTCACAAATCTCCACAATTGACTACTGGGCGTAGTCAATCTAACACGCCTTCCTTCAGACGCGACAACGGGGGTGCTTAAGTTCCTTTCAGGTAAAGGAGGAGGGGGAGGAGGTGGGGGTGGTGGCCGCGAACGCCTAGAACGACGATGACGCCTTCTCTGGCGCTGCAATCGCTCAGGAGGTGTGTCCGGCAAACCCATGGCCATAGCGTAAGTAGGTGGAGGCAGACGGCCTTGGATTGGTAGCCGACCAAGTGTGCTGGACCCACTGGAGTTGTTTCGTAAGGCTAATTGGTGCTCTACGGCAAGGCGTAAGCGATAGAGTCGTAAGGCACAACCCATAGCTATGACTAACAGAAGTGAACATATCAAAGACCCCAAAATGGCAGCCGTAATCACAGAATTCTAAAAAAAAAAAAAAAAAAAAAAAAAAAAAATCGAATTAAAAAATTCCGCGTTCCTAAAGACTGAATTTACTTTGAGGCAGCCTTGTTCATCGCTTTCATCTCCACAGTCGTTGATTCTGTCGCAACGAAGACTACGCGAGACACAACGTGAGTTGCGGCAAAGAAATCCCCCGGTTTCAGGCCGACATTGCGATTCTTCACAATGCTCTTCGTCAGATTCATCCACACATTCAGCAATTCCATTACAGTGTTGCCATGGGAAATAACATCCAGGAACGTGAAGGCAAGAGAGGCGACCATTACAAGAATGAGCTACAAAACAGTATCATTTATAAACGTCGCATTAAATTGTGGAAAGGGAACTTACTGCAGTTGCGTTCGTCCTCGCCGGATGAACAGTCTGGCTTGCCATCACAGCGCTGTCGCAACGGATCGAAACACTCGCCCGACAAACCGCAAGAGGTTAGATTTCCTCGGCACAGCTCCTGTCTCATAACTTCTGGCTCCTTGTTGGAAACCACTTCCTCTATGCTCATTTCCAAGCCTGAACCCGATAACAAAATAATCAATGTTAACCCAGCCTTTTAAAATCGTCAAAATGGTTTACCACATCGGCTGTCTAGCTCGTCCGTTTTGTCAAGGCAGTCATAATGACCGTCGCACATCTGCGCTAACTTGAAACAACGACTTCCATCTTTGCAGATCAGCTCATCATGTTTGCAAGTAGCGCAGCCCATCTCATCTCGTCCTAAGGCACAGTCCCAAGTACCGTCGCAGCGCTGGAGTGCTGGGTCGTAACATTCTGTCAATTCACTTGAACCAGTCGTACACGACACGGAGCCTTTTGGGCATGCTAAGCAGTTTTCTTCGTCGCTATTGTCCCCACACTCATCCCAGCCGTTACATCGCCAAGACTGCAATATACATTTCCCGGAACTGCACAGAAACTCGTCACTTTTACAGACATTTTCCGCCAACTCTGACTGGTTCTGTGATATGTAATCTAGGCGAAAGCCTTTGCCACCTTTCAAGGCCAGATTGACATAAAATTTCACTACTACAACGCCTTTTCCCGTAGTAATAACAGGAGGAGGCGTGGTTTGCCCACAAAGGCGATGGTTCGTATAAGACGAACTAGATTCCGGGAAAACTTTCACAGAAAGCCAATTTTGTGCACAGCACGGCGGTTCAGCGCACGACGAAGTTTCTTCAATATCCACGTACGCAAAACTGCGAAAAAAAGATGAGATGAATAAACATTGCAGGTCTCAGGCTCACATTTTCGTTCATACCTGAGAGTTGTTACCGTTCCTTTACTAAATTTCAAGTGCCACATGCAGCTAGTGTTGTTCACGTAACTTTGATGCCCAGCATCTTTTACAGGGCTGGCAATATACCCTTTGGGTTGGGTGATGGTATGGTGCCCGCATGATGTAGGCCAGATCGAAAAATTATTGCGCTGGTTTCTCCCACTAAACAAAGCTTGGCCTGAAAAACGAAGAACAAGAATTAAGCTATGCGAAATAAATTGAATCTTTAGCCTTACTCAAGTTCACTGTTGTTAACAAAAGGACACATACAAGCGAACTAGGCAACGGGAGGCTTTCCATTTTAGAGCTGGGCTATATAAAGCACTCTACAAGGTCTAAATAAACACATTCCAGCTTATAGACAACACCGAGCTTAATTTATTTTGACAAACTGTCACTTCATTGTTCTTTGTCAACTACCACTTTCCAAGAGCACGACTTGTCTGGGTTTAAGCTTGGGAAAAACAACCAGGTGACTCTAATTTTCGAACCATGAGCCGTGAGTAGAACAGGACGTTGCGTTCCATTTCTAGCCTTGTGCTCTGACTATTTTTGCTCCAAGACGCTAGCATTAACTGGTTGAACGATTTTATTAGGGGCCGGGTCAAGTATGAACCGTAAAGGCAGTAACCATCAGAGAAGCCTTGCAGGACGCAAGGACAAGTGCTTCTTACTTGCCTAGATCTGCTGGAAACCGTCTTAAAAAATGATGCAAAAATAAACCTAAGTCCTTAACAAGCAAGACAACCGCTTTTGTCAGCATTAGGGTAGGCAGCAGGACCCCTGGAAAGCGTTGCCTTTGGGAGGCGAATGTGTTCAGATTTTTGGTTTAAAAGTTTTTGAAAAAGAGGGCGGCGGCGGCATGCAGAGAAACGCCTCCTTTGCTGTTTCCTCCCAATATCCCAGCGTTGCTAGCGAAGTTTTTTTTTCCCTAACCGAAAAATAATATTTTCATTCAAAATTTACGTACTGTGTAAATTACCTGAGCTAATTGACTTTGTAAAACTTGGGATATTTTCAGTTGTATAGCGGCAACGTTGTTTGTTTGATGACAAAATTGACAAGTACTTAACGTCAAAAACCGCTCGTGACTGGTGACAGTTTCCATGGACTAATATCTCGAAATTTGCAACGTTTTAGTTTGTTTTGTAGGTGGGCTTTTTACATTTGTATTTGTACTCCTGTTTTGAAGCCGATTACTTTCTTCCTTGTGCGTTACTTGACGTAAGCGTTGGTTGAAGCAAATCTGTTTGACCCCATCCTCACAGTAAATTAAATTCTCGTCTAACTCAAGTGTTTCTTGTGTTTGCCTTGAGTGGTTTTTAGATTTTGTTGAGCATTATGTCGCAACACCAGCCGGGAAATAGCTCTGCGAGGAGACATGGTAACAGTGCACCTACCAATTACCCTTCTCATGCGCATCAACATGGACACGTACCGAGAGCCAGTCACATTCATCAGGGTCATATGCAACCTGATATGGATTCCGCTTCACTCAGTTCTAGTCGCTTTGACATCGACTGGGAAGCCAAAGAAGTATATAGCTCTCTAAGAAGCGAGTATAGTAATTCAACGTATTTTTGTTTGTAGCGAGAGCTTGAAGAAGCGAGAGCAAGAGCAGCACAAATGGAGAAAACCATGCGGTGGTGGTCAGACTGTACTGCCAATTGGCGTGAGAAATGGAGCAAGGTTCTTTAGGCGTATTAATTTTTGCTAAGCCAGAATACTGATTTTTTTCATGTGTAGGTGCGTTCAGAGCGCAACAAGTCTCGCGAGGAAGCCAAAATTCTGCGAACTAAGTTAGAGTTGGCCTTGAAAGATTGCTCCATTTCCAAACGCGAAAAACAAAACTTAGAAGCTGAAAACGAGCTTTTGCGTCGAGAAATTGAACGTCTTCAGAAAGATTCCCCTCAACCTGGCAACTATCATCAACTGAACTCCATGCATAACGTGGAGAGTCATCTTAATTTGAGCTTTTCGTCGTCTAAATCTGAACTCAACATGGCGCACAGTCCTCGTGTCACGAGTCCTGTTGTGAAAGAAAGCAACCAAGAAGAGGACGACTGCACCAAGGGGGTTATACCTAAGTATAAATCTCCACGCTCTTCGAGTGTCATGACGGACAGGAGCTCGTTACTAGATAACGAGAAGGACAGTCTTGAAAAAGACACTAGAGACAAGTACGATGAAAAAGTAGACTGCGCGTCGCCGCTCAAGTTTCTTGAAGCATTGGAGGCTCAAGATGTAGAGTATTTGCAACAAAAATTGTCTCATCTACAACTACGGCTAGATGAAGCCAGCAAAACCATTCAAGCTGAACGGGAGTAAGCCCAGAACGAAAATAATAACTGTCCTTTATTACAGAAAGTCTCTTGTGTCATTTTTTTTAGCGAAAAATGTGGCCTGCACCGCACGTTAGAATCGCTTCAGTTGGAATTACTGGAACTGCGTAGCAAGCACGAAGATTTACGACTGGCTCGTCAGGAATTAGAAAGAGAAGTACTGTGCTTACAGGAATCCCATCGTCAGCAGCTGCATAATCTACAACAAGATTGCAAAGACGAGGCCCACACGCGAGAGAATTTGGACAGACGGCTCGCTGACCTAAGGGCCGAGGTATTATTACTGTTCCTTTTCGTCAAGTCGGATTGGTGAGCATGACGTATCATTCTATTCATGGTTTCCCTTTCAGCTAGAGCGCTTGCAAGCTGAAAACGCAGCCGAATGGGGAAAAAGAGAACGCTTAGAAACGGAGCGTCAGGCTTTGGAACGCGATAATAAAAAATTACGTGCTGCTTTGGCAGACATGCAAGAAAGGCTGGAAAAACGGAGCAAAGGAGCCACCGTGACTTTGACAGATGGGGAGATTAAACAATTGCAAGCTGACATGGAAGAGCGCAACAAAGTAAATATGAAAAAAGGGAAGCCAAACTTGAATTGTAACTTTAACGAGCCCGTTTTTTGCCATGTGTGTCTATGTCTGTTAGGAGCTTTCGGAACTTCGCCATGCCCATACCAAACTGAAAAAAGTGTTGCAAGAAAAATCGGTTGAATTAGGTCACAGCTTAAGGCGTGCAGAACAATCTGAAGTTGAAGTCAAGCGATTGCGTAGTAGAATTGATGAACTGAAAAGAGACTTGGCTGCAGCCGAGGATGAAGTCGATACTGCCAGCAATTCTATCAGGTTTGATTTTTTTTTTTAAATCTCAAATGAGCATCAGGCTTTCAAGGAAAGTGAAAATTCAATATAGCGTAACCTAACAAATTCGTCCGTTTTTAGGAAGCTACAGCGTACCAATGAAGAACTGCAAGAGCAAGTAGAAAGCTTGTCAGTGCAAGTGGAGCATTTACAAACTCGATTACGATCCTCCAGCAGCTTTTTAAACCGGGATGCGTTATTACACGTTGGCAGCGATGATGAAGCACCGGAATTTTGAAATTTTTTGTTTCTTTTGTTGAAATAGAAAGTGGACTCACAAATCTACTTAACGTACTTTTCCGGATAAGCAGCCGGTACTTAATGGACCATGGCAATTGGCGTGATAATAACCCTAACATTGTTCGAGAAAGCTTATACATCATTCATTAGACATTTTTTTACCTTTAGCTCCCTTATTAACTATTTCAAAGAGATTATTCGAAGTGTGTAGTTTTTCTTTTGCGAAATGTAAATACAAGTTTTTCCCCAAACTATTGCCTGTAAGTAATTAAAAAAGAGACTGTTTCAAGTTCAGACTCAAAGATCCATCTTTAATTAACGCTGCTCTGAACGAATTAAGGGAAAACGCTTGATTACCGACATGCTTGGCTCAGTTACATATAATTTCTTACTTTTATTTCATTTTAGTTTCGTAGACATGTCAAGAGAAGCTGTGACAAATTCTTAACAAAACTTTTGCTTCACTCAAAGGAAAACAAAAGCTGGAATAAAAATGAAAGACTCTGAGGTCCGTTTAACAAATTCCTCTCATCAATGCTGCTATATATGCGTTAAGTGAAAAGACCTGACTATCATCATCATCAGCCCAATCCCGGAATGGACGCTGGCTACGAAATGGGTTCTTCCTGACCGTGAGCACGACTCTGGCTTCAGGTACAGACTCGCAAATTCTAGCTACGTCCGCTTCACATTCTTGCAGAGTGTACGACGTCAAGACAAAAGGGACTGACGGTTGGAGTAAGAATGGTAGAGAAGGAGACCACGAGAAAGGGTTACTGGGCGGTGCTTCATGAATACCGCAATTGAAAGCTACGACTACATCGGGACGAACATAAATCGGCGACTGGACATAGTCGTGATATAGGAACCCGTGGGCCATCTGAAACGTGATCTTTCGGCGATCTAGTAGAGAGGTATAGATAGATTCCGATCCCAGGTCTGGGCCAATAAAAATGAGCTTCAAGCGTTTCAATTTCGGTAACCGGTGAAGGAAGACGAGCCATTTCTTGAGATCAACGCCTTCAATGATCATTTCAGATCCAACAATATGCATCACCAACTCGCTGCAACTCTTAAAATTGAAGAGACAACCGTCCTGGGTAATTTGCTCCAACGCATAAAGAACAGACAACGGAAAGCTCAAACGCTCGCTAAGGGACACCAATTGAACAATAGGTGCCGTGTAGGATGAAATATCTAAAATCGAATGCACTTGATTCTTGAGGGCTTCGCAGCACGTCGAATTGTACGAATAAGCTTCACTCATTAGCGCGAACATGTCGTCGGGTAGGGTTCGATAGGAAGCTAAAATTCGGTCAGGCAGTTTAGGGAACTGGGCTCCATTATGCAATTCGTACAGGTACATCAGCTTTGATAATCGCAAGTAAAAACAGGAAAGGTCATGCTGAACTCGGTCAGAACTATGTTCTGAACAGAAAGCAACGGATAAACAGTTGACGCAATCTTGTAGCACAGACTGATCGTCGTTGCGACAGAGGAGACAAACTCGAGGAAATTGCAACATTTCTGCCTCATCTATCAGGAGAGATCGGCCCATTTTTTGTTCCAAGATACCAATTAGCGTACTTCGCAGAGTGTTCCATTCGAGTTTAGTTAAGTTCTGGGTACCGTGAAGGAGCGAAGATTGGCCCCGTGACTTGATGAGCTTGTTAACTGTTGTGCACATAGGCTTATGCGTACCCCAATGCTCTTTCTGGTGCTCGGGACTGCAGTAAGCAACAAGTTTACAGCCTCCACATCTTTTCAACGTAGGCGAACTGGCTCTGCAAATGTGACACAAACTTGCGTAAAAATGGGGAACTAGGACAGTACCCAGTGCAGAAGGTCCTTCCGGTGGTTCTTCTTGCATATTTGTGCATCTAATTCCCACTTTTTGCTGTGATTTAACTTCGGGTAATAGACTTTAAAAACCCTCCACAAGTTACTGATTTGCATATGCGATGATTTCTTAACTGTAAAACATCCATTAAAGCAGCTGATAAAAATCAACAAAAATAAAAATCAACAGTAAAAAAAATACTTACTGAGAAACGGCTTGGGAAATTAATAAAAGTTAACGCCAGCTCGTTTGTTGACACCATTTCATTTTCCACGCGGACAGGCGTTTAGTATCGATTTACATTCTGGCGCCACTTTTTGAAAGCTTGATTCGCAGCGTCCATAGAGAATATAGCCCGTCTTAACCACTTTCTTGCAAACCGTGAAATTTTATTTGATAATTATAAAAGACTTTAAAAGCGCACTTTCCATGCAGAACTAAAGCACTAGAAAAAGACCTATTAGAGAATTATCCTCATACGGACCATTTTTCAGTTTCGAAAATTCCTCACATATCGAAACTTCATGGTTACAGAGGAGTGGACGAACAGAAAGAGCGAAAACTGAATAAGTGCTGAATAAAAAAAAATGTGGACAGTCGCTTTGGTTCAATGAGTAAAAAAAAAATCTTGTACGAAACAATTTTTTCTGTCCGCAAACAAAAAAGGACACGATGAAGAATTGCCATAAATATTAAGACTAGTAAAGAGTCGTCATCAAGTACGGTATCCAGAGTTATGGTTCGGGTTTGGGGGTTCAACATGCGATTTTATTGGACGTTTTCATTTTGCCTATGTTTACCATTACAAAATAAAAATGACAGGGGGAAGGGTGTTAAGCCCCTAATCTCCCGACGCTACGGGCCTGAATAATCGAGAAATGTATGCATCAATTACTGTATAAGAAATACGCATCTTCACTTAGTATTTATTTTAGTATTTTTTTAAGTATTGTTTCGTTGTGACGGCCTTTGTTTATTTTATTAAGCTCACAAAATGGGTAAACCAAAAAAAGAGTTGGACACTCCAGATTTTCGTTGTTTGAGAACGACATTGTAGTTAGCGAAAGACTAGTTTGATGGAGCTTTTAGACTAAATTTTTGAAAATCTCCACGCAATTGCTTTATGCAAGTTAATTATGGAAATACAAACTGTCCCTGGAAGTGTGATGCTTAGCAGCGTGGTGACATTTCATCGCCATTTACACAATAGTCCAAAACTCGCGGGACGAGTGACACGCGAATGGACACTCCCACCTTCGCTGGAATTTCATTGACGTGAATGCAGTTAAATTTGTCTCTAGTTACAATTTTAGTTGTTTATTTTTGAGTTACAAGTAACGTAAAAAAATTGTCACAGAAATTGCTCAAATGAAACACTATCGTTTTAAGTACATTACACGAAAGCTATTATCACAGAAAACTATAGTCTTTGACAACTACGAAAAAAAAACTGCACACATGTATGTGAGCAGTTTTTCAGCCTCTCTTGACGTGCATTTAACAGGGGCTGCTTCTGAGCTCATTCTTTTTATGAATATTGCAATGTAAAAAATAAAAATAAAAAAATATCCCCTGTGGAAAACTGCACCAAAACAGCGGGAACCAGGATGGGACTGTTTTGCTTCCAATAATTTGTCGTAGAAACGCTCCCTAAAAATGGTAGAAACAAAATAGGGACATCACAAAACTAAAAATTGGTAGACTTGAGCACCTTATTGTGATGTGTACTTCCTAATAATGATTCTATTCCCCAAAGTTTGGTAATGAAGTGAACTCGATTTTAGCGCCAATATAAGATTTATTTAGACCACATACTTTTAGTAATACTTCCCCATCATTTGGTAGGTATAGTCCACCTTTTGGTAGCAGGAACCAATTTTTGGTTGCGATTTTATTTTGGGTGGTCATTTCTTTGCCATTTAGTGTTACCCCTTTCTTACAGTTTGTACCGTCCGTAAATAAGAGTCTAAAATAAGGTTGTTACTCGCCTTCTATATATGTATAATAAAAAGGCAAGCCAATACACGAAAGCTATTGCACGATTTCACATAAAAAGTCTACGCTCGCTAGACCCAAGTCAACCGAGTAGTGGGAAATCCAGCACGCATTTTGGAAAATATCATGTAAATACCTTATCAGGTTCTCAAGTTCATGGCATGAGAGTAACGGCACCAAAAACATCCTTTGACGTTGCATCTTCCATGTCGCATTATGGGTATTTGGTAGAAGTCGATGCCACGTTCTGATTTCCCTAGCGGATTTAACTTGGGGGGTAGGGTGGGGGGTGGCCAAAAGTTGTCAAAGTTCCTTTCAGACTCGTTCTAACACATCTCACAAGGGGTTCAAATATCCTCAAAGGAAGCGCCTTCACCTCCAATCTCTTATTCCTATTTTTTTTCCTACGCTAAGCGCACATGCCACAGCAATCCCGTTTGCTGCAAATATTTACATACACGATGGAAAGAGGTACGTATCCATTCCCTCTTCGTTTTCGAGCAAGTTAAGTTGGTTGGCAACATTACCCGATGAAGTGATTTGGCTTAACGAGGAAAGGGATCTCAATCAAATACCAGCCAGGGCTCTGAGCCCGGAGTCTTCTGTCGAGTCTTGGTACCCAACTTCTGGTGCAGACAATAGCCCCAAAGAAAGATGAGTTTCGATTAAAGAGAATTACAGTTTCGGCAACAGCACCAGCTCCAGCAGCCTTTCTTGCCGTTCCCTGGACGATTTTTCGCTTAACCCGCCCCTTTTCTTCTCCACTGCACTATCCTTCTATCTTGTCTATTGATGTTCTATAACATTCCCCTCCATCTTATTTGCTCTTTTTCTCCGTTTCTTTTACAATGGAGTGCACGATGGCTTTGTTTCTCTCTCCTACACCAAATGCAATTAGGCACCCCAGCTCGGCGAAAAGAGGCGACTTTGATGGGTGAGCTTTTGACTCCTGCTTCTTGCACCAATCAAGAAGGCTGCCAGCACAACTATTGTACTTAAACGGATCAAAAAGTTACAAACGGACAAGTTATCCGACAACCCTTAACTTTTGATCCTTGAACCACAAAATAATCGAAATCAAACTCATCTCCGTCCTTCACGGGATTGTGTTTATAAAAAGACCATCACAAGATTTTTTTTTCTTTTAGCCCTTAATCTCAACTCTAACCGTCTAATAAGCTTTAACCAGTTTGTACAGAGGCAAGTGCTGCAAGGCAGGTGTAAACGTGTTAAAGAGCAAGACCCATCGCCGATTTCACCGCAGGGAAGCTAGCATGAGCTCCTAATTTTCGCGAGTAATACCAAGGGTTTTTCAGTTGAGTAGTCAAAAAGTTCAGACTTGGATGGGTTCGGAACTGTCGGAACACCTTCGCAAATTGGGGTAGCTTGGCATCTCTTTTCTTTTGATAGGCCATCCCGTTCAGATGAAAGCTTAATGGAGGGAAGTTCTTAACGATGCGGGTGATTAATGGGTCAGCCAAGAAGGGAGAATTTGACATATTCCACTGCTACTTGGTTCGCTGACCTAACTTTTGATTTGTTCTTCTTTTCTGCTACGCTGTTCATCACAGCTAACTTTCTTAAGGGAAAAAAAGGGACTAGTTTTCGCACGGTCCGCATATGGCCTCGTGAGAATTGAGGAGAATAGAAACGTTCTCTCTCCCCTTATCGACTTCTTTCCCTGCAACACATTTTTTTTGCAAGTACCGTTAAAACCCCGACTGTCAAAAGTTCACGGTTGCTTTAATGCAGACGCTTTAACTCGCTAGTATACTTTCCAACATAAATCTAAGCCCACCAATAAAGTTGGCATTAATAACCCTGCTTGTGATGAAACGCGAGAGATACATACACTCCAACAAAATACTCGAAAATTACTAGAAAAAACGGGACTGTGTTATTAAGTATAATAACTAGTTTTTCGCAACCACAGATTGACTTGACGAGGAGGCTAAGCATTTATCAGCCATTTTAGGTCGCGAACCAGAATAGGGAAAAGCTCATCATCTGGATTGGACAGACGGTGCTTATTTATCTTAAGTGTGTATAAGGTTTGCCCTTAGGGGAACAATATCTTGGTATAGTACGCTAACTCGTGAAGGAAAGCTGACGCGGGGGGCTGTTCATTACACTTCGATAAGGGGGACCCAATCTATGGGACATTTCAGCTCGAGTGGCTGAATGAGCACGTGACATTGTAAGGTCGCGTGATTTACGGCTAATTTTAATGAGAAGACCCGAGAAGACCCTTTCACTAGCTTGACTGTCTTCTTTAGAGGGGAACTCCCAGCAATTGGATGAATAATTAACGCTTATCATAAGCCAGCATCACGGTGAATAATGTAAGTATATCTTAGGAAAACGTCATGCCCCTCCTCCCTCTTAGAAAGGCAAGGGAAGCTCTTCAAGTCACGGTTCTTTGTTAACGAAAGAACAACGCGATACGAGTCGCAGTTAGAAGCAAAAATATTACCGAAAAAAAGCTAATGACGTGTTTATCTTGACGTAATTTTTAAAAAGAATGACTAGCCATTTCTCAGTATATGTTTTCTACGAAATGGTGAGATATACGAGACCCGATAGATTATTTGTAACAAATAACAGCCAACGCATGCCAGGAAACCATTCTTATCCACTATTTCCCGCCCTCAATCATCCCCCGACTGATCTTTTGGAACCCGAGTTTGAGCTCATGTAGCTCGTGACCAACCGACATCACAACTTGCTTGTTCTACCCTTCATCGACCCACCGAAAAGTGTCCCTTAATCGAAGCACAAGTAAGACCCAATCGTGTTAAACCCTTGATGTAGGCTAAAACGCACCCTGATCAACTCCACCAGCGGGTAACCGGCTTCAGTAAACGTCGGCGCTTTGTGTACATGGACTGTGAAATACTCGTACGAATATAGCGTGAAATAGAAGCGGGAATCTTGCAAGCAATTTTTTTTTTTTTTAAAAAGCATGCAGGCGCCTAAAGAGCGAAACATATTCCGTGCACGTCTCTTCTACCAAATGCAGGTACCTTTTCGGTTGAATAAACCCTTAGACTCCGGGACATTAAAAATCAGCCAGCAACCTCCAATTAACAGAGCAGGTGAAGAACCTTCGTGTTGCCTTGTTCTCGTAGGTTCGTTATTGTTAGCTCGTGGGACTTAATGAGGGAAGCACGCTTCCCAAGTTTCGCTCCTTTCCAGGGGGTAAAACGGTTTTCAATGCGAGGAAACTCCAATCAACCTATCATCTCATACATGGACTTGTTCATTGTATTGAAAACAGTGTTAATGTGCCACAAAAAAAAAAACCTACAAAAAGGCCTCGTGTGGAAAATCCCCGACACAGGCTTGTACAACAAATACACAGAGCATGTAGAAGGTCATTTGTGTTCCCGTAAAATACTTCAAGACAATATCACGGCCTCAGTAATTGCACACGTCAAACCACACGCGAATGTTGCCAAACAGAAGGATTAAATATCTCTGTCAGGTAAATTTATGACTTGGGCACTACCAAGACGCCGATTACAGGTTATCTTTTTCGAAATGTGTTTTTCTTTTTTTTACCATTTTTTGTTCGCTGATCGTTATACTCCGTGACGAGATGCCGTTTTTTTTCGCAATTTGCTCTTTATTACGCGATCGCGTGAGTTTGCAACACCTAAACAAAGCGTATAATCTTTCAACAGTTCACGGGCCTGGGCGTCTACTTTAGAGAATGTCTGTAAGTAATTTTCGCATATAACTGTAATTCCGATTTACATTAAAACCCATCTCGATTTGCGACTCAAACAACAACATCAGCAAAAAAAAGGCTCCTTTCATCACGCCGGCCTCTGGGTTTTTGAAGATCCCGATTTTATCACCAAGTTGCATGTTAACCAGAAATTATAGCAAAAGGTTATGCAAAACACTTTATGAAATTTCATGAGAAAATGCTGCAAGTCCTCTCTATCATTATTTTTCCAGTGAAATCCCTTTAGCCAATTTGAAGCACTCAACAGACCTTAAAAGTATCCTGAACACATAATTAGGGTATATCAAACCGTTTACCGTGTTTTGCA
Organism: Triops longicaudatus; assembly: GCA_022885665.1. Lineage (NCBI taxonomy): Eukaryota > Metazoa > Arthropoda > Branchiopoda > Notostraca > Triopsidae > Triops > Triops longicaudatus. The sequence goes on from JAGQDJ010000024.1 coordinate 917,420, forward strand.
AAGTGCTGGACCGAATCGCTCGTACTCAGTAACCTTAAGTTGATACACGGGTTGTTCATTAATTTTGTTTTACCCCGTTACGCTCCGTTTAATCTCAATTCTCCATCTCCTAACAAACTAAAAACAAAAAGCCTCACCGTTTTAAAGGCATAGTTATTAATTAATGAGACTCCTGCATGGGTTTTGCATCTAATTAACATCTCATTGCAAGTGAACAAGCATATGGCTTCACGTCGTAAAGGCGCAACGGCAAGATTAGTATCACTCGGACTTTTTCTAGCCCACTGTACGGTTAAGCGCAAGATCCCTACGGGGAACGATATACAGCCACAGCCCAACAAGTGCGTAGTCAGAGTGAAGATTGGGGGTTATGCAGGAAAACATTATGCTGTTCCATCCTCCCCGGACCCGTAGCAGTCGCGTACAACATGAAGATTTGCATCTCGGACATCGTAAACGCTGGGACAAGTCAAAAGAAGGGAGCAAGAGCATACACGGCAGTTGAAGTGGCTCAACCTCGGACTGCGTGCGACAGGCGATAAGCCACAACTACAGGAGTCGTCATTGCGCCCGCTGTAGCCAGCCCCCTGGTCTCGTGGCTTAGATTTCCACTCCGCATTTAATGCTACAGAGGGAAGTGATCTTTTTACATCAGGCTATATTATTAGGGTGTACGCTGCTGTCTCGCAGAAGAGGTTTTGCAGTTTGATGAATGATAATTACATTGGCTTCCTACATAGAGGGTTAATATGCCCGCGAAAAAGGAATCGTTTTGGGACGAACGAAACGAGGAGGATGCTGACCGGCAAGTCCAAGTAGGGACTTTTACAACCGGACTCTATGTAGGGGGAGGAAAAGCACTAGTAGAAGAATCCCCTTTAGCTGAGGCATTAATACCCCTTATTGCGATCGAAACCTGGAACGGTCCTTTAGTCCGAAAGCTTGCGATGTGACCAAGCTAGTTGTGCCGGAATTAAGGGAGTCACGTTTGGTCACTTTCTACCACCCTTCCCTACGCGCAATACTCCGTTATAGGGTTCGTTTTATGAACGCAAACGTCCCTAGAACACGAATCGTTTAAGCCCTGTGTGATTATCACAACGAGACTTTGTAACCTTCCTCTTAGGAAAATCTCCAGGAGTTTTCTTCGTAGAGAGTTTTCTTTTCTCGTATGACTGCTTCGATTAGGATCTATCAAGCAAGTTGAGTGTGAAGGTTTGGAGTTGGCACAGGTGCAAATAAGGTGTGATGGTTAAATGAGTTTCGCTAAGGTGGGCGATGATTAGGAAAAAGGGGTTCTATTCGGAGGAGATGGTACGTGTGAGCCCATATAATGCTTTGGGTTTTGCTCATCAAGAAAATTTTTAGCCCGGTCGCGCGTGAGGGATCGCCCCTTGTGGCTCCTTTTCAGTGGAGGGATCTATCGGGCGCCCAAGATGGATGAGGGACTTCTCAATGTGTCAGGGAATCCTTCCTCGCCCTTCCACTTCATCTCCATTTTATGAGGAGGCAATGTGAGTCTGAGTGGAGAGCCCTCACAAGGTGTTTTGAAATAAATAAATAGCCGTGCTACCTGAAGTGTGGATGCACACATGTTCTACACCAAAAAATGTCAGCCCTTCAAAAGGCTTTCTTTTGCACCATTAAATAGCAACCCAACTTCCTTTTCCTCATTAAAAGTTTACCATGGACCATGGTGGGAAAACGCAGCTACTACAATTTTAACAGGTACCTACAATTGCTTTTTTCAGCCCTTTACTTGGGCCCTGGCAACAGTTTCTGACAACTGAGGCGCCCTACGAAGCGCACACCCGCTTTTTGGGATCGTTGGTAAAAAAGTGAAAACTCGTATGCTGTCAGTTTGAGGAACGAAATCAGACTGGGCGCAAAAATAAAGTAAGGCAGTAGGTTTACACACAAGATGTATTACCGTAGCCAAGTTCTCCAGCGTGAAATTGTAAAAGAGCTTGTTTAACTATGCAACATCATTTGGGTTTAGGGATGCACGAAGAGCAAAACCTTTACGGAAAGAAGAAACCAATTGTTACCGTGACAGAAAGACATTTGTTTTACTGTCCGACAACGAGTTCAAAAAGGCGGCAATCGTTGTACTGCATATCGTTTTTACGATTTTTTGTTTCCAGCGGGCGGTGGTTAAAAGGAAACTCGAAATTGGTTCTCGCGACAGACGCAGAAATGAAGAAAGCTGTTTGTATGTTTCTAGGGAAAAACTTGGCAGGCGGTCAAGGAAAAGAAATGCGTACGCTCAATATTAATTCGCCTGCACTTGTTATGGCCGGCCAGATAAAAATACAACTTAAAAAAAAAAAAATTGGCTCAAAAAGGCAGAGATGCGAGTATTTGGGGGTAGAGCTGCTGGATGAATACAACTAGGGTTTCAAGAGGAGCTCATTAACCCTTTTGACTCGTGCTCATCTCGATGGAGCATAAATCAGCCTGCCTTATTGTTGTCATTTACAACATCCTCTGCCACTCCTCTGCACGATCTCATCAGGGATGAAACCTAGAGGAGGCTGATCCTCATAAAAGTTGAGTTTTTGCCTTCCAGTGGAGGCAGCACAAGTCTCGGCAAGCCCCTCGTCCCCCGAACCCCTTCAAATAGCTAAACTTGCGCCAAAACCTTCAAGAACGGAATCCGTTTTCTTTCAAACTTCACCTCTCCTCTAGCTATTAAGTTCCTATATGCTGGCAGTCAATGCTTTAATGCGAGTACTTTGGTAGGTATCCAACATTTCTAGGGCTAAAATAAGGTCTCGAGAATCACTTGGTGCGTTTCAGCGAGAGAGAGCCAAGCCTCACTGGGACCAAAAGAATACCGAGAGAAAAACGCTTGACTATAAAAGTAAGTGGGAGTGTCACTCTGCTTAAATTTCCCTTTCCACCTGAAACCTAATAACTGTTTGGCGCTAAGGGAAACCTCAACTTTATCGCCTAGATTTTTCCTAACAAGCTGTGAAGCATATACACACACATGATATCTCGCAGACTGCTACTGCTCAAACTTTTTATGCGACTACAGCCTTTTGGAACTCTAGTAAATGAGCCCAAAATGTGCCGTATAACATTACTATAACTACAGTTCGCTCAAGCCTGAATAACTCTGCATAAACAAATTCGTTATTATTCTTCCCTTTTAAGGGGATATCTATACGTGTGTGTGTGTGTGTGTGCTGCGGTGCCTTTTATACGCTTCGCTACCTTCCTGGAAAATTTTCCGGCATAAGCTTAGATTTCCCTTTGAAAGCCTTCCTTGCTACGGCTGATTAACAATTTGCTATTCACGAAAAAATAACTTTGTAAAGAAAAACGCAAATCCAAGGCAACATGCAATCAATTAATATCACGCCGGAAAACGGGAGCAAAAACCCCCACGGTATGAAAAGTAAAGTTGGGAAATTAACCCCGTAAATTCTTTTCAACAGTATACTACCCACGGCGAGATCGACATAATCGCCCAAGGTTTTTAGTGGTAGAAGGCTCCCCGTGGAGATCAATATTCATAACTAATAACCAAGTGGCAACTGCAGGCTTTACCACACACGATTACTGCCGAGTGCAATGGGAATTTCGGGAAGCTTAGAATCTATTATTGCCTAGGATAGTATAATAAAAGAGTAGAACAATTCGCCTTAAAATCCAAACTAGCATACTTTTGGCACATTGGGGTAGTTACACTAGTAGCACTGTACTATTAGGGTAAATGAACTTTGTTCTCCATTAGATGTGTGTATGTATCTACGTGTGTCCAATACGGCCACACAACCAAGCTGCACGAAACATCATTAAAACATCATCAAAATTTTAGCCACAAAACTTAACGACGGCGTCGCTGGTCAACCCCCTGCTGCTGATTTCCCGTCCAAGATTAAGTTCATCCTTTTGCTTTTACCCAGGCAAAATTGTCTTTCCAATCATCATTCTCCTAAATATACATCAAGGGCATTGCAGGGGCTGAGGATGTCTGCGGCATCACTCGCTCCGCCGCATGGGTTGAGATATGGCACTTCCTGTGTCATTGCCAAACTCGGGGGTTCTACCAACGACCCCCAGAAGTCCGCTTTCGATGAGATTTCCGCAACATGCGCTCCAGATTTATGGTTATATAAACAGAAGGACATAATCATGTGTGGCCAATAAAGCAGGTGAGATATAATGGAGGCACTGGTGGTTACGGTCAAGAGAAAGGATCGTGGGAGGTCTCGGTGATTATTTTTTGCACCCCCCCAGCAGCTAAGATAACAGCGAGGAGCCAAGTCAGCGTCAGAACATAAAACCTCACGCACTAAACAGCCTAATTAAGCCTGATTGGCTCCAGATAAAACAGAAACCTTACATAAAATTTCTTCCCCTCACTAGCCGTCACACACTACCGCTACGGCCTATACGGCCTACACTACATAAAGGAGTCCAAAGTGGCGGAAGCTCGGAAAGGAGGAAACATGCTTTCATTCTCTTTAGTTAATTTCTCCCGCGCAGTGTGTCAATGTGGGCTAAAGGGTGCCAGGTTGATAATTCCCGGTTACGAGAAAAAAAGGCCTCCATAGTGGAAGGAAACCCCAGTTAACTTGCTACTGTGCAGGAACTAGACGCAGTCGAGCTTAACCTTACATTCTTTTTATCTTTTGCTTTATTAGGCCTACACAGGAACACGTTTACGGGAAGGGCGAAGCATTATTACTGTATTACTCTATACCTTTACTTTTCTCTGAAAACGTACCTCTAACCCCCAACCCTCGTTTCATAATACACTAGGGAGTAAACGGTAGCACGACGATGGAAAAAAGTGAAGCGTTAGCTAAGAGAAGGGGAGATAAAAAACGAACTTCCTTGTTATCTGATTTGAAACACAGTAACGCTACTCGTGTTGTAGAATATGAACTAGCCACTGAGAGTTTTGTTGTGGAAGAAGATGAAGCGCGTTTAATTTTACGCTGTTATCACTATGGCCATGTGCTGGCAGTGATTGAATAACTCAATTTGTTACTTTCTTGACTCTTTTCCCTCCTCAGGATTCCTTTTCTACAACCATCAGGAATAACTGGCTAAATGAACGAGCAAATCTCGTACAGCTAACTCAGGATGATTAATTAATGTGTACAGAATAAGGCCATCGGCCCGTAAAAGTTACCGAAAAAAAACTTACAGAAAAGGGGGAATAAAGGTGGGATTTGACGGACAGGACTAGACGGCATCTAAGAATCCATTGTGGCACGAATGCTGCAGCTGCGACAATCCGTGTAGTGACAGGTTGACACCCTTGCTTCAGGAACGGCCAAGTTTTACACACTGCATATATCAACCTTCAGTCGCAACCTTCATCTCCATAAAAACGCTAGGAATATTAATCTAATTCCCGCGCCACCTCTTTACTGCGTTCGATATGTCATGCACGAACGCAGTACGCAACACTCCGTGTGACTGGCTTGCTAATTTTCTCTTAAATGGCCCAAGTATGATTTCTGAACCATTTCAGACACTTTATTTCTCAAGCTTCCTGTGTCAGTCATACACACAGGAAAAAAAATGTCTCAGAGTCATTCATGCAAAGTTTTGGCAAAGTTATATCCCTCCACAAAAAAGTGACGTTAAATAGTGCCTGGTACCAAGCTTTTAATTGGAGGCAGGCAAAACGCACCACGTGGCGACGGAAACTGCACAAACGCTGAACTAGCGTTTGACCTCTATTGACGCGGGCGTAAAGGGCGAACGCCAACGTGAACACAAGGGGGAGGGGGGAGAGACGGGGTAGTGTGTAAGGAAAAGCTGAGAGGCATTCCTGGGTGCTCACAAGGTTTTAAGAAGACATTAAAATCCGCTCTTCCCTCCGCCCACCTCCCCCACTTTTCCTTTGCAAACTGGCGGAACAAAATACACACCAAAATTCGTGAAGGCGAAATAACAACGTTGACATATATGCAAAAGAAACCTTTGCCCAAGTCCCGTACCGTCAGTTTTTTTTATGTCCTCCAGTCAGTACATTTCCCCTTACAGAGCTTTGGCAAAAATTTCCTTAACAAATGCCTAACTTTTCCAGGCTGCAGGCTGACCGCCCTTGTCGTAAAAAGAAGAGAAATAAAACTATGCGCCAAGACGACGAGCGACGCCCTTTCCGTAGCACAAGAACAGGCTGAAGAAAGAACTGATCTTTTACTTCTATGACAGTAAAGTCAAACTCACCGTAAAGGAATCACCCAAGGTTGGGTTCAGTTGGGTTTCGTAATGTTCTCTCTTCCTTCGTTTTTAGTTAAAAGATTTTTTTTACGAATTATGTTGTTTATTCTTGCTCTTTTAAAGGAGAGGACAAACACTCGGCAAAACAACCTTGCACAAAAGACTCCCGCAAAAAGACGTCCCTCTCGCTCTACATGAATCAATAATAAAGCGCTCTAGGATAAACATGGTACCCGAAACGTCCGATGACTCAAATCGAAAAATAACAACCGTGAACTGGTCAAATTCAGCGGATTGCTTAGCCGTCTTGGAAAGCATCCCAGTTTCGGAGAAAACTGAGAAAGAAAACCAGTTCCATGATCGAAGTTTGATCATCCCTACATCCAGCATACTAATAAAACTCGAGTTTTGTTGCTGCAAAACGTATACGACTTGAAGGAACGTAGTCATGTAACAATGCAATATCGCAGGAGTTAGATCTCCTTTTTCTTTCTGAACAAAGTTCTGAGGGTGTCTTTTACTGATCTGCTACCCCCTGTAACCCTCCCACGCACCCTTTCTCCTTCCTTTTTACGAGCCTTTTTTAAAAAGCCCATACGTGCACGCCCTAGGTTCCTCATTATCCGGGTGACTTTTGTGACTCCCGGAAGGCATGTAAGGAAATTACAAAGACCCGTGTTCGGTAATGAGATGCTCAAGTGCAACGCCGACCCTTTTTGTCATCTTCTAGGAAGCTGCAAGGGAGCTTCTATAGGCTCGCTCCCATTGTCTTTGACAAGTCTCTGCGAGGGTTCTGTATCAAACTTCATACATCAGTTTGTTCCTCAAGTCTTGCCTCTTTCTCAGCGTTAACAAGGGATAGTTAATACATGCAGATTAACTACAAAACCCCAAGCAGCGAAAAGTCAAAATCTCGGCCAACAAGTTCTAGAGGTTTTTCCAATCTCATTTTGCATTACAGTCGTGGAATTACAACATGAGAATGAATACGAAACAAACATAAAGTAATCAAAATGAACTTGAAAACCAACTTTTTCGGGTGGATTTTTATTCTCATCTTTTCTTATCATCCTTGTACCATAAAAGAAAAAAACCTGCTATTACAGTCATGGAGTAACAAAAACGAAACTTCCAAGTCCAACGCTTACGAAAAGCAATTCCTACGCCCCAACAAAGAGACAAAAAACTTCTTATATAAAAACATCCCCCCTTTTCAGGTCTTGGCCTTAAAAATTCACTATGTAAGACTTCCCTTGAGCTTGGAGTGAAGATAGAAAACAATATTGCAAAAAAATGGCGAGTTAAGACAATCAACCCAGAATGGATTTCTAACTCGCCTGAGTGTGCTAGTCCGACGTTTTTGCTGTAATCTGTTTTCAGAGACCCTCGCTCTTTGCGCCCACAGCTTCAGTCATCGGCCAGCGTGAGCTGCGGTTGTGGTAAAAAAAAAGTGAAGAACAAGAAAAGTTTTCGAAGAACGAGGAGAAAAAATCGCACTTCACGACCCGATTAAGAGTACCCAGTACTGCAGCCAGGAACTGGATGTTACCAGCAAAAGTTGGCAGAGGAGAAAAAAGTGATTGTTATGCAGGTTAAGAATATATATGCAAGATGCAAACGGGGAAAATCGTTCGTTGGGTTTTTAGGGGCGTCTGAAATGTACAGCACTGACCTTAATGCTGAGTCCGTGACTAGAAACTTGGAGCGTCGAATTTTTTTCTTCTTGGCTCCTCTTTTCTCTTTTTCTTACGTCTCCTGATCCCGCAAGGAGACTTAAAGAACTCGTGCACAGTTCCAACACTTTGAAACGTTTGGGGAGCATGTCATAAATGTTGTTCACGAATTGAAGACTACAATACCGTCCTGCTACGAGTAAGAGCTCAGCAGCAGCTGAGATGCAAAAGAGCCTTGATTTTCTGTAATGAGCATGTGGTTCTGGCTCTCCTTTATCCTCGTCATGCTCTTCCCAATTTTTCGCTCTATTTCAGATTAAAGGATTCTCCCTTTTTGCCTTTCCTTGCAAAATCAGACGCTGATATACCCACAAGAAATACAGCCATTTTATTACATTTCGTTTCGTCCTATTTCAACTTGGTTTTTGCAGTTTTTTCATTTACCACGGTAAGGGCGGTACGAAAAAGAAAGAGAATCGAGTTAAAAGAGAAAGGATTTGTAAGCTATATTGTTCGTCAAAGCTCATGTTCGTTAACTGAGTTTGCCGAAATTTCATGCACTGGAAAATCCACTTAAGCGTTAATGACACTCGGTGGCTCAAACAACTGAAGTTGGCGTGGTGCAGTGCTTTGACGAATGCGACTATGCACGTGCTGACAATAACGGAGAGCAAGAGCATCAATCCCTTCCTAAACTTAATCTTTCCTGCACCCCCCTCCATTTTTTTTTACTATTTTTTGGGTATTTGTCTGCACTTCTTTTAAACCCTCTTCATCACGCCCGTTACATTGTTGGCGCACAGAGCGAAACACATAGCCACTCGAGTAACAACTCTCTTGTTCTCTCGGGATTACACAAAAGATGCGCTATTTTTCTCCGTATACCTCTGCGTGTATTGTACGTTCCTTCCTATTGCACTCCATACTTGAAAAAAAAAGACGAAAAAGGTAAGAGAGGATGTTTTGTAGGCAATCTTGGCTCAGTTATCTGTTCATCCTCGTGTTTCGCAACGACTGCACACACAAGTATGTAACTCCTGCCGAGTTTCCCGTCAAGGATTGAATTTGGTCCCGGAGCGAACTTTATCTCCGCCACGGGGATTTCGGAGGGATTTGAGTCCCTCAGCCCTCCACCCTCTTCTTCCCCGTCCCGTGTCTTCCAGCACTACGCAGATATTAGCAATCCAACAACCATTCAAGCGACACATTCATTTAATATATGAGAAACCCGAGGCAGTATTGTACGAAACAACCTAGCACTTCCCAAACTTTATGGATGAGAACGGAAAAAGTATTAAAAAGTACGACAGCTCTTATAGTTTTTTGTCGCTTTCCTTTTTTCCTTCGTGTTATCCAGTACAGGAATGGTCCAAATAACTACCAACTTTATGACGCTGTAGGGATTTTAAGTCATCAAATCCGTGTCTGAAGAAAAAAGCAATTGTTTTGACTGTCAATTGGCAGACATGTGTGATAGCCAACTTGGGATATGAAATAGCCGAAATCGGAAAAAAGGAGAAAGATCTCTCCTTCCTTCTCTCACGAAGAGAGAAAAATTGTAAGAGTACACTGTAATGGAGAGATATTGGGAAGAAAACGGAGCAAAATAAGACTGCTGCGGAACGAACTAAAAAAAAAAAAAAAAATCACGTCTGGCGTCTAGAGGGAAATTTATGTACAACACCTCAGTGAGCGAGTCAAGTTTCAGATTTCGACCCCAGCAAATTCGGTTTAAAATACGCAACGAACTTTGTCACTCTTGTTTCTTCCATGCCCGCCATTTCCAATAATCAGCTCCACATTGGCGAACAAGACCTCGGAAAGTTTCGGTGGGAAAATGTCGACGCCGTTTATACCATCACGTGTAGGTTAATCGATCTTTGACATCTAACCTACCCCAACGACACGCAAATACATTAATAGCTCTCGTCACAAGTTCCAACGAATAAAACGGCTTATTAGCTTGCTTGATGGGTCATAACCAGCGCCAGAGTTTTGACTTTGGTCCATACTCACGTGATCCCACATGTGACTAACGTGACAACAAAACCCAAACCTGATCTCTGGTTCTCGGCTAAGAAACTTTAAACTTGGTAAGGGGGCTCCGAAAACCTAAATATAACAGATATGAATACAGCTTCCCTCATCGGCCATATGTTAAAGGAGAAATTCTAGCACTAATTTGGTAAGGGCAAAGTTCTCGCTCCGGGTTTCCAGCCTCACTTGGTTTCCAATGCTGATGATAATGTGTTGTCGTCTACTTTCAAAACATTAAAATCCCATTCCCGCCCCGTCTTACTTTTTATAGGGCGGTATGGAGCAAACACAACACTTCAGGGCCTTGCATGCATAGCTATTTGCTGTGGTCGCTGATGTGCTGTTTTTTTCTGCTTCATAAAAAACGTATAAAATGACCCTCTCGTAAGCTATAAAAGGAAATCTAATTACCTTTTCCTACACTTATTTTCCAAAAGGGAAAAAACAAGAGGCAGGACCTTCGACGTAAAAACTTCAACATGTCATAAGCAACATGTTTTTTTAAAGGGTATTTATCTTGTCGGCTAAAGTTTGTGTCTTATATAGAGGCAGATAACCGGAAAGTGTGGTTTCATGATTTCACGCTTTCTTGGCTTCGTAATTCTCTCACTTGGAAGGACATGCTTAATGTTGTAATAATGTTGCTGTGCTTGTTTTGTGGCCACAGCGAGATATAGTGAGTACCTTGAGGGTGGGCATGGGCAATCACACAGGTGGTTAAACAACCTGATGACACCCTCCTTCTTGAAAGCTCCCCAAGATTCACTTCAATATTTGAACACAATTACTCGCAAAGCAGTTCATCTTCCCGTGCCAGCTCTGTCGTACAACTTTTCCCCCGTTAGTTCAATTACGCTAACCCCCTTTTATTGCTTACAAGCGAGCCCGTCTGTCTCTCGTCAAAACTCATTTACATTCTTTTTCCATAATTAGCCCTGTTTTTCCTAGATAGTCAAGTTACCTTAAAATAAACTAATATATACGAGGCAAGGATAGTAGAGGCGAAATTTAGTACTCCCATATAACTTCTTTCCTTTGGGCTTTTTGGCTTAGCATCATAAAAGTCAGTCTTGCAGGGAGGGTTTTTGCAGCAGTAAAGTGCAGCACAGCAGTGTTACCGATGCAACTCTGCGGGGATGATGATGAGTTAAGTCCTGCCCTAGCTGCTGCAGCATCTCTATCTATACAAGAACCTTTAGTCTCTCGTCTCTCTTAGTCATTAATTTCGCCATAGCAACATTACCCCCGAGTGCAAAGCTAATGCTGGCTTCCAGTGCGAAAAAGTACCAAAAGAAAGCTATTCATAAGACCAGTGCTCCTTTACTCAAATGAACACCGAGCAACCCTTGGCCAAAGCGCCAAAATCGTTAACGACTCGCAACTTCCGCAATTCGAAGTGCCAACTGTAGACGGTACTTTGCAGTTGCTTATGCCTTAGTTAATCTCTGAGCTTGGGATAAAACTTAAAACAACTGTCGTACAAAGGGGAAAAGACTTTCTCAAGCCTCCCAGAAAGCCGGAACCTTTTTGTAGCTTTTCTTTTCAGTTTTTACGAGCTTCGCGACTTGTCTTTGCCTCCCTGTGTGCCCCCTCCTTTTATTTCGCTATACGCAACAGAGTCATCAGCACTTTTTATTACGACGATGGCTCTATATCTTCTTCATACCGCTCCTGCTCAACAACTCTGCTTGACAGTTCATACAAAACAGCCCCACTAACCATCCTGATGTTCACAAAGAACCAAGGGAAAAACTTGCGACAAGGAATAGGGCACAAAGTGACTCGAGAGAGGGAATTGTATGCTTGAGCAATATATGCACCACAGCCTTGACATGGAATGGTGTGTAGACTCTGCTCCGGAAACAGGAAAAACATAACCTATATAAAACTTGCCATGCAGAAAAATAAATCATTCCTTACCCTTCTTTTTGACTACATACTCCCTTTTCAGTTACCTAAGCAACATTTGGAACTCTTTTGCGTCTAAAGTAGAATATAAAACGCCATGCGTCGCACACTACTGCTGAGACAGTGCAGAGAACCTTGATGGGATAATTAAAGACAGGGATAATTAAGCACAGGGTTAACAGAACGAGCGATAAGAAGCATGACTACTTTTGCAGTTGCAGTGAATTAAAAATTAAAAATCGTGCTGACACGACGCAATTAACCCTAAAACTTGCCTGCGAGTGTACAGCTTTACCGCTACAATCTTGCCGGCATTGGAACACTCAAGAAGCAACAGCTCCATTTGGCTTGTTACTGCTTTATAGGGTAGCTTTATCACGCCATACACACGCACCATGCCCATACAAACCCCTGGCAGAATATATGCCAGCCGCTGAATTGCTACATTAGCAGCGAAAGATAAACGTAAAGCTTATTTAGTTCCCGTGTTAAGAATGCTCCCTTCCCTCACGCTGGAGCACTGCACACGGGATTCGTTTTTGTCCGTCTGCAGTTTGTTATTTACATAAGACTGCTGCTGTTGTTGATACGCCGCGATGCCCAAATTTCGTGTTTGTGAAATAGACCTCGGAGCTCTTGAGCACAGCAAGGCAAACAGAAGCTTTCCACAGCTCAAAACTTGCCTATACAAACCTTCCTTAACCTCCACAGCTCCCCATTTCTTCCTCCCCAATTCCTACGAACACTGCGTTCGGAAACAACAACCCATTGCACTACCACTTGAAATGTAAATGAGTAGCGAGAATTATTCAGAAAAAAGCGTTTGTCTCACATGAAAAGGGAGGACCTGGGAAAACGCCACCCCGCGTCCCCCGCTTTTGACACTGACAAACAGGCAAACTATCTTAGCCTTGTATCTTTGTACACTACCTTCTTCTCCCTTGCCCGCCTTCCACTCTTAATACAGTCGAGTAAACTCTACTGTTACAAACTCTTATTCCTTGAGTGACTTGAGCTGTAAGTAGAAAACCAGAACTGTGGTTTCGTCCTATACTCCACTCACCGCTTTCCTGTCCTTGTTCATCCTCGTCTTCCTTTTTTGGTCGATCTCGCACATACTAGTAATAAGCCTAACTTGACTCTGTTGTCCAACAAGGAAACACACTACGGAAGAACATGACCATCAAAAGCAAAATCAAGTCAAAGAGAAGCTACGTTAAGAGAACCCTAGCATTAGGCCAGTGGGCAAACGTGGTACGGATTTTCCTTTTTTTAACCTTTTCTTGTTGAGTAGACTCTTCTTCAAGACAGAAACGAATGATATGAATTATTGTTGCGACCGTAAAGCACCCTGTATGACAAATCGCTGGAAAGTAACGTGGCTGACAAGTCATCGAGGAAACGAAGATTGGAGACCTCTTGGTCTGTTTAAACCGAAAAATAGCGACAAGAAAAGGAAAAAAATAAGTAGTTACGGGTGGAACAGCATCCCTTAGCATTTGATATGTAAATTATTCAAGGAAATGATCAAGCAAAAAAGAAACAACTCGTAAAACTTGTAACCGTGGCTTACACGTAAAGCTTTGAAGAAGCTTTGAGTCAAGACCATGAAATGCATTCTACTTATACTGCGATAAACATCAGACAAGAAACAAGATGCCAATTATAGGACGTAAACTAACATCTACAGACTTGCAATTACGACAGCTTGTTTATAGAAAAACACATCCTTCTTTCTCACAAATTCATACTGTTCAACAGTGCACCATCTCACTATCTGCTCTATAAAGTAAACAAGCGTTTCACTCCATTACTTGTGTAAAGCTGAGTGTATAGTTCAACGTTAATATTTTAGGGCAGAAATATTGCTTGGAACCCCTAGAGTTTTCCTTCAAAAGCTTGTTCTGTTCGTTTTTGCCCTTTACTAAGGAGGAGGTAAAATCAATCAGTAGGCTTCTCGTTCGACATTGTAGAAAAAAAGAGGTGGGAATTATATATACCTAAGCCTCCCTGTTTTCTCCCAGAACAAGGTGCTTATAGTTCATAAGAATCTCGGGAAGGCTTATCTCCCCTCATTATTTAGAGTGCACCCTCGCAAGTCAAAGCCCGCTCTGCTCTGTTCTTGCCTTCTCGATTTTTTTCATCTTCAACCAACTCGCTTTGCAGGTTCCCATCATTCAAGTCGAATAACAAAACTGGACGGAATGAGAACGTTGGAAAATTGCCACTCAGAATTTTACCCTGATATCATGATACCCTTTGCGATAAATAACGAGATGTCTAGGGAAAAAAAAGGAAGCATAAATAAAAATAGACAGAAACAAAAAAAGTAACTACAACTGCTATTCTACTTCAGCTGGGGGTCATTGAAATATGTAGCGGAGACCTCACAGAAGGCTGTTTCGCAAGTTATACGAGGGACATCTCAGATACTTAATATTACTTCGCTTGAGTCGATGGCTGTACATGGGACGGCCCCCTGTCGTTTGGCAAAGTAAAATGCGTCAAGAGCTCACACTTTTACACATCGTAGAATTCCTTTCTATTACTGCAAAAACTTGTGTGGGTCGTTTTGCTTTGTACTTTGTCGGCAAGGTACCTCAGGATAACAGATAATAACAATAATAGATAAGCGCCAACTTGGTTTCCCGCACTGCAGTAGACCAAACCTATGAAAGCCATGTGACAAGTGCCATGCGTGACAGCCCATCACGTCGGGAAGAAAGCTCCTTAAGACGCATAAGTTGCACCGTATATCCACAGAGCCCCTTTAAGCTCCTCGGCCTTCGAGTCCTGACAAGGGGATTTCACCCCCTTCAATTTTCGTCTTTCGGACCCTTTTACATACAAACGACCATTTGGACAAGGCGTATCTACTTGTACAACCCTTTTTTTTTCACTAAATCCTCCTCTTATCTAACCCTCTCTTCCGAAACCTTGCACACCTTTTCAGTATAAACCTAAGCCGCTCCAAACAGAGCTATAACGGGAATTATAGACATATATGCCTACCGTAGGCTTTCGACAATCCCATAAAATTTACCCTCGGTCATCAAAGAACGCATTGAGGTAGCAAAAGGGATTTCGCTCCAGTGCAGTAAACTGTGAACGTGACAACACCTGTTAAAAAGGGTCAAAAGAAATTATTTAAAGTGGATGGGATAAAAACATGACATTATTCATATATCCATCACACAAACTGGTCTCCTATGAAATCGATTCTCCATATTAAGCAAGTAACACCAATGTGTGAAATCTGGCGAAGAGCAAACGGAGAGATCTGTCGAAGAGCAAAATCCAATAAAGAAATTGTCGTTCTTTTGTGAAAGGTGTATAGATAGGTTTTGGGTTTTCAAGAGAACAGAGATTTTGACGACCAAGTCTGATCATGAAGACGACGTCTGGATCTTCGGCTTTATAGACTCTTCCACCTTTCCCTGACTGAAGGGGTAGCTGGTCAAGTTACTATACTTAGAAATCATTTGCTTGTATGTATTTTCTTATTGAGCTCGCTGTATCCTGCCTTTACGTTAATCTGGTACACCGTGAAATGAGAGTATAGATGCAGACAGCGAAAACTGAGTGACTATGTGTGCCATGAAACAGAAGGCTCTTGAGTGCAAAAAAGCTGTAAAATTAAGCATGAAAAAATCTCCCTAAACAACGGCACACTTAAGACCACACAAAAAATGCGAACTTTGGGGGGAGATTGATGATTGCGTGAAGGATCTAATGATCTACTTTTTTCCCCTTACAGCTTTGTGTGGATACAGCAAGCTGGCATTTTTCACCTGTCCGTCTAATGTCTTTTTTTTTAAAAAAAAAATTGTCCCGTACCCGCCAGACTTCTCGCAAGAACGTTGTGTCAACACAACTGAGTCCATCAAGCTTAAATGTTCTTTACCATTCATTTCCAACGCTCCACCTTAACTGTCCTGAAAATGCCAAAAAGAGTCCAAAATCCTGGCCAAATACCAGCCTAAGCTCAATTTTATATTACACACTATCAAAGTGGACTGAGCACGCATCATTTTCTTGGAAACGATTGATTTTTTTCTCATGCGGGGGTTACATGCCGAACTTCTACCTCGGGGCAACTATACACTGAGAAAAACTGAAAAAAAAGGCTTGGCTAAAAAAGCTAAGCGGCTAGAGCTAATACTTCAAGAGAATCGTTTTTCATGTATCCCACGGAGTCGTTCATGAGAAACAAGCGAGAATTAAGGCACAGCTTAATGAGCCTTTTTCTTATGTACACAAAAGTATCGGATGATAGTCAGCTACCGTATGATACATAGAAGACCTTAAGAAAAAAAAAGACGGAAGATTTTTTTATGTCCTTGTTCAGCAGCAAGGCGTAGGTCTTACGCTTTCATTAATAATGACGTGACAGTGTCGGCGAGGGTCGAGCCAAATGTGATTCTTGGTAACACACGCCGTTCGGAGACCATTAAGCTTCTGTGCTAGGACCAAAGAATAGCGGATGCTGTCGAAGGAAAAGAAAACACGCGCAAAAAAACGTCCAGAAGGGATAACTCAGTCTCATTTTCCCCAAATGATCTTTCTGAAAGTGAATACATTGTCCTGGGCTATGAAGAAATCCGAAAAGACTTGGAAGTACCCGTAGTAGCAGTAATAGTAGCAGCAGTAGTGATAGTACGGTCAGAATACTATACGGCACATAATTCATTATCATATAAGGGTGATTTACTTTATATCGCTAGGGATTTTCCTCTTCTAGAATGGATCTGAAAGCCTCTCGAAAAGAACAAAGGTTCTCAGTCTGGGTCCAAAGTCACGTTTGTGGAGCAGCAACATCTGAAAAGTTGAGCGGTCTATAAATCAGACGCAAAGAGGGAGATCGTTCGAAAATTCATGCGACATTAACCGTATTAGCAGAAAGATGATAAATGAAGCCGTCAACGTTCCGTCCAACAGTTTGCTAGACAAGAAAAGTGTGGTTGGGGGCAAAGCCGCTGAAATGGACATTACAGAATATTCTCATGAATTCCTAAATACTCATCTCAAAAAATATTATAGGTCACGTGGAGTTCATGTGGCGACAGGCACTTTACCCTGCTTGGTTATGAATGTATGCAATCCAATAAAACTGAGCCTTTTCCAAAGATCTTCAGAGCTCAATGACCCAAGAGCTTTGCATTTTAGATTATAAGCCCAGGCAACCTGGTGTGTTATGAGTATTTGTAGCAAACGCCCTTGCAACGCCAGAGACCAGAGCAATACGTCTTCCGCTTTCTCTTAGTCTTGCTCCTCCAGCCCTCCTACCTTCTCTACGTGTTGTTCGCAACTTCAATTTTACAAAGAGGTATTATAGAGCCCGAGACAAATAAGCACTGGATGGCCAAGTTCCCCACCTTTCCTTCATTAATGCAGCAAGACACAGTCGGAGCTGCCTACAAAGGTCAAAAAAGCTGAAAAAAAGGAGCTTCGCTTGGTGTCACGCAGTACTGACATTACATGAATATCAAAAGCTTTTGAACCATCAGCGAAAGCAGACAATATCGTCCCATACTTCCTAAAGGTGGTTCTGGTGTCGGGGAGCTCTCCAGTTAATATACCAACAAAACACGAACTCTATTGACTCTTTCGACTTGTACCAGCTGCATGCGACACTGGATGTGCTTTTTTTCTTTCAAGATTGGGGGCGTATATTTGTTTTCAAGTCACTCTGCCCCGCGTTCCTTCTCCCACGGAATATTATACTTCAGACCCAAATTCAGTTTATAGATCCAAGTCATGGATTCCAATTGAAAAGCTGGCTTTGGGCTCTGCCATGTCACTGAATCTTAAAGGAATAAGCGAATGAGCGTGGAAATTTCGGTGCATTTTAGTCTTAACCTGGTGGTAATGAAAAACGGAGCAACTCTAACGTAAGATAGCGCAGAAGCTATTGTCACTCCGCGTGTCGTTGGTCCATTTGCCAGTTGGCCCGCACGTCCATCGTCATTGAAAATGAAGGTATAATAAGCTACGGTATAATTTAAGCACCATGATGGAAGGAAGGAAGGGAAAAGTTTATGGATCCATCCCTGGAACACAACTCACGGGTTAAAGTTTAAACCCGTTTGTCACGCAAGCTGTATCTAGTGTATAAAGATCTCTGGCAACCTTTTTACACTTTCTATAGCGCCAACGGTCCTTTTTATCGTTTATCAAGATCCACGTTCTAAAAAGGTTGTTAATAGCAAGTCCAAGAGAAAAGAGAGCAGCGCAGACAAAATCACCTTTCGCTCCCCAATTTTCAGCCAGGGTGCGAGAAACCCCCAGAGTACATCTTTTATGCATGGATCACGCCACGTATAAACAGATCATGAACTATCAGTACCAGGATGTGCGCAAAAACATCGAATGTAGGTACACTTACGCCGAGAAAGACAAGAGTCCTGCAGCTGTTCCTCTTTTGCTCCCGCTTGCTCTCTAATTACAAGCCAGTAACTGGCTCTCAATTTCCATCTTAATTATAGAAGCAAATGCTCCCACAATAGCTCGTAACGCGCTGGTTTATCTCGTACTCGCAAGTTTATTGGAGTCGTTGTAAGCGGATTTTTCTTGCAGCCTTGCGCTTCGTTTAAAAAACACCACGTCTTCCATTACACAACGCTCCGCCTGCTTGGGCTTTTATAACCCAAATTTATGGTCAGAAAGAAACTTTAAAAAGGTAACAACTCTGGCTTAATGAGTCTTAATATAATACGGTAGGTGCTTCTGCATGTTTTTCATCAGTTAAGGGGCGAGAGGGGAGATCGAGATGGGTCACCCGGATAAGACTAACTAGGCTGTGTTTAAAAGGCACGGCGTTCAGGAAAATGTTTGACGCACGGCAAGCCAGTAAATTGCCTTAATGGCTTAGCAGCTACACCGCTTCTCCCATGTCGCGACCATAACCAGCGCAACGCGAGACGGAGTTCGAACAACTTATTCGAATTATGCAGCCAAGAAAAGCAATTGAGAGAGGGAGTACACACGTTTCTCCTCGCTTCTCACATGCGTTACACAGATAAACCCTAGTGAGCGTGGCCAGATTGCTGCTGGTGTCCCTAATAGAAAAGTTTGCAGCTTCTTAGCCAAAAAGTCTTTCGGAGTCTGCACATTTTGTACTTGACAAGAGCCATAAATTTCCTTCGTGCATTCATTCCCTTGACCCTAGAGGGGGCAAGGCGGAAAAAAGCTAAACATTTCAGAACCCTTGAAAACATCAGCAAAGGATGCAAGGGAATAGACACTGGCATAGAACACACGCTATTAATCACTTGCTACAATACACGCTTCACTAACTCAAAGCAGCCCATTTATTTGCTGCTGGCTGTGGCTTTTCTTCTCGTAGGCTGAAAAAGACTTCAGCGACTTGGAAACAGAATAGTCCGGATCGAAAATTTTTGCTTACAATTTCCTCACCCAAGCTCAAACAAGAGAGTTTCCAATTCCATGAGGCCAATGGCCCATTTGACCCCTGAAAGCCCCAAGCCCCAACTTTCTAACCAAGTTCATTTCAAGTAAGCCAAAAAAAGGTGTATACTCGACACCACGTGTATTACTACATCGAGTTAAAAGGCCTATAGTAGAAACGACCCGCCTTGGGTTGTCGAGTAAAAAGACCAGGACGGAAAACGCTCAACTTGTGGCGGATATTTATGAACGGCACTTGATCACTGTCACCTCATCGCCCAACACCCCCCAACTTCGGCCCGACTTCTTTTCTGGCACGGGGCAAACATAATAAGTTCAAGTATCCGGACGGGGGGAAAGGGTGAAAAAAAAAGTAATTTGAAGATGTACACTTACTAAAAGGACAGGAAAATTTCGCGCTCAACAGCGTCATGGGCCATTAAGACAGCTCGACAATGCCCGGAATGTCAAACTAAGGAGACTTTCGGAATGACTTTTACACTGAGTCGCTAAACCAAAGCCTCGTTATTACACCCAGCGTAATAAAATTTCCCTTTGGGTTTTGCATGTCACTCTGTCTTCCACCCGCAAAATTCTCCAGCTTTGGAAAAGTTGAAATAGCAAAGAATTCTACCCAACATAAAAATGCTTGCTATTTTACAACACATTTCCCCTTCTCAGTCGGCCATAGGGACTTAAATGGCATAAAAGTGCAAAAATGGCCGTGCTAACCATGTGTGCCCAAGTATAAGTCTTCCGTAATTGACACAATGGGATGTAATGATGGAACTTGGGAGCCTCTGGCCTTATCCCCCTTGCCATACTTTCGCCTAAGACTCCCCCCCCCCCTTACTAACTCTTTTGGACTTGTAATCGTTAAAGCTCAACATACTATAACCTCTTTTTACTCTTACGCCACCCTCACAAGGGAGCCGAAAACCAGACTTTTGGGTCCATGTTCGTGTATATGTATGACAGTCAGTTTAAAGGTCCTCCCCCGCTCCCCCCCCCCCTCTCGAACTGTTGTATATTGTGTAGAGAACACCTCCCAATTCCAAAAAGGACCCTGAGATCATTAAGCAAGCAAGGGGCCGTGCAAGTTAACGAGGCCAATTCTCTCGCTACAACCCCTCTCCAGTATCGTCACTCAGCTTCTCCTCTTACGCAGATTAATGACTTGCACCTTATTTGGCCCCAAGGCAGGCATCAGCATGTCTGTTGAGCAACGATACGACTCGAGTCAAGCTTCAAACTTCGGGTATTCCTCCACTCGACGCGCTATTATGGAGCGCAATGGGTTTCGGGATGGACAAGCAACTTGTAGTTGACTGAGAGAGAGCGAGAGTCGAACTCTTAACCAAGTTTTCGGCACCGTACACTAATTTGCTCCCCTTTCCTGTCGACATAAAAGAGGAAGCCATAAGTTGAATCCACCTTTGCACCATTTTCACTATCCTTTTTTTCTTCTTTACACGAAACCTTATAATAACTCCTGTCCTCCAGTGTAGTCTAGCCTTGCATTTCTATTATTTACGATAGTGCCATGCCCGTTGAGATATAGTATAGCTTCATTAGCCAACTATTTGTCCTCCGCAAGGCAAGGACGTTTGGCATGCTGGGCAACTCGAGAACGGAAGATAATGAATTAGCTTGAAAAGAAACAGAGAGATGTGTTAGTGATTATGACAAATCAGCTATGTGTAGCAGTCTAAAGTTTATGGATGAGATAAACAGTCTTAGCATAGCCATCCATTCATTAAGGAAAAAAGTACGGAGCAGAAGACACCATCCATGACTCGCGGAAACAAGACTTATTCCTCCGTTTCTTTTTTGTCTGTTGATGCTACGTTGTTGCAGCCTTTGATTTTTTTCCCCGAGACGTTTGTCAAGGAGTCAAAAGCGAACCCCTTTTATGGCCTCCAATCGTAAATATAGAGTCGTATAGCCTTTCTTTAGCCAAGAGGGGATATAAATAAAAGTGAAGAGAAGTGGCTGGGAAGGTTTTTCCTTGGTTTTTGTCGTCCATCACGTCAGCTTTTCTTCATTAACAATGACAAAAAAAGAAAAAAAATCAGAGCAAATATTTGGTACCAACCAACGCGGTACAGTACCAAACTTGACAGACACATACTTGACTATACTTTTCTTCTTCTCCGTCACGAGTCCTTTTTCTACCGCAAACACGCAGCTGCTAGGACCTATTATCTTATCCCTTATACTAGTTGGCCATGGGTTCTTTAAAAAATTAACAATCATTAATTCCATTGCCAAGCCAGTTCCGACGCGGTGAAGAATGTCCTCTGGTTTTAAACAACACTGTTGACACAGTAATTGGTAATGCGTCGTCTCGGTCCATATCCTGTACGTCCAACAGCGAATCTGGGAACAAAAAGACGAAAAGAAGTGCAATAGTGTACTGCACCCTAAACTGCAAAAGCCAGCAGAAGCAAGCCAAGTTCTATAAAGATACAAATGCTGTGCTGTCTCAGCTAATCATGTTGGATGGGGCTCCCAGTCACGAGCGGAGAAACACTACGGAGTCATGAATCATGACTTCCTTCCGTACGCTTCCAATAAAGTGGATATACAGCCATGAACAGGACGCATCCACACGCACAAATACATAAAAAGGTTTTAAGATACTTAGCTCGGTCTACTTAATTAACATGCATTAGCGAGATGACGAAATCCTTCCTTAAAGAGCTTAAACAAACGCAGATGGAAGTAACGTAACCATTCTGGGGCTTCCATTAAGTTGGGATGGCAAGTTGTCTTTCGCTGACAAGGCAAAATGCGCAATATCCCGGCTGTTGTGGTTACATATTTCTCTCTAAAAAAAAAGGGGAAGAAAAATGGGTATGTAATGCCCAAGAACAGGGAAGAGGTTGGAGATTGTGAAGTGGAAGCTGTTGATGGATGTAATAATACATGACCTCTTTTATGCATTCAGTTATGCTTACAAATAGCAGTCCTTAAGTTACCCAAGGCCGGAAGACTAACTAACGCACCGCGGTTTTATGAGTATAATTTGTTACGTTCCTTTGCTGTCTTTGCTCCTTCATAGCAGCAAACCTACCAAGGTAAAAACTACATACTAAGATTACACATTAAAATTTCAATATTCCGTACAACTGTTCTTGAACATTACCCGACAAAGCGGCTTAATTTATATAGCCTTTTAGCACTTATTTTCTAGCCCTTATTTTGTGGTGAGCACAAATTACTCTACGTGCGTGCATTTTCCTCCACTCAACTTAAAAACATAGGAGAGTCACTAAACTTCCAACCGTGTTAATTTCGCTTTCAATGAAAGGTAATTTAGGAGCACTGTTGAACCTGAAATTTAATCAAGATTTTCGTCAGCGGCTGTACTATAGTGAAGAGTCTCCTTGAAAACGCAGGAGGAATAAAAGCAAGCCATACTTGCTCAACTTTGGGGAAAAGTTTTCTCAAGTTGTTCTAGACTTTGGGACCCATCCTGGCTAACTGGCTTTATGGGGATGAATAAGAACACGTCTGAAACGCACTAGAGTCCTATAAGTCTTTCTCGCTTTGTTTTCTTAGGCCTAATTTTACATGCATAGCAAGAGATAGAGAAGATTGGAGGGCCTGTTGAAGAAGCACCAACAACATCGCGTCGGTGGTGGAAGATTCTGTAAGAAAGGCCTGCCTCCCTCCCCCCAAAAAAGTACCAAAAAAATCAACACAGAAAAAGAGATAGGAGTCGGCCTAAAGTGAAGGATGGTGTAGGGACGTCCCTTGACGGCATGCCCCTTGCATTTGTGCAGAGTAGTGTGCCCTAACTGACTCAAGTTTAGACACTGAAGGGAGAAGCTGAGACAAGTAGCCTACAGAATAGTATCGCTGCTGTGCTAGCTTGATACTTTATGGTACACATTGAAGTTTCTGTGTGTGTGTGGCACTCACCATCTGCCACCGTATCCACACTTGCTACACTATGTAAGCGTTTAAAAAATAGACGAAAAGTGCGTCTCACGAAATCCCAAACTATTGCAATACTAATATCCTTGTTAAGGTTTGCTTGCATAACTTAATTTGGTTAGATAACATGAGGATTTTTTTTACTCCGTTTGGTGATCTACTGCGAGTACGTCACTTTTTAATTGTCTTGCGTAGGAAAAAAACGACAATATTTTTTCGATCAGGTTCGTTGGGGCCATTTGAACCCGAATGCTCAACACCTTTTGCATCTTTTTTGTTTCCATCGTCTTCCCCTAGCAAGGCACTCAGCAAACTCTCTTACACCAACCCCGCATGATTACATGTCATTATGGGCCATAAAGGAAGAGTTTTTACGGGTTAGTGCTAAACGTTTCAAGGTCCATCAAGCGAGCAGTTTTGGGTAAGAAAGAAAAAGAGGTCGTCTCCCTTCTCATTAAAAAAATTGACAGCTTTACTGCGACCTTGATTTAAGCTCCAAGTAATAACCAAAAGGGTACCTTACACTATGTCGAATTTTATTATTACAGCCCGAGCTAAGCTCGAACCTGCATTTTGAAAAAAAAATGTTCACCCAATGAACTCGGTGAGTCAAGCCATGTGAAATCGGTTTATTTGCATGGGTCTATTTACACGAGGTCTAGCGTGCTTTTCCACTGTTGTTGATGGTGGCCTGGCAGGGTTTCTCCTTGCAAGTGACATCCATCTTTTTCTTGTTTCTCTTGTATACACTGTCATGAGCCAAAAGCCCTGGACCAATGTACTGGACTCTATACACACAAACGGAGGGAGAGAACCAGTCCAGTACAACAGTGCAGCTGCATGTACAATAACTCAGCAGGGAAACTCGGTCGTGATGGGCAAGTAGTGATTGAAAAATGAATGTCCTCCGTGTATCTATAGCTGTTATCCAAATGCAAACCACCACAACGAAGGCCTCCAAAGATTCTTGTTCTGACAGTAGCAGAATCTTTGCACATCTTTTTAGCCCCCCGTTCTTTCACGATGTCCTGGCTCAGCTTTTGTACACTCCACGTTTTGAGCTGAATTACACTCCTCGATCCTTAACGCTGGCCACACACCAGAACGAGAAACCATAACACTCTTACCCCACCAAGCCCCGTTTTTTCTATACAACGTGCACAGCTGGGACTCAATTGTCATTTACCATAAACACTAAAGATTGTCCACGGAAAGCTAAAGAAGGAAGTCCTATAGCATTCACAAATATTACCCACAGCCTTCAGTATTGCCCGACGATTCACGAATTGACAATGCCAGCTGTCCAAGGGGTATTTATCTCGTGTCACATATTCCCAATTAAATGATAGATAGTCAGCAATTTGGCACTGACCTATCAAAGTTTGGCCATAAAACAACGCCAATCCGTCTGACATTGCAAAGTAAAAGGGGTCAGTAACCATAATGATGACGGTGACCTTCGTCACGGCAATTTCAAGGCTTGCTAGGGTCACTCAGCTCCAGTAACGAGGTTAGGTCAGGGGCAGGCTAATCGATTTGCCGAGACGCCTTTTAACGTCCTGTAAATAGATAAGGGTGTTGATGTGTTCACAGTTATGAAGCATGTATTGTACATGCGGAGGGCTTTTAACCGAACGTGTGACTATTACTGGTAAGCTGTCCCTTCCAGCTTGACGGAGCCCCGGGATGAATACTCGTACTCATTAAGCTTCATTACCCATGCGGAGTTTGAGTGACGCTGGCCGTAACTCCCGTAACGGAAAAACACGCTACGGTTGCTGACCCGGCGACACGAGAGCAATGCAGCAACCAACGGATGTACTGGAACGACGTTCAGACGCTTTTGTAATGGTGCGGTTCTTTTTCTTAACTGACCTCAGGAACACGTTTAATTAGAGGCAAACACAAATCATGCTGTCCCTGATTTTTTTACTGTTACTGTAAGAAGCCACGAACGTCTAACAGTATTTTTCATCGTCTCACAACCGCTTCTACATCGAACGAGCTGTGTTTGAAACCCGTAACGGAGTTCTCCTTAAAATATCACCTTACGATAACCTATAAGGGTACAATGTAAAAGGTACCTTTACAGCTTTAAGAAAGCATTTTTTTATTTATTAGGGTAAGAAAAATATATGTCCAACTTCTTTTACGTTTATGATGCAAGACTACGGCGACGAAACGAGCGTTCGACTCTGTTAGGATCCGCTAATAAAGCTATAAATCTTTAATATTATCCCATTGTTGATCAGAGAAGGTTTTACTCAAGTTTCTTTGAAACTCCCCTAGAATATCCTGCTGTTGTATACAATTCGTTTAAAAATGGAACAAAGTAGAGCTTTAACTTACGAGTGATCCTGCGTGGAGATCATGCACTAATCCGGCTTTGTGGAACACAAATGTAACAATAATGAAAACGAGCAGATAACCAGTCAAATGCTGCTTTTGACTGACAGCATTTATCCAGCTTAGCTCCAATTCACTGGACAACCTTCTATTCAGTCAATAAAAGTCTTTTTTTCTACTGCAATGAATTCTTCGAGGCTGACTATTGGTAACCTTAACAATACTTGCAATAAAGTCATAAGTCTTGTCCCAACCTTGTTAAAAACGATCCAAAGCCCTGTACTTTTAATTCCGTCTACAAAAGCTATTGGCCAAGAAATTTTCCATTTTTCATCTAACAAAAAGCGTTTACAATTTTCAAATTAAAATGCAACCAAGAATTTCTTTTTTCCCTGTGTTTCATCAGTTCAGAACAATGCTTACTAAGTGTGAGTTCCCAAGTTGCTACAAGTTATTTTCCTTCATAAATTTTCTAAATAGTCTATAAGCCGACTACGACTTTATAGAAGTAATTTACCTCAATGGAATGGTACCGGAAACTTGTTTTCTATTCTCCTTCCCGGAGTTTCATTACCTTATGAACGTCATAAAGTACAAAAATCTCGCAAATGAACCCAAGAACTACAGGAAAAACTATACCCAGGGTAGGAAGTATATATATAAAAAATATGAATTATTGCACTTCTCCCTCTACGTTCTCGCACCGTAATAGTTTACCCACACCATAAAAAGAAACTGTGCCAATAAATATCACCAAGCAAATACACATAATTTGTGACGCATTAATGTGTCACAGAAAGTTATACTGTGTATAAGGGGACCCAAAAAGTTGCCAAAACTACATTTTCCCCCTTCGCTCCGGGGGTTTGTTTCTAACTTAACTCTTATAACATTGTTCGGCTTCTGAAACAAACACATTCGAAAAAGGACGAAAGTTTCATTTTTTTTTATTATTTATACAGCTTGCAGCCGGCACAAATCAAACCAGACCGATTTGTTCTGAACGTTAATGTCTTTTTCGAAAGGGGGGAGGGGGGGTATTAAGTCTTTATTAGACGTGGGGAAACTTACTGAACCAGATAAGAAAACATGCTAGCCTAACTTCTGAGGTTGACTTAGAGCCGTTAGGTTGTACATTTGCCATATAAGGGGGACCTGTTTCTGTCCCCCAAAAATCTAAATGGTTTCTACCAACATGATTTGTCGGGGAGTGTTTTCGAAAATTTGATGGATAGCGGTTCCGGCAAGATGGCATCTGCGGGGCTTAACTTTATGAGAAAAACCATTTTACCCAACCGCAATGTTTTTATAGAAGATCGAGAACCTTGGAAACAATAAGCGGGGAACAATTTTGCTCTATACTGAACGCACCTACATGGGGTTGCGGTCATATAACACATTTGGGGTATGTTACCAACTACCACACTGGGGAAAAGAGAATATTTAACAAAAAACGACCACAAAACGGGAAATGGTTACATATGCTATTATGTTTTTCTTTATAACCATGTTTTTAATCATTTTTTATACTTGACACAGACCTTTATTGTATAGAAATGGGTTTCCATACTTTTTCAGAAGCGTTTTTTTCCTACTATAATTTTAAGCAGTTGGGTAGTATGTTATGTGTATACATGTATGAGAGCCTCCACAACATAGATTGCATCAATTTACGTGTCGGGCGATTTTCGAGTTATTTCTAAATGGCTTGGGTTCTTTAAGTACATCAAGCGTTAACCAGCGAATTCTGGTCTTCATCAGTAAAAAAAAGCTGTCAAAGCGAGGCCGACGAGCTTAATGATGTAATGGTTTACTAAAATTAATGACCTACTGTTAGGCGGTTGGGATTACCTATCTCGGACGACGAAACGCTTGTCACCATGTTTTCAGACGTACAGACTTAAAATTCAAGAAGTTAAGCATTTTTTTTTTACTTTTTCTATCTTGACTCTCTCACTCTCTCTCTTTTCCTTGTACCTTGTAAACCTTTAATAGTGGGGTTATGTTTGGAGCGATAAATCACTGGAACAAGAGGTCAGCTTCTTTTTTCAGTACAAAAGCATGGATAATGCTAGCTGACTGCGAAACCTTTTTTCTTTTCGTATGCGTGCATCGTCCAGGGCTGGTTGGATTCCTTGTGCGCTTTGTCTAACCGGCTTTCTGTCATGTGGCTTTTGTTCAATTAGAAAATATGGCTCTTATTCATTTATTACGAGGAAACTTTGTCTTTTCGAGTGCTTACCGAGATTTATTGTGCCGCAAATTCAACACATTCGTAGGAAGAACACTCGGATGAACTTGATGAACTTGGTTCACACATGTCTCAAAATACCAAGTGCATGTTTCAACTCTTCTATAATTGGTGTATCATTTAGTGAGCTGAAAAAATAGGCTCTTTTAAAACCATGCAATAAATTAAGTAATAATAATTGCCTTATCTTCTTAATTACTCCTTTCATCCTTATAGAAAAATGAGCATCAGTTTATAATTGTTTCCTCATTATATCTTTCGCGGAATCCTTCATTCTTTTTATTTAAACACACCAAAATTTTCGGTGCAAATACAATAGAATCTCTCCTACTGGTGTGCTTATTCAGCGAGAAACCTAAGAAAAATTACAGTAGCATTTCGTTATAACTGTTGAAGCCAGGAAAAATATGTTTAGTACATCCGAATTTAATTTTATCGGACGTTTTATACATTTAAGAAACTTGGGATATTAAGCCACTGTATATCACTTTTGCTCAATACAGAAATTAAACGGGAAATCGGCTGTTAGCAATTTCGCAAAAAAGTCAAATATTTCCAAAATCCTTCACAGTAATGTTACGAAGTAAGTAACTCTCACCGGTGACGACGAGCTATTTTTTTCCAAACCTTTATGAATACTTGCAAAAGTTTCCGAACGTTTCGAAAATGAGAAAAAATCTTTTCTCGAAGTCACTGGCGAGACACTGTACGTTCTACGAAAGATTGTAAAAATATCTGACGGTTTTCGTGAAATCGTTCACAACGTTTTGCCATTTAACCAGTGTATTAGGAAAAAGCGGTATACTGTGGCCTAAAATGTGTTCACTGTAGCAGACAATTCGTTCACATACAGTTAATTAACCCAAAGTATGAAAGCTTCGTTGGGACAGCGAATATGTTACAAAACAACTACTGCATAGTATTCCAGCCTACGCTGTTCTAATGCTTAAGGGAAAGCGCGGAATAATCCTTGACGATTTCGGAACCACATCTTTCGCCAGAACTGGAACTCCTCTGTGTCCCGCTGTAATTAAAAGTAATGTGCCGTATGAATAATCCTTTAAATAGTTTTCAACAATTTGTTTCCCAACACCACATTTTAGACAACCTGGAGACCAGGACACCATAACGGAATACAACTTCTTCGGTAGTTAATCAGACGACAGTCCTGACAGTGCTCTCTTCATCTTGTTACGTCAAGGCACAAAAAGGTCTAAAACAAAAAATCCTTGCATAAACAACGTTGGACGACTGAAAGCCCTTTATTCAAAAGCGATGTAAGTGGGGCGTTTGAATATTCCCTCCTCAGCACCCAGGAAAATGGGGAGCAATTTTACAAGAAATAATACGAAAATTAAACAGCAACCTTGTTATTTTACTACAGAGAGCTCAAACTTTAAAGGAAGTACTCCACGACCCTAAACGTTTCAACAGAACAAACTTTTCGACCAGTCATTGGGTGTTCCCTTCGAAAAATTCGCCTCTTTTATCACTTATAATCACTCTCGGGTGATTTTATCCCGACAAAACAATAAGAGTTCACGAGCTGCCAAAGCTTTTCACGTTTCTTGTACGAAATAAAAAAAAAACTTTCTCCCTATTGCTAAAAGGCGTTGCAGCACCTTCCCTCACACTTCTGGCCATGAATTTACCAGTTAGCTTTTAGTTCTTGCCGCTTGTTTTTAATGTTGATCGACTTGAAAGCCCCACTCGATTCCATTAAACTAAACCCGTTTATAAGCAAAAGGGAGGGGGAACGGGGCTTGATGAAGGCCTTCTTCCGGAAGTTATTATCGTGATTCTTTTGGCGTGAGCAATGACAGATTACACTTACAGCTCTGCTCGCTCCAAGTTAAAACAAGCTATCAAAAGGTACACAGGGTACAAATGCATTAATTCGGTGTGGTTTCGCATAAAAAAGAACCACAGTTACAAGATTAAAGCCTCATTCGGTTAATTTTTACCGCAAGGCTCTTATTATCATGCCAAAATCTTATGTTATCAAAATCAATGGCATGAAGAGGGTATCGGGTAAATTTTTCTCCAGAGAAAAGAAAAACAACTTCCTCGCTTGAACGATTTCTGACCTTTCATTTTTCCTTGGAGAACTGGTGCTACGTGACATCTCCCATCTCGTCGTTCATATCTGTAATGCGTACTAGTAGTCAAATGGGCCACGGGTTCATCCCGGTAAACGATTCCATGTTCAGAAAATCCACAAATTGGAAAAAAAAAGCGGGAGTGGAAACGGACAACATGTAAAACAAACGAGCCAGCATACAAAGCAAGACACAAGCAATGACAAACCACCCTCCTTTAAAAAAGGAAGGGTTGGGTCCGTTGATTTTTCTTGACCGCATAAATCACCTTTACGACTGTCGACAGCCATAAAATTTTGCCGTTGCCAACGTCAAAGTAAAACCGCCCTCCTTTGCGTTCTCTTACACAGCCTTTCTCAGCATTCTATCGAACAGTATTGTCCTGTTACCCGCTAATCCTTCTCCCTCAGGCTCCCAGGCTGCAGCAGGGGGCGTGTTTCATTCTAGGAACGATGAAGTCTCTTTCGTCGAGTTTGGGACCTGAAACGAGTTCTCGGTTCTCTCTCTTATGCGTACGAGGGGTGAATCTAGGTTTGGTGACAAGGGGTTTTTGACGAGAAAATCAATAAGGCGAGCAGAGCGAGGTACACGTGGCAAACCGCCCCTTTAAGAGTTGCATGCTCTACTTTTCAAACTTTCGCTGAAAAAGACAGTTACTTTCAATTACATACAAAGTCTGGGGTACATACATATAGTCGTTCGCCCCGAGCTAGCAATACTGGTAGTACTGGACGAGCTATAGGGCACGGGACGGTGCAGAAATAGCACGAGTGGTGAAGTAACGTAATTTCCCGTAGGGTAAAGATCCCATTCGCTGTATATACCACGTCAAGGTAATAAACTTGCATTTTTACTCTTTCAATTTTCGCAAGTGTCACTCCTCTAAGTTGTCCGTATTTTTTTGAGTCCTGGCCGCCACCAAAGTCGGACAACAGTCAAGGGAGAAGGACGTTAAAAGGACATCAGTGTCGCTGCTACTGACAGTGAACCCAAGGAAATTTATAGGTTTGTATTATAGCAACCAGGGAGCTATAAGAACGGTATCGCATTGATGAGATAGATCACATAGACAAACCCCCCTCGAATAATGAAAGAAGAACAACAA
Source organism: Triops longicaudatus (assembly GCA_022885665.1). Classification (NCBI taxonomy): domain Eukaryota; kingdom Metazoa; phylum Arthropoda; class Branchiopoda; order Notostraca; family Triopsidae; genus Triops; species Triops longicaudatus. The sequence continues at coordinate 948,380 of JAGQDJ010000024.1, forward strand.
CGCAACTGAAAGGAGCTCTCCCACGAACCAATCGTCGCGGTGGTCTTGCCAAAATCCTGGTAACTGCCACAAGTCATGGCAAGTTAATAGCACCAAGCAACTACACGATAAGGCATACGCAAGATTTTAGAGAATTTATTGCCCTTCAGTGCGTGTAACATCGAATTCTGACCAAAGCTCCGAGTCTTCTGTCATAAGCGTAATTTGAACTCATTTACCATCAGTCACTGACAACCAGCGCAGATAATTCCAAGGGTTTGGAATTGCCTCCGCTTTTTTTTTATTTTTTTATTTATTTTTTTTTTTGACAAGGAATCTTATGAAATCTATGGAATTCCGAGAGCTAGCAGTCTACAAACGTGAGGATTGTCGAAACGCCAGGTTTTTACGAGTCCAAAAACGTCGCTATTTATGGCAGAATGCTATGGGTCATCAAGCAAGATACGTTAGGGATTTCTTCAAGTATTTGACCCAGTCGTGGGGGTAAGTTTTTCGTCCATGGTATATTACGTCTAGTTCTCAGGGTGCTAAAGTCACACGTGGCGACCTAACTTCCCAACACAACGCAATTTCATTCTATACTTCATTCCCGTGTGCATGCTATAATAATAAGAAACACAGTGTAGGGAGGATGGTATAGGGGGTGGGGAGAAAATTTCATGTGTGTCGTGTTGTATGCTCTTGGTCATAACCGGGGTGGCAAAATAATCGCGTCCTGAGGAAACAATAGGGTAGGAAACAATAGAATTTACGATGACGGATGGGGGATAGCGAGTGAGGAGACCAAACTGAAGAAGAAGAAGGGTACGAGGGTGGGTGGATGGGTTGGGGGTGCAGTGTGAAGGGTGTTAGCGCTAGTATAGAAATGATAACCACTGCTGGGGTGGATTTTGCCAGCAAGACATAAAAGCATCTCATTTACTTTCCATCACGTGCTGTTTCCAGCTCCTCCGGTGTTGCAACAGCGAAAGTTGGTTCAATAATAAAAAAAGAACCCTACGAGTGCAAACAGAAAGTTTACTTACCTACACGAAAGGTTTTCACCCGAAACACCCATTGGCCATAAACTATTTGCGAGCAGTTTCACAGACACGATTATTGTTGCTGCTACAATTCAGAGCATGAAAACGCAACACAAGAAATGCGGCAGAAAATAAAGGGGACAAAATAACAAAAAGAAACAGATTTACACACACACGGAGTCCCAATGAAGTGGAAATAAACGACATCATAATCTGAATTTTATGACATTTCCCTAGTTTATAGCTTGTCAGTCGCCATTAGTGTAACCACGTCTGGATTTATTTGGAGTTAGACACTTCTATAGCTACTTGTTTCTTTCGGCTTTCTTGGCACGACCCAAATACGTTTGCCAAAAAGTGACAGGTTGTCTTTTGTAATCACATTACTCATCCTCGATAATGTGACATGGCAACACACAAAGACTTCTTTGAACACCCTGTTCTACAAACATCATGTCACCACCAATTAGACTCATGGAAAACTACCATTGCAATTCGCAACGAAGACATTAAAGAAATATTGCTGTACAAAGCAGGCAAGCATAAAACGAACAATGATCAATGTGACCTTAAGTAAACTGTACTGGGCTAAATACATAGATAGCTCTACTATAACGCAAAAATTGTTTAACACCAGGGTTAAGGCCCCGGTAAACAAAGCTTTCAGTATTTTTAAAAAAATAAAAGAGAATGACCTCGTTTCCTCAGTGGATAGAAGTTCTCTTATTGTAAATAACAGAAGAGGTTGAATGAAGTCAAATGTAACCTCTGGATAGAAGCGCATCCTAGTACTGCCACACAAAACCTTAAATTTTCAGACACGATATTACAAAACGTACGTGAATTATTTCTTTTCTCCTTATACCTTAAAATAAAAAAAAAATCAGACCTCGTGCACCAGTTCGTCTGATTTTCATGTTTGCATATAATTAATAGGTAGCATAATTCAACCGTAATTTTAAAATTTAGTACAAGCTTTTTAAGGAAATTTAACCTGGTGCACTAGATATCTACAATACTAATATTACTATCACAAGAGTTCTTTTTATTTTTTAACCATTTTTCCAGCATGATGTCTGAAAATTCCCATGTTATTCTCCCATAAGGGGTTTGTGTATACCGAGGCCTTAAAGGTAAAGTTTAACTTCCTTTCTATGGGCCTTTAGTGTGGGAAGTTTGACACTTTAGTACAGACATGGGATATTAAGTTGCCAAAAGTAATAACTAGCTCGGACTTTCAAATAACTTGAAAAAGGAGTTTAGCATCATAAATGAAGAACAGAAATATTAAACGTAATCAAGTGCTTTTTCTAAAAATAAATAAACCAGATAAAAGGTTAATCTGCTTAATATATAATAAAAATTAACTGAAATAAAAGTACTATTAAATATTCAATAACATTATTCCGAAAACTTATTAAAAAAATAAAAATGTAAAAAATAATAAACAAAAATATGAACACAGAAGGATCCTACTTTCTGTGTATTTAATTATTTTTATATATTTTGATATTATTTTTTAGATTTCACTATTTGACAAAAACCTACAGTGATCCCCACTGAGAAAGAAAAAAAAGTCAAACTAACAAATAAACTTACAAAACAGAGCATTGTGTGCAGAAATTAGCTAAATATGTCCGTAAGATATAAAGCCCTTAAATTTGGACCTATCAATGAATTACGTATGATAAAACGCGAACCATGTTCCAACTTGTGTTGGAACATGGTTGGCATCAAATCTACACTAGATTTGCCTTTACGTTTTAATTAAATTCCAGTAGCATTAAGGTCACTGGAAGCCTTAGGCGAGAACTCATGAAGACAACGTCCTCGTTCCGAGTTTTTCGTTCGAGTAGTTCGACAAGACGTACGCTGTGATGCTGCAATGATTTCAGCCGTCTTTTTCATCCCAGAGACGTGTATGTGGAACTTGGGGGGACAGCTGCCAATTTTCCGACAACTCAACAAACAGCCCCGTAATTCTGCTGTCAAAACGAACCCCATCCCGGCCCATGGTCGCGTCGATGAAGGCCTGAAACAGGCTTTATCAGAGCGCAAATTTCTAAAGCGCATACACAAAGAAAAGCAATTTAGGCTTGTAACAGGACCAAGTCAAGTATAAGCAAGAGCAACTTTTCCTTTTCACTCCCAAAAAGTTGAGAGTCTCGATTCTTCCCTTCCTTCGCCGAACATTCAGGGGTTTCTCCTTCCAGCTAACAGGTAAACACATTGATCCAAGCTCCGGAGATATTACTGCAGAGAAATACCACTCAGAGAAATACCAGCTGTTTTTCATGTCACTCTTCTCTGTTTCCCTATGTCTCAGGCTCCTTTTTTATGCAAATAATGCTATATGGAGCAATTTCTAGTAATAAGTGGTGGGGACGTTGACATTTTCGATACTTGAAGCTTACCACATATGACGAGGAGGGTCTGGCTGCAGTTACGATGCCCTTCTGCCGCTTAACATGTGGTCATGAAAGCACCGCCCTATCACACAACAACAACCGGGAAACGACACCTAATTTCGACCGTCAATTTTTTTTCATATAACCCCATACAGCAATTTTTCAATCTCTTTATGTCAGGCCACAGCGCAATTTTTTCATCCCAAATAGGGTACATAGCGTCGAAGAAGTACTGAGAGGGTTGCAGGATTGCATATACAACGGCTGGTCGCCTTGTAACAGCTGCAATTGAAGTTCCATCAAGAGCCTTGTAGAACTTTTTCTACATAAAAGTTTTTACGTGTGGGACACTAAAAATATGTGATTTCATAGGACTCAGCTATGCGCGCCTTTCATAATCCAGCGTTTCTACAACTTTGCCTTAAAAGTTTTCTTTAGAAAAGAAAAAAAAAAACTTGTATGCGCACAGGGTTTTGAAAAGCCGTTCTCGTTTTTTTCTCTCACCGAGCTGCAAAATCGGAAGGGAAAACTCCAAAAGGCTTTCTATACATCTTTTCCTCGCCAGCCTTATTAACATAGCAAAGAAGTCCTTTCCCCATCGTCAGCCCCATTTCACATATATGTCACCAAACTCAATTTCTGTTTGCCAATCTAATTCTACTACAACGAGTAGTTAAGAAGCTTTACGTCTTTTACTTCATATTCATTTTTTCCCTTCGTCCCGTAAGCTTTTTTTTTTCTTCTAATATCTTACCCAAGACTTTAAGCAGCACTGCACGGAAAAAACGCAAAAGTAAAGGGAAGATAGACAGTACACCGGGGAAACCATCGCGGAATCTCGTTATGCGTCTTTTCCAGAGTGTAAATATCAGGAAATATTACCTTCCTAACATTTTTTTCGTACCTGGGAAAAATCGAGTATAAAAGAGTTGCATAAACTTTTGATTGCTCGGGAATACGGGAAGTTTGTACCAGGTTTCTTTTATTCCTTTTTCCCAACTTGTGCTCAAGTGAATTTTCAAAGTGAAAACATTCGGCATATTGAGAAGAGTTTCACGATTGCTCAAGTGTCTGGCTCTTGACAACAAGGAAGTCAATAAGGTAATGCTTCCCTACAGAGAGAGAGGAAGGAACAGAGAAATATTCGGTGTGCTCCAGCTTCCAAATTAAGTCAACTTCAATTACACTTACACTCGCTTTTCGCAAGAAGGATATGGGGCGGCAGCGAGAAAAGGGATTAAAAAATGCCCCAGAAAATAAACGACACTGCAGGCACGTGGCGCCATGAGCAATAAGTGCCGTGAATGAAGAAATTCCGTGAGGAACGCTTTGTAAATTAGAAACCCTCGTGCTGAACAGCCACGTTTGCACGAAAAGGGTGAACTAAGTTAAGACGGAGAAGCTTTTCATGACCTTACAAAACTAAAAAGTTATAATCAAAAGCCTCGTTTTCCGTCATCTCCTTTCAACTTTGGCTATTCCTTTCCCTTTCTTTGCCGTCTACATGAATCCAAAAAGAAGCTTGTGTTGCAAATTCTCATGCATTTCGAGGAAAAAAGAAGCACGGTTTACAAGTGCTTTAACACCAGGGAGCTGAAGCCATGCTAACGACTCATCACACGTACAGCGGATTGTCGCAAATGTCGTAATACGTGTAACAGGCTATAGCCATTGTTGCTAGGGCTTGTGTTCTCCAGCAGAGTACTAGTTTACTGCGTTCTTAATTATTTCGCCATTTTTGCTTCAGGAGATAAAATAGATCACGCGAATTCTTTTGTCCTTTTAAGAGAGCAAGTTTAGTTTTCCGGGAGTTAAACGGGGTTTTCTGATCGACGACCAGCTTCACGCGTAATGTTCATGTAGATTAAATTCCGCGGAAAAAGAGTTCAGTCTACATAAGATTATTCTACTACGAATTATTCGGTATAATTACTAAAAAATCCATACTGTTATTGCTTGGGTTACCTTTCAAATGCCAAACTGTTATGTTCGTTTCTTTCACATAAATATGCCCAGTTTGGATGTGAATATTATTTCTTCTACATTTTTCACTCTTTCCCTCTCTGTGCATACTGTATTGACACTTCTGTAACTCAGATTTTAGAATATGTCAAAAGATTTTGCCAATTGTACCTGAAAAACCGCTAGTCTGATTGAAAAGGTTATTTTTAATGCTACGCGTAACACCTAAAAGATTTTTTCCCCCAACTTTGTGCGAGTAAAACCTGGCAAAGTTGTAATTTTTAATGTTTGCAAATATTCAAAATGCTTTTTGCAAAAAAAAAAAAAAAAAAAAATTTCGGTAGCACACCCGCAAATCTTACAAAAACTTTACTGTCGCAAAGCTTTCGTAAATTGTTGAACTGTATTCGCCTTGTCACCTGCGAGAATTAACCACGTTATTTAATCATACGTGCTGTAGCTCCGCTATGGCCTTAGTTAGCGTTAAGTTTGAGCTATTTATTTATAGGTTATACCTATTATGGTGCATTTCACTGTACCATTTTGTAGTCTTTGTATTTTTATCCTAGATCGTTTACATGTCGCGATTTCGTTATCCAACATTTAATTTTTATTTTTTTTCTATTTATTTTCCCATCTCGTATTGTCTCTTACTAAAGCGAACTGATGATAAGCGAAAATGGTATCCACAGAAAGGAAATCCAGCAATGGAGTGAGAAAGACAATTTTATGACGATTACTCGTTGTAAAAGCACGGAGGGACACACATTGCCAAGTATTTATTCGCTAATATTCCGTTTTTCTCTGTCGACGGAGGGCACAGTCGACAAAATAAAATTCATTTTCTCCTCTTCCATCACAACTGCACAAGAAATAAATGGCAACAGCAATGGGCGTCCTCTCTTCCTTCTGGGACCCTTTTTTATTATCAAAGCCAGCAGCCCAAGCACCCGTGGCGACCCTTGAGGCGAGGTTCACAACACGAACCCCTTATGATTTTATGAGAGAAACATTAACCGTTAACAACCCTTTTTTTAATGCCACTTGGCTTGGGCTCAACGGCTGGCACGATGGCTACACACTTTTTTGTTGCAAGGAAAGCCTTGCTACCGGAAAAGTCTTTTACGCAAACAACCAGGCTACAGTCTCGCAGAGCAAAGCGAAAAGAAGAAAAAGACCCTGCAACTCTGGCTCCGAACGAATGTGAGTCCTGAACAGTGAATGGCACCTCAACTATATTCAACTTTACGGACCTGAAATTAGTCAGGGGCTCGCAGGTTTATGAAGCACTGAATTCAATATAGGCATGCAACTTTTGCTGAGTGCCTCTTAAACAATTTCTGAGCCTCAGGTTTGTAGCAACTCGGAATCGTTTACCCTATTTTTGGAAAAAATATAAAAACAAAGGAACACTTCAGCATAACTTGTTCTTTGTTGTTTACATTTGTGCGTTCAACAGCAATACAACCTTCGCTTTTACAACCAACCTTTGCAGAAAGAAAATCGGGATCGCCAAACTTTGCTTTTAACTATTAGGTCGTCCAATAACTCAAGCACAAAGTTTTTCGATTGAGAAATTCTTTAGCTTACTCGTAAATAATCAAGCAAGTTAATTTGTTAAGTGTTTTATCTCGTTTCAACGTCTGACTTTTAGTATTTTACTAGGCTTTTGACTTTACTCAAAGAAAAATGCACAAGATTTGTAATGTAGAGTCAATACTTGATACCAATGCCATTATAATGTTTATACAGTTCGTCTGGTTCCGACAAAGTTAAGAATGGTTGATAACAGATGACAAATCAATTGGAACTGATTCCTTTGATGCAACAAACTTCGTAATAGGACTGGAAAACCCTAGTTCCACGTGATTTGCACTTGGGCGGTTTACCTTGAGGTTTGTGGACTCAATGGCCAATGGCATTTTTATTTTTTGCAAGTACGATCAATGAGATACCACTATTGGCCACAACTGGAGCTTACTGTGATTACTTAACATATTCTACAGATTTCATGCAAAAAAAGAGGGCGCTTGAAATATTTGATTAATATATTTTTAGTGCGGAGTAAAATGTTGTGGAGCAACACTGCCATACAATCGGCTTAACTGTACACTATATTTTCAGGACCTAAAATTGTATCAAATTATGTAAATTACTCTTTATGGTTTTACATTAAAATACGTTAAAATAGCACTATTATATTATTTTTGTATGTTATGTTACAGGATGCACTAGAAACTATTTTTATTTTATTTTATTTTTTTCCTGGTAGAAACTTGTACTGACTGAGAAGAAGTTTTTCACGGGAAAACGACTTGACTCTTGGTACAATTTTTTTTTTTGCATTAATAGCATTGGTATTCTAAACAGCTTTTTCGATGTTAAGAGGCTTATTAAAGCGAAGAAAGCTGGTCCACAAAAAGTAATAGGTGGGCCAATCAGGGCTCCTATTTCATACAGTTTTAAGCGGAATACTTAACAAGAACGCAATGTCTTTCAATAAAAAAACAAACGCAGGAACGTAAGCCTCACGAATCCTGCGGAGGCATTAGACAACGGAAGAATTATTTTCTATTTTTTTTTCTGAAACAAGTATGCACGATCTTATTAGAAGACCTAATATATTCCCCAGGAGCTAGAGGAAACTTTCGTACGGAGAGCTAACCTAGGAGAGAAACTTGGCTTTTATCGCTAGCAAAGCAACTACGAAAACTCGGAACTTTGGGACGTGAAAAACATGCACCAAGAGATCTGTTTCTTAAAATCTTACACAACAACAACAGAATTACTTTAGGAAGCTCGGGAATATTACAACAAGTACAGTCTTCAATCACCACGCCTCTTCACTCCTACCGGCCCTCCTCACCCTACACCCCTTAACTTAATTAGTCTTACCAAAGTGCAGCAAACCGTAAGAAAGTGCGGATCAATATAAGCCAGGAAGAGCTCACAGACGTCACTTGCGATGCACGTTTCTATGAATGTGAGAGGAAATCATTCAAGTCGCTCATGTGCCATAGGGAGCGCCAAAATGTATCCAAATACTAATATTATAAAAAATACAGAAATAAATACTTTAAAATAAACATGGTAAATTTCCCAAGCCACAGAAAATCCTTGCGTATAAACTTACATTTTCTTGTAGAGAAATGCTATTCTAATCAATTATCAAGCCTGAGTAGAAACTGACTCACTTTGTAAACATTTAAAAGAAAAGTAAAAAAAAGAAAAAAATAACCTCAATAAGAAAAGTTTTTCCTCCCATACAACCTTTTCCTTATTACGGCATATAAATGTACAGCAAAGAATCCATGCAGACGACCCTTCATATGTCTAGTCTTTTCATTGCACTGACGTAAACTGACCAGGGTGGTCATTTTAATCCGTGCTACACGCTTTTTTGTTTGTATACTGGGCTTCTCCCATACCAGGAAAGAATTAGACTATTCGTAGTGAGTCAACAAAGCTACTTAACCATTTTTTCGTTTTGCTTTTTTTCTGTGCAGCTTTGTTGTCCGGTGGTCGTAAAAACGGATCACTTCCTTTTAGATCGTTCCGCTTGTATAAGGCGAGGAAATGAGAGGCGTATTTTCAGGTCCTACGGCTTGACTTCATCAGTGGCCCAGCTCTAGCTACTGTACTCCATTTCCCCCTCTATCCCATTCCGCTCTATACTACTCTATGGTATGTACACCACACCTGACACACCGATTAGGTCGGGCCTTTCATTAGCTTTTCCTTCTCTAACTAGACTGTCACATGCTACTCAAACTGATAGGAACTCCCACCAAGACTCAATTATCCCACAACGCAAAGGAAACACTACCGACACATTTCGCTGCACAAAAAAGCCCTACTTGGCGAAACACATTTTCTCAGATCCATTACATAAAAAAACTACTTTCACCCTTCCCCTTTTGAAGGAAAATGAAGTAGATTCTAAAAAATCTATAAGTTTTTAACTCTTTCGGGGACCACTTTTTTACTCTTATTTCCACATTAATTACACTGCCCACTATAAAACTGCGCTTAAGCTCCGGAAATGGCGACAAAATGACTATGGAAAAAACCTCCAATTTCCCATGGCAACCCCATTATTTATATTTCCCCCTGTCTTTTTTTCTTTTGGACACTACGTTTCGAGATTGCCCCCCCCCCCCCCTTTAGTTTCTCTGGTAAGGATAGCAGAATCGGGAAAGTTTTACGGTAGATATTAGACAGCAGATCTTACCAAAAGGATAACCTCCAACCCCCGATGCGAGCTACGGCTCTCCGATAGAAGTTCGTAGGACTTTGAGTTGTGTAGTAATATATAAGGTTTATTCTGTAGCAGATCTTCCCATTCTACACTCGACTATTACTCGACTTGGGTCTTTTCCGATCGATATCTGCCTTCGTGGCAGGTTATTATGAATTACCTGAAATTCTTACGCCTCTATCTCGATAAATTTAGTTCTGCCTAGGCGTGCAGAGTGTTTTTATGATTTAGTTGAAAATAAAATAGTCAGAGAGAAATGGAAAAAAGGAAACACAAACTTGCTGTTATAAATCGTAGGAGCGTTTTTTATATTCCCTACAGCAAGTATATCAACACCTCACCAAGAATCTAAAGGAGGTCTTAGTAAATAATAGTTTTGGCACTTTGATAATAAATTAGCTGGCGCCTTAGGAGTACAACTTGCTTCGCGAGATGGTACCTTTCGCAGGTTACGGATACCACTTCACAGAACATAAAGAAGAAACGTTCATCTTGACTTGCTGGTCAAAATTTGAGATTATGGGCTGCATCACGGCTTTAAGAGAATTCGGCATTCGTTTTTTTTTCTAGCGTCGAAAGTACATTCCTAAATAAAGTTTGCAAAAAACACACCAAGACACCACGGTGACTTGAACCGTGACTAACTTGCCAGTGTAAACACAACCTTAGTTTCAAGGGAACTGGGAACGCAAAGACGATTACAAACTCGACACGCCAAAGTTTCGAATAGAAAAACACTGGCTCAATATCCCACCATGAATGTAACTATAATTCAAGCAAAGAAACGCTAAGTGACTTAGATTTATTATCTGGCTTGCACTAAATCTTAAGAGTAACAAATTTCAAACATGTGTGATATGTGCATGCACAATGGGCAATTTGCCAAGACCGGTAAATTTCCACAAGATTTCATCGAATGACCATTAATTCCTAATTTGTCACGTTTGCTCCAGCAATGAATTGAAGATTTTGCGCATTAACATAGGTGTACACTTGTTCAAATATCCATTAGCTTACCGTTGTTTTCACTTTAATTTTCTTTATCTCTAAGCTATTTAATTTTGCTATTTAATAAAAAAAAGTCACGATAATTAAGGAAACTGTGCAGTTTTACAGTGGATTCAGCGGAATGGATTTCAGTGGTAAGTTGAGTTTCTATTAGATTTCAACACGACAAAACAAGATATTTCTTTACAAATTTTTCAAGTAACATGTTCATGTTTCTAATACGACGGTACAAAAGGGAGGATTTCCTGCAAGTCAAGGTGACCCTTACACGAAAATGAGTCCGGATAGATCTTTTGCAACCACGAAACGCAAATAAGTCTGACGAGAGCGAAAAACGGTTTACGTGATTCAGCCCTGGCAAGATAACTGCTGGCGGTCGGATGATACGTATCTAAGAAAGCAAAAGCCGCGGCAGTAGCAGTAGCTGCAGGAGTATTATGCAAGTTTATTTAATGAGTGTGTGGTGCTGCCTGGAGCTTATTTGTCCCGTCCGTCATCAAAAGTCTCTTTTGCGGTAGCATCAACATAACCACCGGAGCAGAAAGTAGCAAAACGTATGTAAATCTTTTTCTGTAGAAATAAATGCTTTGGCAAGTTCCTGCTGGCAGAAAACTTGAAGAGCTCGTTTCTTGCTCTCAGGATTCCTAAAACTCCCCCAATTCCTCTCTCTCTCTCTCTATCTCTCTTTATCGTCGTTCCGGCCGACGAAAGGAAAGCATGTCACGCAAATATCGTTGGAATGATGTAAGCGTAATTCAAACACAGTAAAAAGCTACTGGAACGAGTCGAAAACGCAAATTTTCTGAGAGCGCTAGGCAAGGCAAGGTTCCACTTCTTTCGCTGCGTCCATTTACCGCATTGGGAAACGAAAAATCGTGCAAGTGTCGTAATGAGGCTAGTTTTTCGTCTGGAAGGCGTTTTTATTCATTTTTTCCACAAGGTTTTAGTTCAAAAGAAACCTATAAATCTTGGCACACGGATATAGTAAATCTTCGTTCTGTTTGAAGCCCTAAAAGCCCCTTTTAAGGTTATGTAATAAAATACTCTTACAAAAACCTGAAATGGGGAGAAATTACGGAAATAATACACTGGTGTGAATGGTAATCTTTGCCCTGCTTTGAAAATCGATTGAAACTTAATGTAGGGAGATTAATGGTACCCTTAGCTGAAATATGGAAGGTTGCTATACATTTCTCCCCCCTTTTCGCCTGAACAGCATTATTGTGACCGTCTTATTTTGAAAGCTAGAACGTTCTCAACTCATCTACCCCTCCTTCCAATAAGGAAAAGCGAAGCAGCTTTTTTTGCAACCAGGATTACTTCCAATTACGACGCTTCACATAAAAAGCAACACTACGCTATTCATGCATTTCGTGGACTTCTGCCCCTGATGGAGCACTATACTCCTTTTTTGACTCTGTCCAGGCCAAAGTGATTTATAACAGAATTTCCAAACGGGATGATATCTGGGCAATCTGTGGACTTTTTTTTTCCCTCCAAGGTTCCTTTCTCCGAGTGTAGTAGCTTTCATAGATTAAAGGTTGCCCGATTTTTAAGGACGACAGTCAGTACGGTGAGTGAATAGCGGAAAACCATGAATAATTGCTGCTGGCTACTAGGCTTGTGCTTTTCAATTGCATCTTAAATAGCTAAGACCAAGAGACGCCAATCCAAACAAAAGGCGAAATAAATTATACCCTCGCTACTGTGCGTCTAATTCGAAAATTTTAATACTTTATCAAGTCAGGCACAATGCCCTCGCATATTTACCAAAATTCCTGGGCGTAATCATTAAATAATTAAGAGAAATGCAATGGATCGAGCCTTCCTTTTGACTATTATACATCTTTACCTATTTATTTCCGCTCCAGTGACTGACAATTACCAAACCAAGTCTAAGAAATGCGAACAACCCCCCAAAGCATCATATAATTCTCTATTTAATTATTTTTTTCTTGTCTTGTCACATAATACAGTGCGAAATTAAGATAAGACTACTCTACACAGCTCGTTTCTTTAATGGAATGATCCACACTGGAATGCACAATAGAGAAACGGCAAGTTCCGGACTTCAAGGGGAAAGGAAAGTGAACCAGGTAATTGGCACAGGCACAGCAGGAGCGTACGCGTGGTTCGCATGTAGATAAAACGCGAAACTAAGAATTCGCCAAACTACAACGCACAAACGACCTTGGGATAAAGGAAAAGGAAAACAGAAAGAAAACAACCAGGTTTTCCTTCTTGGCTCCCGATTTCAGGGTCAAGAGCAAGAGAGAGAGAAAGAGAGGAGATGCAACCCCGAATGTGGGTCAGTAGGGATAGAGAAAAGGAGAGCAATGACCCATTGCGTATATAGGCCTTAGCGGCCATGCGGGTCCTTCCGCAAGGCAAAAGGTAGGGTAGTGTAGCATAGCATGAAACTTCCATACGGCGTGGAACAGGGGTGTCTAACCGTTTCTCTTGAATCTCCAACACGCTGGTGAACTGAAGGCGCAATTCGCCTATATATATGTTTTTCGAATTCGCTGAAATAGTCAAAACTTAGCTTTTTTTGAAAAATATACTTCCAGGACTTGTTCCGACTTGAAACGTACATTCTTTCAAGATATGCTATAAGGTCAAGAACTTTCGTACTACGTCAAGTTTTTCGCAATTCTTTGATGCATTGGTTCTAATGTTATTTGTGGTCAAGACAATACTTCGGCGATTTATGGAATTGTCATTTTGTCACTATGCATTAGAGTCAAAACGGCAGTCCATGTTATTATTAAAAATTAAATTCCTTAATCCTTCCTTTGCCTTGTTTTGACGCTTTTGAAACTATCATTCTACGCAATCAGCAGTAAATATTAGAAAATAGTATGACGCTGAATAGTGGTCATATTTGAGCAACGTTTGTTTAAGCAATTTTGAAGATCTTACCTTTAAGAAAATAAAGTTGTGGCTTGGCAATGATGCAACAAGCAGGTAACACACAGGTAACTTGCACTATCACTTCTATATATGCTGTCACGTATTAAATACGAAGTAATACAAAATTGTTGATTTTACCAAGCACATACGCCAAAGTTTGCCGCTGATGTACGACAACACAGGGCCTTGAACTTGGAGCGCATGAATCGAGAACTGCGATCTACAGACACGTAGCCCGGGTTTTACGCGCCGCGTTTAGTTTTAGCGCGCTTTTTCATGTTCGTTGAATAGCGTTTTCATTGCGAGATTTTTGCGGCTAAACTGGTAGAAAACGATTTAGTAGTAAATTTTAAACTGGTAGTAAATTTTAGTTTATGCGAGGGATGCGTTTCTGAAAAAGTACAAATCGAGATTAATTTTCGTGTTAGAAAGACAGGGATATCGATATATCTCTTTCTAAAGTATCTAAAGAAGCCGCCAGATGTATATTATTTCGTCAAAACTTAATTTGAAAATCTTTTAATAGCAGTTCATATACAATGAGAGTAATTTAGACTATGAATTGAAATGACTGGGAAAGCAATTAGACGGTAAACTCAATACTGAGTCTTGTTTTAGTGTTTCATTGTGCACTACTTTCAAATAGAAAAACATAACTATCACAAAGTAAAAAGGCAGCTTCTAAAAATAGTACTACACCGCCTGAACACGCTCTTGTACTTAAAGTTTGTTCAGAATTTACATACAAAAATAATAGTTTTAAAGGAAATAAGCAAATACAATACACACCAGGGATGTACTGTATTAACACAGAAGGTTTAAGGAATTCTTGAGAAACGGAACTTATGAAACGTTATCTGTTACGTATAATAGAAAATAAAAAAAAATTGCTGAAGGATTTTTCATTTAGTATTCATTCACAAGTATAGTTAGTAGCCATGGTTTAACGAGGAAAAGTCGTGCATGCATCTATTGCGTTTATTACGATGTTTTAAAATTTCTTGCGGTATTCATGTCCTCTCCCATTATGTATAATCTTCACATCAAATCGTTCGCGAACGTGTGTCCTTTTGCTCCTTAACAATTTAATGAAATAATCTATGCAAAGAGCGTACATTGCTGATACCAAGTTTGGTCGTACTAGACACCCTTAAAAAGATAATTAGGTGGACCAGTAGCTTTCACTTAGTTTCGGCGACATTGTAAATTGACCCCAGACAAAAGCTACGCAATTTACTAGAGAAAAGACTTACTGTACAGGAAATTCTTCCACTACATGATTCTTTTTAAGCGCTAGCTTCATGTTCCAGAGTTTCGTTTTTCTTTTTTTTTTTCGCCCTTTCCCTACGTCTTTGAACTTCGTACAAAAAGGAAAAAGCCAGCTCTGGACTATCAGGACCATCCTGGACAACAATAGGTGCTTAAATCCTAGCTTGGGAATTGTATGATTTAGTGGCACTTGTCATTAGTAGATAATAAGAAGGCTAAGATGGTCGGTGGCGCACTTCTCTGCATTACCCGTTTCTGTCAGTCCAACTAAGAAGCAACAAAGGGGTGGCGTGCATCCATGCATAAAATGCTCAGCTCAGTGTTCTCTATCTTTAATAAAGCAAAGTGAAACTTGCACTTGGGACCATTTAGGGCATTATTCCCCATAAATGACAGCACTAAATCAAGATGTAGCCCTATCCTTTCTTCCATAGACCTACACTGTCTTTGCAGTTTGGTGCGCTGTAATGGCCCAAGCAATGGTTTGCTCGCCCATTGTAAAGTGAAGATCAGGGCGCGGCCTTCTTGACAAACTTGAACCGATTTTCGCCCCTTTTTATCTCCATCAAAGCGCAAGGCGAAACCCGTTAACTTTTTATTTGCACTCATCTCTTCTCCATAGTAAAAAAAAAAAACATCATACATAAACGCACAGAACTCCCCTTCAACAGTGCAGTCAACTTGAAACAAAACCTAAAAGCTGTTAGAATTTGGCCCCCCTTGGGACTTCTATTAGAAATACTTGTGACCTGAAATGATGCTGAACGCACAACGTGGGGAATTGCTGCGTACACATCCCATCTCGGGAATATCTCTGTTTTAACTTAATTTCCCTTTGCCATCGGATTTCCCAAGATTCTCCCCCTCCTTATATCTAATCTCTCTCTACCTCAGAACAGCCATGTCAACTGCAGCAGTAATACTGCAAAACTGAAAACCATCGAGCAGCAAGGCTTGTTCAAGTGCCGCGGGAAAAAAATCTTTATGCTTATTTCTTGCCATTTTCCCATTTTTTCCCTTTCCTAGAACTTTTTTCTCATTTTGTTACAAAGTCAAGTTCGGGGTCTCAGGCAGAGAATAACGAGGAAGTAGGAGAGGCTTATGCATTTGTTTACAAATACTGGAATTAGATCCCTTCGCCCGAGTTCGCAGACTAGTCGGCTGCGCCTTCTTGTAGGTACTAGGTCTGTGTCTGGGGTGTAAAGTTGCTTGGGTGCTTAGAACTTGGGTTGACTTTTCACGACGATTAACAGCAGACTGAATTTGGGTTGCAGGAAGAGACGTACCCAGGGCCTACAAAATGCACACACCGAGACAACAATGCATACGTACTCATACAGTTTACTACGACCACAAGCCTTAGTCCGTCCGTCCTAGCGAGGAAGAGTAAGAAGGAGACAACGTTAAAAGGGAATCATTCCTTTCAAACGCAAGCAAACATTCGCATGTGCTTGGCCATCAGGGATTCTCTCTTGGGCTCGCGGCGGCATTGGTCAGCATTTGTCAACAACACACGAAGCTGTCTTGCATGAACTCTGTCACGCACAGATGGTAGGACATAAACAATCGAGAAAGGAGAGAACCTCGCACCCAGCGTTGCCTCAGACAACCCAGATAATCTCCAGCAAACAAATGTATGACATGGGTTCGTCCTGCGACGTCATAATTAAGGTTATTGTTCAAAATTTATGCGTAAACGTCGCCTGTTCCGAAAGTAAGATAATTTTCTGACGACAAATTTTGACGTCGTCGGTCACAGATGGACATAATTGGGCTAAATAGACACTGCGTTTGCAGTATTATGAATATGCTTTTAATTTCTGCAATTTTTACGATATGGATTTTACTTTCAAATTGCACCTCGTTAGAGCAAACACTGAGAAAAGACAAAACTGTACGGCATTCCAAGTTCACTATTTCAAATGTTGGTTCTGTACATTTACACACATCAAGATTTTATAACCCATCTATTACAGCACAATTCATTCAATAGGACAATTCATTCAATTTTTCTACGTTTTTGTTTGAAATACTACCTTTTGCACAGTTTTTGAGTTGCGGTGAGGGAAACCACATCCGTATACGAAACTGTATAGTGTCTTAACCCGCGAAAAAAAGGTTCGCTTGTTGTTGGTTGTCATTTTTTCGATGAAGACGGTCTTCTTGGCTTTTCGTTTGGGTGTCGGCATTTCTCTCGTTTAGATTTGTCGTCCTTTGCGCTCGTGCTTTCTCTAGTCTGCAAGATCATTGTGCGGACATCCATCATAGGCTCTGACCTAGACTCATGAGAACCAGGGTGCCAGTGTTGATGGAATAGATAACACCATTAGAACAATGTGGGCTTCGGGGACTGCGAGTAATACTCCGCCGCCCCCTGATAATCCCCGGTAATCTTTTCCTGCAGCATAGTCCTTCCTAGATTAGCACACATACACGAGCTTGAGTCGCGGGAGTTGTCATTTCTACACTTGTTCGAAGTTGATGAGCTTTCTCGTAACTCATCTAAGTCAGTTCGTGAAAAAAAAATTCTTTACTGCTAACCTTTCCTTTCCGACGTTCTGTGCATAATCTTTCAAGTTTCAGGTTCTGTTAAGGGCCTTGGGCTTCATTTGCGTTTCACTGTCAAGCGTTAAGAAATTGGATTGTTCACAGGAAAAAGTCTCCTCTGTCAAGGGCTAGGGTTTGGGTTTGGTCTTTTCAGCAGAAAAAGGAGTAAGACTTTTAAATTATGATTAGGTCGCATTAAACAGGCAATCCTTCGTGTCGTCAACGCGACGCGATCCGTCTGACTTGGCTGCGTAGCTTAGCTTAAGCAGGCCAGGTGAAGAGAAGATTATGACTTTGAAAAGCGTCAAGCGTTTTAGTGCTCTCTTCTTGAAATAGTTAGCAACCGAATAATGAAAAAAAGCGAAAAAAAAGACGACAAGAATTAAAGCGTGCGAAAGCATGTGATGCTGTTTAGCCTTGCTTTTTCCAAGATAGCTCCTCCCTTTTCTGCAGTGCGGGTTAACTGTACGCGATTATAGTGGTTGTTAAGTTTTAATAGGTATTGTTAAGTCAGATTCTGAAAAAAGAAGCATGTGCGAGATGTCAGGTCTTTGAGTTCTCGTTTGTAAAGGCTGACTGGAACTGGCAGAGACCCCCTGGAGAGCTGTCAGGCTCTTTATTGAAGAAATTCAACCAAGTTGGTTGGACCCCACCAAGACGAAAAGTTCTACGCAGGAGACATCCATACGTTCAGCTCACGAGTGACGATGAGCATCTCATGTCCCAGCTATCCGTCATCCCGTATAGTTCTCATCTTGCCAAACCCGCGGCCAAGGAGATAAAATTCAGCGTTTTCGTTTTATCTTTTCCGCCAGCCAAGTGCACATACACACACACATTGCTTATCTTGACCCCCGTGTCCATGCACTGGCCACACGCTGTCAATCTTGGCCGTGAACTTTTCGGTAGGTGATACTTGTCTCTTCTCTTCTCCAGGGCGTTGGACAAACTTACTAAGTCCTGCGAAGGTCAATCTTACTACACTTGACTCGTGGTGCGCCTCTTCATTTCACCCCCGTGGATGGCTCATGGGATGTTTTTCATTATGCAAATGAGTACGAGACAACTGTAGACGGGCACACAATGTGGACTGCCTGAACCACGTGCATTTTGGGGAAGATTAGACGATAGCCCAGGAGGCGAGATATCACTCGCAGTTGTACATGTTTCTCACATATTTATATAAAAAAAGACACTCAGACATGGACGCCGTCGTCGTCTTCGCCGTCGTTGGAGGAGTATACATTTACGTTAGATTGCTTCCTTAACAGTTTATTCCTTTTCGAGTTCGGTGGGTTGAGGGAAGTCTCTTATGTGACGAAATAGGTTATACTTGTTCGCTCCTAGTACAAAGTAACCGTAATTTCCAGGAGCTACCCATCCATTCTCCTCCGGGCAAGAAAGTTATTACGACGGACATTAGGACTGAAAGGAGTGCACTATGGACATCGCCGATTGTTGTCACGCAAGCACCAAGCAAATTATTTCCTTGTCTCGCAAAGGATGGTGATAGCTGCTTTGCATGCAGGATGCCGTTGTCTTGAACATTGGACTTTCGCAGAAATAGCAAGGTTATGGACGGGGAGGTAGGATAGTGGGGTAAAGGGGAACGAGTTCATGCTTTGGTAGCTCTTTTTCTTATCTCGTGCGGTTTCGTTTCTTCCTGACAAAGCAGAAGCAAGTGTTTTAAGTTTCGAAATCTGGGTTTGGCAAATGCAAGACCGCACGTTTCATGCACGATCCCCATATGACGTTCAAGAAGACTTCGTTGATCGCCTTGCAAGTTACCTTGCAACCTTTGAATAGTATATCCTTGACAAAATCATGAAGTCTTAGTTGTTGTTTTTTAGAAATTAACTTATTTTTTCCTCTTAGGGGAGTTTGTGCATCCTAAAAGATTAGCTGGCCGGTACTTTGTTACGGAGCAACCTTTTCAAGATCAAAAGTCCGTACATATTTTAAGTTTCCTTTTTGGTAGAAAATGAGCGAAGCCGGATCAATAAGAAGTTGCTGCAAGGAAGACTTGTCCAAACTTCGGAAAAGAGCTCTAGCTAACCAGACTATATTAGAGGACCACAGAAATACACGCCTCTAGACATTAGTCTTCATGTCGGTGTGACTTAGAGCTCGCGGAGTCCCATCTTGGCCGTCGACAAGGTTCATTATAGTGCTCTGACGAACATATTAAGGTTGCAGACGCTCACGCTTTCGCTCCCGCTCTCTCTCCTTAGTTCGTTCTGTTTTTCATGTTTCAGCATGCCTTAATTCTTATTTTTCCTTAACTTTTTCTTTCTCCGGGTCGTCGTCACTTTCAAATAAGGCCCAGGCAAGTTTAACCAACGTTCAACTTGACAGCAGACAATTACAAGGAAATTATTTATCTTTTTCTTTTGTTTCTTTTTTTTAACAAAACGAAGCAATCCGTTTCCCGCAATTAAAGGCACCAGGCTCATTTTCATTGTTTTTCAACGAAACCCTTTTATCAGTCTAGTTTTCCTGGTAATCCCCGAGTCATTTAGAAGTTATTGGCCGCGAAAAAGTTTCCCACGAACCGCAATGTTTGCTTTGTTTACTCCACACCCAGCAAAAACACGGAAAGTGTCCCTTACGACGTCAACCACGATGACAATTACACTCCCAAAAAAGAAATCAAGCAAGAACCTCAAGTCAAAGCAGAGGCACGAGCAGAAACACTGAAATTTCTCTCTGCATCTTTTTTTTTGGGGGGGAGGGGGCGTTATACGACGAACTCCCAGCAAGAACTGACGTGTTTATTCGGCTGTTCTCTTGTGTCTTCTTGCCGACCACCTCTCCAGCCTCCCTTAAAATAAAACACGAGACAATATCTTGACGCCAACAAATTGAATTGGGTGCGGCAAAAGCTCTTTCCCCCATCCTCCACACAATTTCTACTATTATTCTTTGTAACTTTTTTTTTTCCCTTTACCCAAGTCGTATCCCCAGGCTTAAGTCTAGGCCTACTACTGGCCCAGCACTCACATACATTTAGAGGATAACTTTGTTCTTTTTTGTGAACACAAGCCTAAGACTTTACTTGGGAAGTCTTTGGTACATTTAAGCGCGACATTCTGGATGGCAGAACCGAAAACTTCTTTCTCTTGTTGCTTTTCGTTCCATCCCAGTCCGGAAAGAAAGGAGAGACTATTGCCTATTTTCCTCTTGACCGCCAGTAACATCAACGACGGGTGATATTTCCCAATTTTCCTCGGTTAACCGTAAAAGCCCTTCTCTATACACGCATGGGTTTTCTAGAAAATGTTTCCTTGCATTGTACAGTATTGGGGGTGGACCAGAAGCCTGCTTTGTATCCATTAGACTTTTCCAGGACAAGTTTGAACAAATAACTTGGACCCGGAGTATGGTCGTCAGTTACGCAGTTAAGCTCGAGAGATACGGAGAAAAATACACGACAAAGAATAGTTTTAGGGACACTAAAAATTCCTCTGAAAGTATTGGAATATTGTGTTTTCTCCCATGTTACCAAAGTATCGCATTTTCAATGGGGCAATTAGAGACAAAGGGACAATACACGCCCCGCCATGACCCCTCGCTAGATGTATTTATTAGAAATGCAAGTCAAGGGTAAGGCCCGTTGGTCAACATGTCTCATTCAGGCGTTTGGGAAGTACTAGAAGGGTAATTTGCAGGTAAAAATTATTGTCAAACGCAGTCATTTGCCGAGATGTTAAGAGAAGGAGCGCGACTTGCAAACTACTGTCAAAACAGAGATAAAGCGTGATTAGTCAGTGAAGATTCCACCATGAGTTCTGAGCAGAAGTTGCTCGCCCTAAGATTTCCTTGAAACTGCGAGATGACAGGGCAGGATGGGGTCGTTGAAAGTTTGGGGTTTCATTCCGCTATTGGGAGCAGCTGACGACGAACTTAGGTAAGACCGAATAAGAGGGCACGAATCTGGGGTCATTGGGTATGCAGGCTCCGTACGCAATCCGTAAATGAAGACGCCTTTCATGTCATAACTCGCCGGAGAACCCACAGCTCGAACTAATTTTTGGTTACACACATGCAAATACATAAGGAAACGGGCGACCTAACTTATGGGATTAAGACTTTGAGAAAAGTGTAAGTCATCTTAAATGTTTTACGACGTTCTCCCCAACCCAGCGACTAATGAACGTTGCAATCTTTATATTTTCTGCAAGTTTTTTCTTTTCTGCTTGACAGCACAAAAGAAGTATAAAAAAAAATCGGGACCAGGCAATGAAAGGTTACCATAGTAGCAAAGGCTATCAGGTGTCACACCAAAAACCGTGGCTCAAGGTAATTTACCTAAGGCATGCAAAAAAGGGTCTGGCGCATGTGGAAACTTGGTAACAGTCAATAGAAAAGCACTTGTTATTGTGCAACCTGCGGTGCAGCCTTTCGGTGGTAGAAGGATAATGTAGACGCTCAGTTTGAATTAGACACAAAAAAAAAGAAAAAAAAGGAACTTATACTGAAAACCTTTCCTAGAAAACACTATTATTTAGCTGTCCAATTGAGTCAATGCAAAAAGCATACGTTGGCTGTCAGACAGGATTTCGTGCAGAAATAAGGTTTGAAGGCGGGGAACTTACTTGCATAGCTAATTGGTCAAAATAAAAGTAAGAAAAAAAAATGTTCCAAACCTAACGGCTGTGTGCAACGACACCTTTGATTCTCCTCCAGAACTTGTACCCTGAAGTTATTTGTAGAAAATTATGCACGCAACCAAGGAAAGTTGAGTTATTAATCAGTCATATAACAAAACGACGACTAACAAACTTGGCTTTGCGTAACATTGAGTAGCGGAGCAAAGTCTCTAGATGACGTCGATCGATTTATCAGAATATTAGAGATGCAATCCTACAGAACACGCATATAGATTTTTGGCCGGGAAGCCTAAAATGGGAAAAGCTACTTCAAATAAGGTAAAATCGTTCCAGAGAAGAAAGTGCAACAAAGCCCGTAGAAGACTTATTGAGTATGCGGGACTGGAATACAGGCAAACAGTGGCCGCATTTGTCGTGGCTTTATCTGCGAGCAACCACCTGACTTCCATCACCCGAGTTCCGGCAACGAGTGATGCAGTGCACGGAATATCGGGCGAACTCGTCT
This sequence comes from Triops longicaudatus, assembly GCA_022885665.1. Classification (NCBI taxonomy): domain Eukaryota; kingdom Metazoa; phylum Arthropoda; class Branchiopoda; order Notostraca; family Triopsidae; genus Triops; species Triops longicaudatus. The sequence goes on from JAGQDJ010000024.1 coordinate 970,882, forward strand.
ATAGCTTAATTCCTACGCGGCACACGTCTCATTTACTGCTCTCTATCTCCCAACTCCTGTTATAAATAAGCTGAGATTACTTTTGGCGCATGACAAATTCATTTGCTCACTCGCGCACTCACCCCCCAAAGACTTCACTTCAGAAAAAAAAAATATCGAAGACTCTCCACGGAGACAACATCTGTCTTTTTTTTACAAAGCTCTCCGCTGTTTCCATGAGGAATAAAAGTCCTCGGCTCGAACGAAAAATTACCGACGTGCGGATGACGTCACGAGTTTATGTCCTATTTTGCATTTTTAAAAGACTCTACTGAAAAAATGATAGACTACTAAGACTGTTTATTTATCTTCGTGTCGGTGTCAAGGATTTTACGAAGTAAATCGCCACGGCAACTCATTACAGTGTCAAGGGCAATGAAGGCAAGAATTACGGCATCGTCTCAAAATTCTATACAGCTTATCATTGGGCACTAGGTGTTTCGTGATTACTTTTCGCGTAAAGCTTTGCGCTACATACTTGGCTTACTCAATCGAGTTGAGTTCAAGTGTCCATTCATTCAATCAAGTTGCTTTTTTTAAATACTGTTTCACATTTGCCGGAGGGATTATACATATCATAGCATGACCATTCACTGCGTGCTAACCTTTCTTAATGAACTCTTACAATTTAATTACATCACTCCATCGCTTACTTGGCCCCGTTCCCTGCTTTGAAGTCCACTCGTTCGTTCCTATAGTACCAAGAAACGAAGTCAAATAGAAAAACTTTCGTTGTTTCTTGTTTAATTGGCTCCAAACTCCCCCAACGGTAGTTGCCGTCTCAGCTGGGCAGAATTGTTCGATTTGCTAATACCTTCTTCATAGGGTCCCTCCGGGGCTCCAGGTCCTAGCTTTTCATATATGCAATGTGACTACAGTATAGCACTTAATAAGCTCTTTATGACGTCGTGTGTGCGCCCTCAGCGCCGTTCCTATAATTGCTGCTGCTAAAGCTGCTGCCATGCAGACACAATGGTTTAATCCGAGGTTCCTAATAAGCTCTCTTCTTTTTCAATACTGCTGGCCGGCTGGGGGGTTTCCTTCGTCACTCCCATAGTCAGCTCTATGATGGCTGGATGCGGAATAAGTCTACATATGAAGTGCAGCAGTTGGGCGAAAAAAAAAAAGACTCATATGGCCAAAAGTTGAATCTTGAGTACCATGCGAGCTACAAATTCTGCTTATTGGATTTACAGCATGCAAGCAAAGAGGGAAAAAGGGAAAAAGGGAGGAAGAGGTTGGGGTGACGCTAAGGACTTGAAATGATCGAAAGCAGTGTAATCCTTTTTTCCTAGTTGCTGCCCGGCAGCCGTCGCGACGCCTCACATCGCTTTTGTGGATAGGAAGAGAGTGACAATTTCGCCTGGATGATGACAGCTATGAAAAGCTCGTTTCTCTCCTCGTCTTTTCACTCTTTCAAAGAGTCCTCATTTCTATAGCGCTCAGCGTGCATCTCTGCTAACTCTCGCTCAACTCGTACATGTATTCCCTTCCTTGCAACGAAGAGAAACCTTCCATTTCTCACACCTTTTTAGTTCACTACGCGATAATTGTCTTCTTGAACGAAAAAGTTGCACTATACTTTATTTTGAAGTCATTCACACGTCATCTACCCCAAATAAAAACTCTTATCCTCAGTCCTTTCACTGTTGGATAATTTGCATTACTCAGCAATACGCGGACCCAATTTTGGGACCAAAAACTGAAGCCTTTAGTTTATATGGCTTAGTGTCCCGTAGTTACTCGTTCCTATATCAATGCTCCTTTTTTCAAGATAGTTCTTTTATCTGTTTTTTCCTGCTACATTTTCTTCCGACTTCTAGACTAGAAAATAAACTGAGGCTTGCGTGACAGTTCATATTAGTAGAATATAGGCCTTGTCATGGATAGGCCATTTACCTGATATTTTATCCCAGAAGGTCAGGTTATGTGTTTGTCGTTCCAGTATGGATTCCATCCATGGCAATAACAGGAACCGGCAACAGCGAAAAAAGAAGCTAAAAAGGAAATGGAGGTGGTTCTGCTATTGCAGAACGCGTATATTTTTGGTGCCTAAAATCGAAAAATTATAAAAAGCCAATACGCGTTCTAAAACGCACATATTGCCTAGCACCTTTTGACCATGGTATTAGGAGCCCTGTATCATCATAAAGATGTACAAAAGTTGATGGGGGCGTGGCGTTAAGGAATCACTTTTATCGCATGCATAAAGTATAAGCTGCAGTAAGCAAAAATCAATAAGAGGGCCAAACTAGTCAATGTATTGGGGTACTGGGTGAACAAGCTGACCAGCTAACTCGGTACAAAGCAAAGACCCTTCTTTTATACTTTCCCGATTACTTTGATGTGACACCAGATGCATAATAGCCGAGCCCCGAAAACACGCTTCTCCAAAACGTGTCTATAAAAGTTCTATTCCTATGCTAATGACACCTGCAAAAACTCATTCAAACGTCAGGCTATATAAGGTCTTCTTCTTCACGACTTAACCGTAGCTTGAGTGTTGATTGCTTGATTGACAGGCTTGCAAGCGGTGGAATTGACGTACAAAGCTAGCGAACGTGAGTTTTTTTTCAAACACCTTTTTTTTTCTCTCTCTCTTAAAAAGATATAACGTTACCTACCATAGCAGTGAGGTACGGCGGCTCTTTCCCCCCGTGCGTTTCTATTTCCTTCATTTGAATGACTGAAATGTAAAGACGGATCTTGGTTGCCTCCGTTCTGCACAGAATATACACGAAAGATTCGAGTTGGTTTTCAATGGTGCCACATACCATGCAAATCCGCTCCCGAGGCCAAGCGAGAGGTTTTTGGCGAGGGCACATATCCTTCAACGCTTTTAAAACACCATTTCTGCATTCAAGATTTTTTTTTTCGAAAAGGAAACGCTACAGGCAATTGAAAGGAGTCCTTCAAGGAGCAAGGAGATGCTTGTAAAAAGCTCGTAGCTCATTTTAATCTGGTTCCCGATTACCAGGGTTGTCCAAGCAACGCGCTTCAGGAGACTTTGGAGTTACGGTTTAGTGGACAAGATGTAAAACAGTGAGGGTATTGGTAAGGTGATTTGCATGCTGTTGGTAAGTTGTCACTTGAAAGAACAAGGGAAGTCCATCTGGAGACAGGTATAAAGTGATTAAAGAGCCCGTTTTGTATGCTGTATGTGTTTGTTGACAAAGGAAGCTTCTTGCATGCATGGTGGGTGACTGTGATGGCGATGCTGTTTGGCAAGGTACTATATGGAAGCTATTTGATTGGAGAAGACAGGAAAGACAGCCAAGAGGGAAACCGAATAGTGTCATTCGGTGAGATTACTGTTGACATGGCACACTTTCCGTAGGTTAGTTGTTCGCAGTTGACCCCTTGTGCGGAGGGCGAACAGCATTTGCAAGAACGAACCGTTCCTGCTACAAAGTGCTTCTTCCCTCGCGCTGCTCCCCTCAAATCACAATTTCACACACGGGCTGGTTCAATTCCTGCAATTTACGTTCGGATTGGCTTTCAAGCCAGGTTGCCAGTGATGGGAGGGGAACGAAGGATAAAGGGGGGTGAGGGGGCGACTTTTACGTGGGACTTCTTAGTTAACGATACTTTAGAGTCATGTTAGGCGTTTGGGTTTCAGCTTGCCAAGTTTTTCTCTAAGAGCCCTAAAAGCGAAAATGCCCCCTTTTGCTTTCAACGTTTGGGGGCTATTGTTCCTTTCCTACGCAGAGAAAAGGATCTTCCTCCCTCTTCCCATTCTAAAGCTTAAAGAGCGTAACGACTGTATAGAATGTGTGTTAAGACGTCTTAGCACAACTTGGCATGGCTAGTAATTTGGTTCTAAATTATTCCTAGTGCATACTTTGGGAGAGGTGGTTAAGAGCCAGAAGAGTAAAAAAGGGGGGAGGGAGGGGTTGCACCTTGGCAACTTCTTAGTTTGCATCCCATATCCTTTTCCTATTGAAATGTAACCTCCAGGATTGTGTCTTTGATAACTCCGTGACTTACATGGATCCCTTGGTTCTCTGTTGGTCTAACTTGTAATTACCAATGTTGGGTATGAGTTGCCGATGGGAGCGAAAACCCTTGGCTGGCCTTCTTGCTCACATGTGTGGCGAAGAATTGGGTATAAAAAATACATATAATTTACGTTAATGACGCCTTGATTTTTTGGAGACGTCTCATATTAACTTTTTTATTGCTAAGATTCCAAAATAAAAAGGAAATGTAGGAATGAAAGGGGAACTTGCTGTGGGTGGACAGTACAATAAATCCTCGTGTCGCGGTTAACATCGCGTTAGTTTCCACACAAAACCTGAATCAACGACCCAAATGGCATTGACAAGTCAGCAAAGCGGAACTGACTCGGCTTGGTTTGTCCCCGACTCCCTATCAAATCAATTACAGGGCGACAGCATGTAGCGCAAGTAACAAAAAAGAGATCTTGTTTCCTTTTTCGTGCGCTTATTTAGTTATTCGCATATCATAGAGAAGTTGTCCGCATTACTGCTGTCAAAAAGCTGCGGCATTTTGCTAGCGGTGTGCGGGAGGGTGTGCAAAGGATGACATGAGCAGGCCAGTATTAACCCTGCCCATCAGAAAGGAATGATCGAAAGCAGAAAGGAGGAATGCAAAGGTGCTATGACCTTTACGTTCACTCACGGTGCCCTCCTGCACGTGCACGGTTCAAATAAAACTGAATGAACGACAATCCTTTGGCTTGGCTTCTCTTCTTTCCTTGAATTCATTCCTTTTGAAAAAATATAGGTCATTTACAGTGTTTGGAGAAGGAAAAGTCCTTGGAAAATGTTGTGAGTTGCTCGCCTACAAAAGGTTCGTTGCAGGGCTGCTGAGGCTCGCTTTTGGGTGTAACAGTATAACCAGAATATTTTTCGCAAGTCACGACGCAGGTTTCACAGTATATGTAAGGACGATTACTCGACTGCGTGACTGTAAAGCTCGCATAGCTTGCAGATGCCAAAACAGTCGCTGTGCAGGCATTGCGAACACCATTAGGCGAAAGCAGCAGCAGCGGATCTCATGCTATGCATTGGCAGGGAGCTCTCAAGAAGGTAGAGTAATAGGGTAATGTAAAGCCTACGTACACATGGGGATTCCAGAGCGACGAGAGCACGGTTAGAAAACATGTGCAAGTCGTAAACTTGGACCCCAAAGTCTCAAGGAAAACGGGGATTTTGGCTTGACTTTATGGGCAGAAGGAGGCAACTTTGATGTTCTCGCTTAATTCCTATTATTGGTAGGATTTTGTTTGCGTGGTGCCAACCTCTTTTCCTCCACACCTACCCTTACCGAAAATAACATAGGTATTGCAAGCTTACCTCAACCACATTATTGGCTTTTTTCCGTTGTTCTGCGTAAAACTGCGCGAAAGCCCAACTGCACCGCAGAGACAGTTAAGCCAGCTAGACGCAAATTTAGTCTCATTAAGAGATACAAATGAAGGTACTCATGTCTTTGCCACAAAAGCCAGCCAAAAAAAAATTGAAAGTTTTAACTAGCCCAGCCATAATATTTGCGGTATGGGCACTAAAAGCTAAACGAGGTTTTTCGCCTCTTTGATGACTTGGGTTCGTTTAGACCTTGCCACGGTGTTTAGAATAAAAATTAACATGAACGCAAGCTAGTTTAGACCTGTTCAGATTTTCAGAATATGAAGTTAACATTAAAGCAAAACATTACTAAATGAGTAAGGAAGTGAAAGGAATAAGATGGCAAGAGGATGTCCCCCCACAAAAAAGGACCACCCAGTCAATGGTTTGTTTCTAAGAGCAGGAAGAAAATTATCATCTCTCGTCCATCTATTTTTTTTTCTTACCCACTGAGATACCACCACAGATGAACAATAGCTCGTAATGAATTGGCAATGAGTCCGCGACCGTGAGTAACCTGGAGTCACGTGACCTTTGGCTGGCCTTTTATGAGCCCATTTCGTGTCGTCTTTGGTGCATGGCGAGGTGCGTTTCTTTGGCCGTTATTCCGCGTTCCACCCTTTCCCATGCCTACTCCCATAAACTTGTTTATCAAGGTTTACATTATATGTTATTACTACTGCAGTGCAGGTTCTTAAAACTAAAGCCTGTTGATAGAAATCTTGTAAACAAATATCTTACTTTTGCATGTTATATCAGCTAAGAAAATCCAAGCAGCGCAATTGTGTCAGTACCAACTACAAAAGTCCAGTGAATGAGACAGTGTAAATGTGCGAGTACAACGCCTTTCTATTTAGTTCACGCTAACTTTTACCCAGCATAGAGTTTCTCAATGGCAAAATGCTAGCTACTGGGCCTGCCTAGGTCATTAACGGAACCCATCCGTCTTCCCATATGTCTCTTTCGGCAACAAGGAACTTATTATGTCACTTGTTCCATGTTTAAAGGAGGCTCTCTCTCCGTAGGTATTATTCAGTACGTCGCTGGGAACACATTTTGGTGGCTAGAAAGAGAGACTCAGGGCAAGGCCACTTGGAAAATCGTGCTTCATGCGATCCTAATTAAACAGAACGTTGTGCACGATAAAGTTTCTCAGATTCCTAGTACTGTACACTATTGTAGTACGAACGTGCTGCAGTCTGGGTTTACTCATGCTGATATCGGGAGAAGGGGACAGTTGACATACTTGAATGATTTAAACGAGACGTCAGCTAGACTCAGCGGTTTTTCATTGGATTATACTTTTGTTGCTTTTCTTAAAAAGCAACTTGGTTAGCTAGCATGCTTCGTTAATAAGTTAATGACCTACAGACCTTCATTCTCCAGATCATGAATTCTCAATTCCAAGAAAGACATTTATTAGCGAGCGTCTTTAAAGGCGGCGAACACTATTCCAGCAACGTTGTGTCCTCCAGGGCCCCCTCCCTCTACCTTGACACTGTGGTTGAGCCGAGGGCAAAGGCCAGAAAGCTCTTGAAATTTTCCCAGCAATACCCGCAGTTTGATTATTAAATGCATGTATAGGGTACTTGGTATAATGAAACGCAGGGGTCTTTCAATATCGATAGATAAAATGCACACGGGTTGAGCCTGGAAAGCCTTTTTGAAAACCTGTCGAACGCGAACTTTCTGAAAGCTTTATAGAAAGCAATAGCTAAGTCAATAAAAATAGAAATTCAGGTTTCCAAAATTGGTTCGTAAGCTACACCCCTCCGGTTCAAGGATTTGTTAAGTGTGTGACGGAGCATAAGAAAACGGCTGAAAAGATGGTAAAAGGGGAAGGTTTCAAGTTACTTCCTGGTAAGAACCCTTCAAGGACCGTGTGGAGCCAAACTGCCAACAATTAGTAAGCAGGCTAAAATGATACCGCCGTGCGAAAATAACCAAATTTTCTGTGTCAAGCTGCGATACAACTTAGTCCGTTAGAGGACTAGCGGCTATTAAACTTGCAATCTCTCCCAAGTTGCTAACGCGGAAAAAAGGTCTTGGCGTAAGGGGGCCTCAAAGGACCCGTACAGTACAAACAAATAGCATTACAGGAGCCGCACGCAATGGACTATCGCAGCAAGGAGGAAGAATGCGTCTTGCTGGGTAGTAGCGGGTACAAGTTGTCGGTTTCTTGTTGAGGTCCGTTGACGTTGCTTGGTAAATGAATCTTGCGCTGTATGTTTGCGTGTGTGTATGTGTGTGTCTGTTGGGGGCCCAGAGGGAAAAAAGCTTCCTTTTATGCAAAATAGACGGCAATTCTGTCGATGACGAGAATAAACAGAAAGCTGAGGCTGCAACAGTTCGAGGTAACGCACAAGAGGGAGGCAGGGAGGTTTCTCAAACCAAGGGGTAGTAAGGAAGGGGCACAGAAAACTGCGTCGACAGCTGAGCAAATATTTTGGCCCAAGAAAAGCAAGACTCGTCAACACTTTTTCCTTGGCGACTTATTAGCAGCGAGCGAGCAACAATAATAATGAGAAATCGTAAGCCTGACATGCAAGTGCCTACCATCAAACCTACCTCAACGTGGTAAATGAATGTGGCTGCTTAGTATGAAGAAGACATGAGGTTAATGAGGGGGGTAATACGTGTTCACTCTTTTGGGTTTCTCGCTTCTGACGCGTTTTCCAAGCTCTATTTTTATTCTGTTGTAAGTTCGATCTACCCTAGAGCGTACGAGGTCTCATTTTGTCGGTTTTCTAGATCTTCGTTCAAAGGTTCATTTTATCCCAAGGTACACAACAACTAAAACGGTCTTCTTTGTATTGGGCTTGCTATCTTATCATATCCTCTCTTGCTCTGTGTATTGTTACACGGGACGTATTAGTTGATAACAACTTAATGAAAAACCTGACGGGCCCCAGCAAAGTTATAACGTCTCTTTGAGGGTGAAATTGGGGTTTTCTGGAATGCTAACAGCTATGTATAGTCTCTCTCTTCTTTTTTGTGGAATCTTCTTTTTTCTCGTAAAAGCATAGATGCGGAAAGCTGTTTAGCTCGTTAAGTCTTCCTCGGGTGGAAAACTATAATTCTATGCTGGGGCTTTTGAAATAGTGTTTTGAATAGCCAACAAGTCAAGATTTTTTTTTATTGAAATATGGCTCGGTTCTCTATTTAGGGTCCCCTTTGCTCTCCAATTCTCTCTCTGGGCTCTCCTCGTTCTTTCTCTCCCATGCTGTGTTGCCTTTGCCATACCAACAGGGCTTTTGTGCAAGTTAGCTTTGAAAATCTTCCAGGGAACGTAAACGACACTACACTAACACAGCTCAAGACCAGGAACTGAAAAGGGATGCAAATCAAGTCGCTGTCTCTTGTTGTGCCCTAGTGTAACCGCCACGATTCACCACCTTTTAAATACGCTACCGTGATTGCCGAACTAAGGAGCTTGGCTTGTCCTGCTTGTTGACGTTTTTCTTCCCTAACGGCCGCGCAATACCATGCGTACCAAACTAGCAAATTATTAAAACTTTTTCCCCCTTAGAAGTGTGCTCTCTATTCAAAATGCGGGAGACGAGAAAGCGACTTTATATACATGCGTGTTTCGTGTCGTTCTGAATTAAAAACCGTTTGTACCCTAACAAAATGTTGAGCTTACTCAAAAATTTGTTACTCTTGTCAAAAAATGGGCCAATCCTGGAAAAATGTTTCGGTCGTTTTGATAAAAGCAATGAGACGAAAATATGATGTGTTCGCAGAGAACCCTCATTCTAGGCTGTTTTCATTTACTTTTTCTTGTTTCTTTAACATCTTACCTTTGTGGGGTACTCCTAGCCCTCTATTTTTGTTATGACCAGTACTACTTAAGAGAGAATGAGGTTCGTTAATTTGAAAAATAAAGTTTCCATGTGGAAAAACTCGGCACTTGTTTGAGCAGAGAGGCAAAAACCAGCAACTTTTCATGGTTACATGAACCCCTTGCCATCCCCCTCTCCTTGTATCCTTAACCCACCTTTCGTACCCAGCCAAAATTAGAAGATTTAGAAGCGGTTAAATTTTTCTTTCTTTCTTGAGAGGATGCCGGCACCTCGTCCAATGCCACAGACTAACTTGGTTTTATGAGCCTATTATTAGGCGCAATTACCGAACTCGCGTACCTTAAAATGCAAGGACGTTCCGTCCCTTCGGTCGATGACAAAGTAGACGCTAGCCGAACGTGTAACCAATCTATAAATCCATTTGTGAGGTACGGTACAAGAGTTAACGATCGGGGCCTGGCTCGCGCTATGTATTAGGCACACTTAATTCAAGTTCAAGTGTTTCTTTAAGCAAATAATCTTTACAAAATGCTGTGGATCTCGCTGAAGCTTTAAGCTTTCGTTCTCCTAGAGACGACGGGGTGCATTTGTACATATCAATATAGCAACGGGAAAAAAAGCAGGGGTGAGTAGGGTAGATTTTAAAGCATGGGGAGTACGCTTTTGGGCCCCCTTTTCCGAAAGGACAAGAAAGCTGTGCTAGGATACAATAGAGCTTAATGACTTTTTGTTTGCACACGCAGGTTTTTCCAAAGCTTAAAAATATCAGGTCTGGTTAACGCTTGCAAAGGCTATAACAAGTAAAGGGTTTCCCTATCGCAGCGCTCTCCCGTTGTTTTATGAACCCCATGTCCGCCTTGGGTGCTCGTCTTGATGCAAATTACCAAGTTTTATACTCAGAAACGATCCCAGCTGGTATTATGATGTAGAGAGGTAGACTTGCCAGGGTGGCTGGAGCTTAGGAATTGTGCAGCCCCAACAATAGGAAAAGCACCAGATAGACCCAGAGCCGTGAATGCTATTGTTTCACCATCAGCAGGATAGTAAGGAGAAACAGCGAGATAGAGAGCCTTTGAGACTCCGTGACGAACATTTGAGTACATTCAACGTATTGTACGCACTACAGGGACAGTAGTGTTTCTTCAGGGAGTACGAAGCATAAAAAAACGCTTACTTGGGTCAGAATTTGTTTTTTCCTACAATATAACGTCACCCCAAGGTTTTCACGACGACCTTCTTTGGGGTCCTGGGGTTCACACGAAATGCCATATATACTTGGGGTAGCCCGAGTTCGTGGCGAGGAAAGAAAGAGAGAGCAAGCAAGGGCCAAAAGCGAAGGCGTCTGCATATACATGCCTTCCAGCTTCAACTTCCAAGCAAATTGTCTCGTAAATAAAGACAATACCCCATGCCTTCCAGATTAACACGATTGATAGGTATATACAGGCAAAAAGTCTACTTCAGAAAGTCACAATACAGTTATAAAATAACAGGCCTAAACGATCTTGTCCCCATTTTTAAGAGTGTAGTCAGAAAAAAGCAGTTACAACAGGCTTTTCTCCCCTTCAGAACAGTTAACTAATTCACAGTTGCCGCTTACTGAAAGCCTGAAGGCGCCACTATCGCTAGCCGTGCGTTGCGAAGTCAAAACGTCGAATTTACAGCCTCAACCATCTTATCAGAATTAGAATGTTTAAATTGACATCTGTCTTAAATATACTAACAGTATTGAACAAACATACTGCATATGTAGTAGTACTTTTTTTCTTGAAGACGAAGCATACAAATCCTTTGCCCTTTACAAGTTCGTGCAATATTCGGTATAATTCATCAATTCTTCTGTTATTTAAATATTTTTGAAGTCTATTTTTACCCGGTATGAATATTGCGTCGTAAACAACGGAACATTAATGTGCTCCGAATTTTGGTAATGTATTTATCTAAAAATGCGAAAACAAATTTAATGTTTGCAAAGCTTACAGAACCTTAGTTGAGTTTATTGACTGAAATATAAGCACTACGATTTTTGGGTTAAACTTTCTCGCCACAGTCCTTCAACTGATGGGTAACATTTCAATGCTATTCACTAATAAGACTTATTGCTCAGTGGTGGCCTTAAGTGGGCCAACGACAGCCTACGAGAAACTCAATAGCTGGATGGACCCAGCGAAGAAAGGAAAAGTTTTTTATGACTTTTTGTTGTCAGTGTATGCGTGCTTGTTATTTTGGCAAGGCCAACTTAAACACTCAATTTATATGCGTGGAAGGCATAGAACCATGGTTTTGCGGAATAGACAGTCACAGTCCGTGTCTAGGCAATGATATTACTGCTTTGACTTCATTTCCGTTTTTCTTTTTTGTTTTTGTTCTCTCATTACTTTTTTTTACTTGAAAAAAAGGGCCTTTCCTCTTAAGTGTGTCATTCTCTATGTGTATATGTGTGCTCTGTCTGGGTTGGGTTGCTGTTGCTGGGTGAGGACCGCAGAGCTAATATTCTATGCATGGTTAAAAGGGCTGTGTTACTACGTATAGATCGAGTTTGTTTTATTGCCTTCCTTTTCCCCCCTGAGTCCTAGAAAACTTTTTCTGTCTCTCATCTGGGATGTTCGGTTTTGTGGTGCACCTCCGTAACATTCGTGTAGCGACGGTGCCTCTCGAACCCCGACACCTTTTTATCAAGGTGGGCATTGTGAAGCTTTGGCTTGGAATAACAATCAGGCAGATCCCTCGTGCTGGGCTGAAGCTGCCCTGTTGCCAGCTCCGGTATATGTGTATGCGTGCAGCCTCCACCCAACAAACAGTACAACCAACAGACCAAGGTGACGTGCAACATTGAACACCGCCCTCCATTACTGCGCTACGGAATAAATATACAGAAACGGCACCCCAACGAAGAAAAAAAGAGAAAGGCAGGATCTCTATCCTTTTTTTTTTCTCTTTTAGCCGTAACCGTGAGACTTATTTAATTTCGGTGATCCTTGTTGTAAAAAAAAAAAGGAGAGAAAACTTTGGGCCTTTTATATGCTTTGCCAAGCCGAGCATTGCTTATACGTTTCGGAGCTGCTCTTTTAAGCTTATCACGTGCACACACTAACAGAAAAGGTGTACATCAGGCGTTGAGTATATAGATTTTCCTTGAACCAGGCAAAAGGCGATCGAAGTTGTAATAAGGTTGGTTACAGCGAACCGAGAGCGTGCCAGAACTCCCTCGTTCAGCTTATTGGGGGAGGGGAGGGGGGGTGTTTGGCATAGCGTGAGGCGTTTCGCCTTTCTCTCTATGCCATAACGTGCTTAACGTTGTCCCTTTTATGCAAACTTGATTTGGGAGATTGCGCCTGGTAGGAACAGTGTATAAAACGCATACTAACCCTTTTAAAAGCCGTTAAAAACCGAGCCAAACTTGGGAAGGCTTTGGAACCAACTTGCGATTAAAGATAGAAGGCAAGCGGGATTTTCAGCCCGAAACTTTGTACAGGGGTAATTGGTGAGCGTAAAATTAATCCCTCACCCTCGTCCTCCCATTTTTTCCTTTTTCTTGCTTGGCACAAAAGGTAAAACTCGGAGCCCTTTGCGTTTTCGTTTCTGATCTAAAGTTGGCCAATTTTCCATTCACTCTATCGTTGGAAAGGAACTGTATTATGCGAAAAGGGGGTGATTTTTTACGTGATTATATTTATCGAGTTGTCCACCGTAGATGTCAAAATTGCATGTCCGGAAAGGGAGTTACAGGATGGGGTAAATTGACAAAGCAACACAGAAAAACCAGGGGTTTTGTGAAGGATGAACTTAATAAAAAGAGTAATCTTTGGTTTTTACAGGTTTTGTATGGAAATGAGTTGTAGGGCGTTGTGTTGATAGCACAAAGTCACAGAAGAGGAGCATGGATGGCAGTATCCTTCGGCAGTACAGCATTTCATGACTTTAAGGCAGGGGAAAAGAAAGATTAAAACTGACCGCAAAGTTTGATGGTGTATAGAAAAGTGTGCTCCAAGCTCGAGTCCAGAGCAGTAAAGTTATCCCTTGGTGTAAAACGGAAAGAAAAGGGTACTGATGAAGGAATGGGTGTAGAGTTAAGAACTGCCAAAGTTACGCAAACCTCAGCGAAAGTACGGTGCACCTCGAGTAATGGCGTTTACTACGTGCTTGGGTTTGTTAATAAAAAGGCAACAAGAAAAAAAAGAGGTTAAGTTTCCAATAAACTTCTCGATCGAATCTTGAGGAAGAGTTACCTTCGTTCGCAAAGGTATTTATTGTTTGCAATCAAACTGGTAGGGACGCAGTTTTCATACTTTTGTTTCCTTCGGAAGGGATTGATGTGTAACACAAAGGACGGTTAATGTGACTGAGGGTGTTTATTGAGATTTATTACTAATACATTTTTGCCTCGAAGCAAACCGAGTTTTGGTGCTAAATTCATTGTAATGAAATCGCATTGCTTTCAAACGAAACATGATTCCATTGGTACAAAATTGTAAGGAGTGATACTCTCACGGGTATGGTTACCTTCCAGTAAAGTGTGTCGCGAAATTTCGAAAGACTGAGCTCTGGAACAAATGTTAAGGCCACACGCTATTAAAAAGGACACGCTTAAGTCCTCGTTTTACTATACTCTCCAATAACGCTGAGTTCTCTGGACAGATCTCTATCGTGATTCAGAGCTGGACTGTATTTCAGCGAATATCGTTACGCCATTGGAAGGTTTATAAGCCAAGGTTCTTCGTTGCTCACGTTTTTGCGACGCCAATTTTATTTTATCATTATTTTTTGTGGTTATAAAAATCAAATATACTTCTCACCGTTGACAAGGAAGTGACTTGACCCTTATAACCTTTTTCACTAGAACTAATTTCCTCAATCACACCCTTGAAACCTGCATTTGATGCCTTTAAATCGTTCAACTTATACTTCCTCATTAGGCATTCATACATAAGGAGGAAAGATTTATCGAGGTCTTTTTGCCCTTTCTCCTTTGAGCTTATTGTCGCTTTGTCCCTTCTCTCCAAAATTTTTCTTTTTCTCTTTCTGCACACTCCCTTGCCTCTTTTAGAAAACGTTCGTGATAACAAAAAGAACCCGAAGTGGGCACGTGTGCACGGGTCAGTGACGAACAACACCGCTGGGCCTTTACACCTTTTCAACTCTTTACACACACCACAATCCATTAATTCTTCTTATATGCATGACTACAAGAGACCGATGAATGCTATCGGGCACATGCTAAAAAATTAAAAACGTCGATAAGATGACACAACCTTGACACAAAAGCCCTGAAGACATCTATTGTCTTCACGAAAGGTTACAAAAAAATCTTTTACTTGGCGAAGGATTTTCTTATTAAGCTTTTTCTCACCTTCACCCTCCTAAGCCTCGCAGTCCCCTATTAACTTCATTCTATTCCACGGTTGCTCCTATTTCACCCTGCATTAAAGAAGAAAGGAGTTTCGAACAGAGGTACCGAAAAAGAATAGATACCACTTCCTCCCACCCTGCTTTTCTTTTCGTTACAAGAAACTGTTAAGAAAAAAGCTAGATCTAAAAAGTACTTTTTATCTCCTATAGGACCCAATAATATGACTCGAACAATAGCAATAATGAGAGACTTTTATTCGGCTTGCCCAAACTTCTCTTCTCGGGGAAGGGAGGGATGGGAAGAGGACATAAAAGCTTAGCGTCTACTCCCTTTAATGTTCCCATCATCACTACATTCATTTCGAGTGTATCACAAGTTGCAATTTCTTTCAAATCATATCGAAGGGATCGCTAGTTCTCTTCAAAGGAACACAAAAAAGACAAAAATAAACTGTCATTACACTAAAGGCAAAATACCAATTTAAAATCAACACTTCTGCTTATGAAAGAAGATTTCCCAATCACTTTGAATCTATACGGGCTTAGAAATGAATGCAACAAAAATAGCGTAGAGCTTAATACACTGCTGGTTGTTGCCGTTGTAGTCGGCCATCTAACAGTAGAAGCAGCTCTTTTTCTCGCGTTCCCCTTTTTTGTCCTATAAAGGTCATTATATAGTTGCTCCCAGGGGTGGCAGAGTACTTACTTGAGAAGGTGTGAATGAGTTTATAGGCCTGTAATCTATGCTCCAGCCGGTGTACGGGAGAAAAAAAAAGAAGCAGCTAAAGTATGAACAGAAGCTACGAGAAGGAAGAAATAAAGAACAAAATGAGGATTTCTGGGACCCGAGAAAAATCCTAGAAGCTCAAGAAAGCTTTTCCCGCCTTATGTGCGTGCGGTTGGTCAGGGCCAGAATGCGTGACAAGCATGAAGCATTGACAGGCTTCCATGGAATTGACACTTCTAAAAACAAGGATCCCCAGATTTGATCAATTACCCGGAATAGGATGACAAAGCACCCTACGCAATCCTACTACTTGACGCTTCATTGCGCCAGGCAATACACTGCCTTTGCGCTGGTGCATTTAATTAATGTAACCCAATCACTTTGCTCACTGCTACCAAACTGTTCCTGTAGGATAAGGTTCGGAATATACGCCAGAAGAACAGTCAGTCAAAAAACAGGTTTCCTAGTCATACTGAGAAGCTCGAGGAATTTTTATTACTTTGAAGCTTACCGAAACCTTACCTATGTTCCAAAAGTGTACACACCACTCATGGCTTTGATCTTCCGAGACCGAAAGCCCGAGTCCCGAATGCTGTTTCGCAGGCGAGTAGCTAGGAGAGTTACCGTACTGGAGTTCGATGCATAGTTTTTAATTATGTAAGGAATTCCTGGAATATAGCTGCTACGCTTTCAGAGCGTTGCGAAGGTAACTCGAGATCGTACAGGTTTTCTCCCGTGACTTACAAAGGGGAATCTCGGGG
>JAGQDJ010000024.1:986934-1018575 GCA_022885665.1 Triops longicaudatus
CCCCCCCCCCCCCCCCCTTTTGCATCCACCATACCCGAAAGTTTGAAGTTGTCGAATACGTGCCGGGAAAATCAAAGTTGCTAGCACGTGAAGTCTTGGAAGTGTTGCTAGGGTGTCAATCAAATAAACTATGTAGCAGACGAGATCCTTGTTTCGTATATCACTTGGAAGAAAGTTAAGCTTAAGGCACTGGTATACACATCTTCGTAGACGAATTATGCGGGGAATTCCTAACGATTTTGAGTCCTTCGCTATTTCAGCACAGCGTTTCAACGGTCGACCGTCATTTTCCAAAAAGTCCAGTACTGTGCGCACAGACTCTGTCATTTTTTCTTTAAAAAAAAGCGTACTGGAAGATTTGTAAGTCTTAATTAAATTTTGAAAATCCAGAAAATGATATTGCTGAGCTTCTTGACAATTTATCAATAAGCTTTGCAAGGAAAAAAATCAAATCAGACGTGTTTTCGTGGTAGAAATACATCAAGTCTGAAAAAATATACAGGTATTTTTCGTAGATTCGCATGATTTTATTTCGCTATTAGTCTCAAGTTGCTGAAAACGAATACAGCAGTATTCTGCAAAAATTCGTCCTGTTTTATTAGTATTTTTTTATTAAAAATGGTAAACTGAAGTTGACTAAGCCTGGTACACTAGATTTTGATAACTTTAGTTTTACAGTTGCCGTGGTTTTTCAAAACATGTTTTTCAAAATAAGCTTCGCAGGCTCTCTACGTTGTTCACTAGAGAAGTAAACACTAGGACCTGAAGGCAAAAACTACATGGACAGACAAAATTGGTGTGGGGCTTTATAAGACAGATTATGTCAGTTGCAGATTTTGGTTTTTAATGGTGTTGCATCGCTAAGGGCGTTAGACCTATTTTGGTAACAAGGGTTCCTCTAACGGCAGTAAGGTAATCAATATAGGCTTGGGCTGCGTTTCGGAAGGAATCAGAAGGATTTCAGGGAAATACTGAGCTTCCTCCTTAGATAGAAAATGAGCACAGCAAAGGACTAGGGAAGCGGAGATCCGGAGGCTGTTGAGAGCTTCGAGTATAAGCACGAGCCAAGAAATGCCTTTGATCTCGTGCATCGAGCAGACAAATGAGAAAAAAATGTGTCGTGCTCTTTCCAACAATCAACTAGCTTAGAGAGCTAAGGAGCAAGGGGACGAGAGAAGGAGCAGAGAGTTTTTGAGTTGTTATTCCACGTAATCAAAAACGCACGGCACAAAAGCAACAAGACGACGAACGACATGCTTTTGAGCGAATTAAAGGGTCTCCAAATGGGTTGCTGATGCTTGGGTTACATGAAACAAAAATGGAAGCATTTCGTATCAAGGTATCATCGTTACTTTTTCTGAGGGTTTCCAGGATGTTATTTTCACTTCTTTAGAATAAACGACAGAAAGGAGTAGAGAAACAGCCTAAACCAAAAGGCTAGGATCCTGTATAGAATATGGATCGTCGGCACATTTTTGCACCTGACATCAAAGGCAATGTCTCCCGCAGAAGAAGAGACAAAGCACTCGATTAAACGACTCGTCACGGCGGCGTATATTATCGTGACTCTTTTTCCCCCCCGCTCCACCATGGAACGTTTCCTTATACCGTGAGCTCCGAAGTCCTTGGAAGAAATTTTCCTTTCGCTTCATATTCTTTTTAGATATTCGTTTCGGTTCATAGTCACAAGTTCGTAGGCTTCTTCGCTCTTCCCTGGAGTTGTCGATGCAATCGTCTGAAAAATTGACGCTCTACGATCTTATCAAACAAAGAAAGAAAAGGGGAACCGGTCATGACCGCAAAGATTTTCTTTTTTTCTCTGTATCTTCTCGTCTTTACTGTTTCATTTTCTCGTGTCCCCAAGGTCTGAACCCTTACCAAGTCCGCTAGTCCTATTCTTCAAGTTTGGGAACATCGTATTTATATCATAAGTCTAACGCCAACTCAGCCTAAAAAGCTTTTAAAAGCTATTCGGGTGATCTATAGCGTCAATTGCAACAATACGCGATATATGAGCCCGGTTTCTCCCCTCTTTCGATTATCCATTTTGTAATAGGTTTTCCAAGAAAGAACTTTACATTAAAAGACGTTAACCGCGTCAATAGCTTACAATAGCTTCTTTCAATCGCACTAACGCGTTTTCAAAAGGTTTTGGACCACATACGTTATCACTACCGCGACATCCGCAAGGGCGAGCATCCTGACGAACTTGACTTGATAAAATTAACTGATGCGGAACCACATTTTCCCGTTCTTATGACTTGTTTTATCAACTTTCAAGGTCCTGAATGCAAGGCATTTTAGTAATCTTATGGATTTTACTTGATGAACACCAGATTTCTTTTATTACTTTTCACACTTGCCTGACTTTATTACTTGTTTTTGTCAATTTCTCTGGTCGGAATACTGTTCAAGTTTAGCGAGCTTAGTTTTTCGAAACCCCATCACGGGCCGTTGTCAGAATATGACACCTCAAGTGGCACCCACTCCGTAACTTTCATGCTTACTACTTTAAATAAAAGCCCAGGGCTTCAGCACGCTCATCCTCTCGTGCTCCCATTTGCGAATTACTCCAAGTTCCTCGTCTCTACGCACGCAGCCCTCCTAAAAGTTGCCGGGCTCTAGTATCATATCCAGCAATTCCCTTCAATCACAGACAGGGTTACTGGAACATATACTCAGAAAAAAAAATCGAAAGTGAAAAACCAGGGATAAGCCAAATAAAGCCGCTTTTAGCGAATGCTTATCCTAACTAGTTCTTTCCAAGTACTGATGCCCCCCTCCAAAAGCTCAAATTATGCTAATTTCTTTTCAAATTTCTCACGCTTCGTTTACATAAACAAACAGCCCTGACAAAAAACGAAGACCTAAAAAGTCTGCACATTGAATTGCCGTCAATTCTCTAAAGGTAACCTCCCAATCCTATCAGACCGTTGAGTGATCAGTATCTGCATTGCAGCACTCAGGCTGAACAGTTCACACACAAATCAAAAATATGCATAACCCACCTTCACTAACTCTCTTCCACACGCCTTCCCCTCAACCCGTTTGACAACCTCGCGTAGAAAGAAATACAAACCACAAAGAACTGGTCACAAATCAACGACTTTACAAAATTAATTACAATTTTCATAAAGAACAGAAAAGCTCACACAAATTCACGTAATTACGATTTTTTTATACAACAAGTGTGCTACGTGTACTTAACACACTTTTAGAGTCGTTCTCGATCCCCGTAATTTACTTCATCATATAGCATGACTTATACTGGGAAAAAAACACACACACGAGATACGGGAAAGCAGTAAATTAACCATAATTCCCGTCAAACTAATGCAGCTATAGTCGTTTTATTCCTTGAAGAACTCCATATTCGGGGCTCCGATGCGGCTCTTGATCGCCGTTCAACTCTCCCCAACTTTTTGCGCCCTCTATGGGTGGCACACAAGCGTAATAAGTGTACACGTCGCGGGGGTTGCTTATGGGCACATAAAGTTTGCGAGGAAAGGGAAGGGGGGGAGGGGGTCTTTTACGACTATCCCACATAGTCGATTTGTACGGGAGCGGGTTTCCGCATATAATCATTACATTGCTCGATTGCGGGAGCGTCAGCTATAGGGGTAACCCAAGAATGAAATTTGGCTTAACGGTGCGGAAGATTCGCATGGGCGTTGAAAAGCACCAAAGCATGCTACCGTGGCAGCCGTTTCCTAAGACACAAGTCTTCCCTAGAACAGCTTATGGAGGTGATGGGGGAAAACGAGTCGAAAGATGCTGTTATGTCTAAGGGATCTTGTGTTTTTATATAGAGAAGCTACACTTTTTATTGACCTGCATCAAACCGTTTTCCTTCTACACTGGTGAACTTGACGGCGATGGGCGGGGGAGGGTGGGCCACTGGCTTTATCGTCGTTCGAAGGTTTCGATTCCGTACTTTACGCTACTCCTTAGGCAACCAAACCGACGATCGCCAAAATGTTGCCAAACGTGTGTTTTTCTTCTTAAAAAAATTGCCCTCAAAGTCAACAGTTTTTAATGCAAACCATCTATTGCGACATATGTGATGACCGAAGAAGATGAAAGAAAGTCAAAATCCGCTTACACGGTATCTTTCACCTCGACCTTAATTAAAAGAAGTTTTGTTTCTCCCCTGCAGACTTTTTTTCCCTACATGTTTGGAAGAGAGTTCTTGACGCCTTGCTATGACTGAAAGCAAATAGCTAGGTCCAAATTTGCTGTCATCACCAGTTGTTTTTTGAATGACAGACTGGCTGAGATAATTTTTCTATGCTGGGGTTATTTGGCGTTTCAAAGCGGAGGCTTAACAAGAGCAAGCCTGATTTAAGATTTTTTTTTAAATTAAGGGTATTTTTTTCTCAACAATGTTTTTAAATTCGTCAGTTGAACGGCGTTAAAGACATAAAATCAGACAAGCTTATTTTTTAAGTGAGAAAGGGAAAGTGACAGCAATTTTTTTTATGGGACAGTCGCACCGTGTTTACAATGGTAAGGCGAAGCGACCTCATTACAGAACTGCTTGTTTGTCCCCCCTGCGCGTTTTAAGTTGCTCCAAAACGTTTTCGTGTCATGCTCATGCATGGCTGGACCAGCCGCTTGGGAATATGCAAAATTGCCCAGTCTTTACCTCGTCTGCTGGATTTGGAATAAAAACTAGGGACTGTAACGCAAGCCAATCAAGCTAGTGCAACGCATTTTTATTCTACCTGCCCAATTAAGACCCAATATTTTTGTTTCTACTTCGCCCAGTCCAGATCGTAAAGACGCTACGTGTCGCATAGCGAATTTGCCTTCCCACATTTTTTTTTTACGGTAATAATAAAAGAAAAGAGAAAAAGCGAGGTTCCGACGCAGAGCCACTGCGACGAGGCACAGTTGAAAAGGAAAGGGATGAAAAGGGGCTTTTGACTGTGTGGAGAGGATATGAAAAGCGACATGTAAGCATACGTGATCTATTTGGTTTCTAAGCTTGGTGGGAAGCTATTTTGCTAGCAAAAAGGGAAGACCCAACAGTGGCGCGTTTCTTGTTTTTGTATGTGTCTTGTCGGAGTGCATATTCGAGCACGATTCTGGTGTTATTTTGTATGTATCATTCCCAGCGCTTGAGCTACTGGGTATTACTTATGCTTACGTGTTCCATTATGTATGAAGCACGGCCCTCGAACTGCAGGTGACTGGTTTATTATCGTGCTGTATGATTAAAATAGGGCTTGTCTTGTACACCTTCGAGCTCATCGGGGAGTTACCCTCTTGCGTTCAAATGTGTTCTTTTCCCCTGTTGATAACTATAAGCACTTTGCATAACCACTTCTTGTCATGCCCCGCATTCGTCTTGCGCGTTTTATTCTTATTGGAAAAGGGGATGCGAAAGAACGAAGGAGTGAAAGAAGCTAGGCTTGCATGGCACGGCATTCCGCCACTGACTTTGTTGAATAGTGGTTCTTTCTTCGAAATCGCTAACCCAGGGCTCTTTTTTTTCGCTTTGCATTGGTAACAGACAAGAAATTTCGTGCCTTCTTGCACCTGACATAAATTGTCCCGAAAAGTAGAAAACCTACTTGACATACATTCGTTAAAATTAAATAAGCAAAAGGCAGACACGCATTTCGAGTCGCCACCAATTCTTCGTCGTCACGTCTCGCACTTCGTTGACAGACTTGGCAGCGGAAGTCACTTTCTCGGGAGCGAAAAGCATTCGGTTACTGTGCAACGGCCTCGATTTCTAACTACTTCGGTAAAGGCCCTGTTATTAAAAAAAGCACACCCAAGGAAGGGATTAAAAAAATAAATTCAAGGTAAAACCGTCAGAAACGCTGATTAAGGTATGCTTATGCAAGAAGGCCAAGCAAATTATGATCCAGAAAGTGTGTGAAAGATATAGGAAGAAAAAGATAGGGAAAGGGAGAGTTATGCATTCTAGATGAAGCATCTGGATCCTTAAGTAAAAAGGATACTCGTGCACAAAATACTTCAGCTAAGTTGTCTAGTGTATTCAGTGGGCATGAATGGGCATTTATTGAAGGAATTTCTAGTGCTTGAGCCCGGCTTCCTTTGTATTTTCTCAAAGAATGCTTCCTTCATCTCTTCTCATTCTTTGCCCCCCTCTCAGTCCTCACGGGGGTATTTAGCTCACTCCGGGCCCCTTAAAATTTACTAGTCCTCTTCCGCTTCGTATTTAGAATACATTTTTCGCTTCTTCGTTAAAAGCCAAAAGGCCTCTTGTCCATCCTCCGGACTTGGGGAAGCAAAAGTTCGTCAGTTCTTGGCCTTGCGTTGGTATGGCATGTTGAGGCAAGTTCTCAGGGAACATGTCAAAGATGCTGATTCACGAGAAGTGAACGGGCACTCCTTATTTACTTCTTTCTTAACTTCTATGCGAGGATCAGAGTTCAATTATTTCTTTGTAAGTCGCCCAGAACTTTTTGATTAGAGGTGCGATAACGAAAGTCGCAATCGTTCGCGGAATGCTTACTCTGGCCTTATTACCTGGCACATTTTCCCTGATGGTACACTTCGGGTGGGCGCCATATGGAGCAACAAGGTCAAGAGTGTCTTCTTCGCTGTGTTATTCATGGTTCGCGCTCTCCTGCTCGTAATTTATGACCTTTCTGAAAACTTCAACAGTCATTTCTTGGCCACCGGGATCAAGTAGAAGGCAATCGGAATATCAAGTTCCGGCTCGGGGTTTTTGGCTGGGGTCCATATGCCAAAAATCATTTTAAGTACCCCGGTTTCCCTCTGGATGTTGGGTGGGCCGCCGACTTTTCGTCACGTATATTGCCTCAACTCTGGCTCTTCGCCTATCCGCGATTCCCACCTGTTTCACATTTTAGAGTTGTCATGGAGACCGACCGCTCCACATGTGCATAGCCGTTAAAATCATAAATGTGGCCCAAAGAATACCACCCACGTCCTGTTTGGATTGCATTTACCTGAACTTGCATGCTATATGCAGTCTTATTCAACGTATCTGTCCTCTTATTCAACGTATCCCTCCACCTCGCGCCTTTTCGTCCCATCAACGTACCTTGTAGGATGAGAATCGCCGGTCCCAAATGATATGCGGCGTTGCTGGTCCTGACAACTTCCTCGATGAGGCAACCTGGCAGCACAACTAACAACTAAGCCATTGAAAAATCTCATTCCAAGGCAATCAATGTACAAGATACGGTCAAGACGCGCGGAATCCGGTTGGGAATGCTGATAGGATGAGAGCAAAGCCCAGTACCGGGTTTGCTGGACCGTGAAAAAAACGAGAAAAGTGATTTAAGCTTCTCCGTTTACTTAACGAAGCTCTTGGCTTGTTGTTCGTTTTCCGAAATATGAAGATTTAACGTTACGCTTAATAGTCCCGACAAGCTAGTCCAGACTTGTACGTTGTCGGTGTTTTTTTGTCCTTGTTTTCCGTGTGGGCTTCTTATCTTGATAACGTGCGAGCGACTAACAATTACGAAGGAGGTAATAGGGAATTTGTGTTGGTGGCAGACATATTTGGCTAGGCGCCAGATGATTTGTGGCCTTCCGCCGTGATGCGATTTTTTCTTTTCGCGAGAAACAGTAATTCTTATTTTTTTTCTAAACAAAACAAGGAGGAACGCCTTGTAGCTCCGGAGTTCTGCCCGAAAAAAGCTAACGGCACACATCTTAGGCCAGAGATAATGATGCTGGCTTGGCTGCTTCACTCATTTGCTTTCTCTTTTCTTATTTTCCCCAAATGCTGTCGTTCCACTTTTTTCCTGTCTTCTTCTTATTTTTTCATTTACGAGTCTTGAGTCTTGGCTAGGTCATTATGTTTTCGTCCAAGTCTTGTAAAATCAAACATCGAATATGTATAGGCTTTTCTCGCATGGCTTACTTGGGTGAAGTACTTACAGGAAACTGTTTCGTGGCGCTTTCCATTAGTTAATCGGCATCAAGAAAACCTGGAACTCGATCCAACCAAGTTGAGTCGAGTTGTCTATTGCATTTCAGTTGGGGAGGGTAAAGAGGCGTCACTGGTACTAGGCTCACAGAGGGTTTTCTTTTGCTCCAAGGGCTTCCAAGGAATCATGTATGCGAGCTTTGAAAACCGTCAGCTGCATGTTTTCTCTGTGACAGCTATGCATAGGCAAGGACTTAGATGAGATCTTTTTTGAATTCTGAATGGCTTTTCATGCGAAGTGAAGCAAACGCAGATCTGCTGGCGATGCGGAGATAGGGAGGACCGATTTTTGCACATGACTAATATTATAGCACCCAAGCAAAGCTGATCTTCTTGGCAAACAACGGAAGTTTCTTTACTCCTTTAAAACTCAGCGGCGTGGGGTGGTCACTCAAAAGCAGACTCTTGTACACGCGCCGCAAGGGAAAAAATGCGGCGAAAAAGAGACGCTTTTCCGTAGTGATCATCAGTCAAGAGGAAAACTTGGTACAACACGGATTTCGCGGAGACTGCAGAAAAGAAACTCGATCTTCTCTCTTAGATCTTCGCCCTTGTGAAGTACAAAAATGATGACAAAAAAGACGACTTTTTTGTTAGTTACAGCCAAAGAGAGCTGGACGCCGCTGACTTTCAAGACGAATCTCAGCAAGAAGAGCGAGCCAGCAGCTGAACAAGAGATGGAAGGCAAGGCGCCCTGGGATGCTAAAGAAACTGGCGGTTCCAGGGAAAAACTTTTGACGCCCATACGTCGTCAGCAATATCGTGGTGCATGAAAGCTCGGCCGTCCTTAACTATTGGCGAAACTATAACTTATTTTCTTGTCAGGACAATGTTGCATTATACAACCGGCCAGTAAGCAACAGGGACCGTTTTTTGTTTTTCAGGGCACAAGCTTTTGTCCTCTCCGTTAGTTCGCCCCCATCAGTTTTTCTTCACTTGACACGGGTTTTCTCCTTTTTGGCAGATCCACCATGACAAAAACCGATGCTGCAGATTACTAGTTGGCAGCTTAGCTAAAAAGTTTTTGCAGGCCTCTGCTTCCACGAATTCCAGCCCTTTTTCGACCTCGACACAACCCAAATACGCGAGCAGAAATGTAAAATAAAACATACATATTTTTTTTAAAAAAAGAAAGGAAAGTGACAGCTTAATTTTGAAAATAGTGTAAAAATTAGCAACTACAGGGGTGGAAGGATGATTGCCGTATGCTTTGTTCTCCTATGAAACATTTTTCAGTGGGTACCAGAAAGAGCCACTAGATTGACCGCGTTTTACGTGCAATTGGGCTGCCGTGCCGAAAATCCTATAAAGACGCCAGGAATGTATTGTTTTTGGAACAAAAATAGGCAAAAAAAGAGGTTTTTTTTCGGGGACGCTGGACCTGGAGATCGAGCGAGAGAAGCGCCGAGTCAGCGTAATTGACGGGAGGGAAAGGAAAGCACGGAACGGGCAGTGTGAACGGCGCGGCACTCCAACGACCAAGCTGTAACTACTGGCCACAGGCCTTGGCTCGTATACCTTGCCCACTTTCCTTGATGGAATCCTACGGTAAATGATAGAAAAGAAAAAGGTTGGGCTGTCGTAAACGTTTGTTTCGTAAAATTGCATTTTAGAGTCTGGTGCTCGTCTCGTCCACGTCAACTCAATTTTGCATGACAAGTCTATCCCAAGGATAATTCCACACCCGATTCGTTTTGCGTTCCCTAACCCAATCCGGGGGGAAAAAAGCAAAGGCGGATAGTATTAATATTGGTGAAAGAGCACCTCGGCTCCAAACTTTCGCTAGCGAGCGCAACTTTTCTTCGTTTGTTTTCATGCCAACCAGGGAGAGCACGTTATCGTTTTATAAACGCGCAATACGAAAGCCTTTTCGTGTTGATGTCCATCCCATCTGCCACTAGTCCATTCCTTTTTCATCGCCTGGTCACGTCCCTCTTTATAACTAATTTAATGTTTATTCCGCCCAGATACATTTTTAAAACTAAAGATCTTCAAATCAAAAGCCCGTCCAGCCCAGGAAGTGCTGCTGACTAATTAAAACAGCCTAAATTTTCCCCTTAGGCAATCAAAGGAACTATTTATAATGCAAGTCCATAAAAGCTATCCGCATCTCTATCGTTTACCGGAAGGAAGAGGGTATTGTCGGGTCATTTGCTAGAGTTAGCTTCTTTTTCCTTCTCAGGAAATGTGACTATATATGGCAGTTTTACGTCCTTGGGTCCACGATCGTTCTACATTATTCTTGTGTACCACTGGTAGTTTTGACAAGCAAAGCTAAAGAACTGGATTTCAAGCTTTCTGTTCGTCAACTTTCAATAATAGCGCCAGCTATACGGAAGTCCGTAATGGAAGACCTGGTGGGCGTTCCGCATTGTTACACTAGGCTCTTTGTACGTGCCGTAAATCAGCGGGCGACATTTACAGCGAAGGCATCTAAGTGTAAGGAAGTCTTACAATAATCTGCATACTAGTAGTAGACCTAACTACTGGCCAAACCCGACGTTCCCTTCCCTACCCTCCCACTCCCACCCCCTTACTATCGGAGAAAACAAAAAAGGACTAGGGTTTATATTCAAACTAGCCCTATAAAAGGTTAATCTACATCGCATGTGGGAAAGCTGGCAAACAGGATTGTCTACCACTTCTGCGAGGCGTAAAGCTAGGTGCAACCTTTAATTCATGGGATTGGACCTTATGAAGTAATCTCGCCAGCTAAAGGAAGGGGGGAAAAAATTAGAATCCTTTTTGTTACAGGGAAAGGTTGGATTGTATCCGTGGCCCACATTCTTTGCTCTCAAAAATGCGGAGGTATTTCGGCTTAACCTTTAAAAGCCCTGGCGAACCTTTTCCGTTGATTTCTCACCAAGGAAGTGCC
Source organism: Triops longicaudatus (assembly GCA_022885665.1). Classification (NCBI taxonomy): domain Eukaryota; kingdom Metazoa; phylum Arthropoda; class Branchiopoda; order Notostraca; family Triopsidae; genus Triops; species Triops longicaudatus. The sequence continues at coordinate 997,749 of JAGQDJ010000024.1, forward strand.
AATAACCCTCTTTTGATTACACAGGACTCCAAGTTGTCCGTGCCACTTTGCTGGGGTATTTTCGCATGTACTCGGGGAAAATGGTGAGTCAGAGGTGAAAATGCTTGTCGACTAACTCGCCCTGCTGGTTGTGTGAGAAACGAGTCAAAACTCCATAGTTTAAGGGTAGGGTAACTGTACGCGGTGTAGAATAGTACGCAGTAAATGAACTCAAATGACCCCCCTACTTGATATCCCTGTTTTCGGATGATTTTTCATCGACTGCTTGCCACGTTACTTCGCGGAAGAGTTGCTGTCCTTCGACTCCCTGGAAACCTGGTATACTACGGCGAAAACCCCCCAACTTGCCTCAACTTGAGGAAAACTCTCTCTTTCAATGTGTGTACGTGTGTGTGTGTCTATAGGACTGGGGTATACCCCATACACAGGGCACCGGCAAAATTCGCCTTCGCCCTTACTTGACCCCGTTAGGATGCGAAAATAAGAGGGGGAAACGCTGCCGGTATGGGAACTTATTTGCTGGGACTAAAGAAACAAAAATAATCAAGCTCAAGCCAAGGACCCGTGAGCGCTGTGTTGCTTGTTATGGACCTTTTGTATACTTTGAGGGAGGTGTGTAGCCTATATTCGAGACCGCCAAAGACATCGGGGTACAGGACTGTGCTCTCTCGCTTGCTTGGTCTAAGAACCAAGTCCGTGTTGCTCTGCAATGACAGTGTCAATAACAAGACGTTTTTCACAACCATGGCGCTCCGCGGTGTCATACTCCTTCCTGGGAATGATGGGGCAATTAAGCTGAGATCTAAAAATGGTTCAAGTGGCTTCAAGGGGAAATAAATAAAAATCCGAGGGGCTGTGTATACAAATATAGAGATGATGTGTGTGTGTAGAAAGCGTTAGATTACAGCGGCGACGTGTTGTATGCTTTTCATCCGTGGCGTGAATTGATGATTGACGGTGGGGCGAGAACCTTGTGGTTTAGACGAGGCCAACAATAGAAGATACGTCTCCGGTTTTTATTCCAGGGCTGTTGCTTTCGGCTGCCACAAGTCCAGTGTAAAGCTTTTCGCCTTTAATCCGGACGCTGGCTGCCATATATATACCTATAGCCACGGAACTGGCCAGGATCTAGAAGCATGACTGTGAGAGTACAGACCCATCAATAACGTTCCGCGGCAACATTCCTGACAAAATTCCTCCCAGGCAGAACCCGCACTCATTCGCCTGTATATCCTTCGGTGATAATGCTCGGACCTAGCTTGTTTCACGTTCTGTCGAGTAAAAAGCAACCTAATACACACGTGAAACTCCAGAAGCACTTGGACCGAAACAACTTCTTATGAAGGCTGTGGAGGAGAATTGGCAGGGCGAAGAGCGCGAAGTTGAGGACAATTGTAACAATAGTCAGCAAAGCACCTTTTAAATGCGGTGCAAACGATGAGGGCTACCTTCCAGATGAGAAAGGGGTGGAATTGAAATGTTGCTCGAATGGGTCCAACTTCATTCATGGCTTGCTCATGGTAAAGCCGCGTATGTGTTATAAGCTGCAGTGGACCCAGTCGGCTTGAATCACTAGGGCGGCCCATTACAAAAGAGGCGAAAACGACGAGCGAGGGAATGTAGACCGGAGGAGAAGAAGTCACGTTTTAGGAATGTTCGGCTCTGGCAAGCCTGGTTTTGGTAGTCGTAGCGTATACTTAATATCTATTTGGGAAGATGGGGGTTATGTTGTAAGTGTCGGTGGTGGAAATGAAGCATTCAATCTCACCATAGGGTGATGGGAATGGAGGCACAAATCGGAACGGGAGAAAAGGGTCGTAAACACGGTTGCAATAACAATGGTCCCTTCCGCCAGAGTTGCCGCAGCCTAGAAGCCCTCTTTTTTTCTCCCCTTTGATATACTGTACACTACGTACGGAACGAAAACTAACGATATGAGTTGTTGCGCTATAGTTGTGTGCGAACCCAAAGAGGTCATGAAACATTTTATGCCTTATATTTCTTTAAAGGGGCCTTCGTACCAGTCATGCGAAAAGGTCCAGTTAAAAGAGCTCCAACAACAATCCCCAATAGGTAAAGGAAAATTAAAGCGGTCCCGGAGTCAGAGCCGAGTCGCGGAGTGGTATATAAAAAACAACGCAATGGAACACATTAAGGGGCTTGGGAAGAAAAGCTATAACTTTTAAGTGTCGCCCATTCTGACAGAATCATTCTAAGGACTTGAATAGAAGGAAATGGGTGCAAATTTTTATTTTCATTCGGCCACTTTTCCCTCTCTGGAACTATTGTTGGTACCCAGGTTAGCGTTTTGTTATAACCCCTGTGGGTGAGACAAAACAGCGCTAATGAATGCAAGAAATTAAAGACCGAAGGCACGAAAATGTTTTGTCGAGCTTCGAATGTATATTACGTTTCGCCATTATTGATAACAAGCATGGTTTTTCCCTTTATCTGCAACGGCTCTTGACCGTTTTCTAAGGTTTTCCTCCTTGTTGGATAACATTCTTTTGTCAGCTGTCTACATTCTTGTCCTTTCTTGAAGAACGAATTGTTCGAACGGCTGCAGTTACACTATAGAAAAGGAAACTTGGTCTCATATTAAAAGGGGAATGAAGCCTGCGGTTTGGAAGGAATAATATATAGAAAGTGTAGGGCCCATTAGGAATTAAGCGGAGTCCTGCCGTTGGCCAAGTAACGTTCGTAAATAGCCGGTTTGTATGGTTTGTAGCTCGGGTGGACGTCGACTTTCTTCGATTGAGTAGTGGCAAAGGTCAGAGGCTCAAGACACGCGATAATGACGGTTCTAACGTCACCCATGTTCCCCGTACCTACCGACCCAACCTTGACTTGTCATTAGCATACAATCACTGCTGGCTTTTTGGCTGCCATGGCCAAAGCTAACCTGCCCGGGCTGCAGATCCTATAATAAAGAGAAATTTCCATACATGGTAAGCAAAAGCTGCAGGATGTGGGAGTTATTGGAAGGATATAGTTCGTCATAAAGTCTCAGAGCTGAAAAGATTCATTCCTTGAAAACCTGTTCATTTCTCTCCGCCTACCTCCGTTTTCTAACTCTACTATTAATCCCAGCTGAGAGATAAGACAGAAATAAAATAAAGCAAAAAGAACGAAAAATTTTCTCCATACGTGCGTGTGTCTCCTCGCTCGATTACGGCATTTGTAGAGGCGAAAGGGTTCCTTGAGACTTTTTTTCATATATTTTTTTATTTTAATATTCACAGCTAAGAAGGAACAGCATTATCCCTAAGGAGATACACAAGCACCAGCTATAATGTTATAAAACCTCACCAGCTCTCGCTCTCTCTCTGTTTTGTTTTTTACGCTCGTAAGGGCTAACGTCATGGGCTATTCTTAGCCGTTTCATACTGAGATCCTCGTTCAGGATGCGTTCCTCGTTGCAGTAAAACCATAATAATGATACGCTTTAGTTCAGTTGCAGGCTTGCTAGCAGAAATTAGCGTACCGTTTGGTCAACTCCAGCTTACTTGCTCTAGATGCGATCTTTACTGAGTTGGTACTGGAGGTTGTATCTATTTCCTCAGGTCTAGGCTTCCATAAAGCAAGGAACGGAGCTGCAATATCACGGAAAAGAACGGTAAAAATGGTAATCCTTGTAATGGAGCGAGGGAGCGCAAGCAAAGGATTTGAATGGTAATATGCCTCTGCTACTATGTGCAATGAAATAAGAAGGGTCCACTTCAGGGGATCCTGGAAGATCAAGATCCATTTTGAAGCCCGATAAGGATCCTACTGACGTGGGGGCCCCAAGGCTTGAATAACCGAGGCTGTCAACTAAGCTATTAGTATGTTTTGGAATGTCTAACATCCTACGTGATTAAGAGGAAAGACTGCTGGACGAGATTCGTTTAAGCTGTGGAAGATGAAAACTTAAATGTGGACGAAAGGTCTCACTAATGCGCAGGAGTTTCGTAAGACACTTACAAAGTGTAGGTAATGACAGCGACATAGCACAACTTCATACAACAACGAAGAGTATTTGCTTAACGCTGGAACCTCTTTCAGAATTTGCACAGATCAAAGAGTTTAAAGTTGACGTGAAGAGAAGGCAAGTTTGGAATTATTTCGTGGTTTAGAGAGGACTAGGGAAATGGTGCAAACCTTTGCTTTAGAATGAAAGGCTTCTTCAAACGGACACCTTGGAGAGTACACACAGTGTCTATTTTGCACTCATGACACAAGACTTGGTGCTGTGTAACAATGTTTGCATATATACCATTCTCTTTTCGTGTTTGAATGGGAAGAAGGACGGATAATTACGAAACTTTATGAGAGAATTCGGGCTTTCGGCGTAATCAAATAATCTGCCGGCGTTTGGTGAAAACTCGTGACGTTCCCTGTCCCAGAACTTTTAAAGGATTATTCTTTGGTGCCCCTTAGGAGTGGAAATTTACACTGTAGCAGCCAGATACAAGTACAGTGCCTTCAAGGCTCCTAGCTCGAGTATATTCTAGCGTTTTTTTTTCCGTACCTGGGCTCATATTTTTATGGCGAGGTCTTTTTTTTCTGCATGGTGCATTTCTGAAAACAAATTACTTTAGTGCTACGCGGGTTTCGGCTTTATCTTTTTCATCCATTTTCTCTCAAACTGTTCTCTCGCCTGGACACCGTCAAAATGACGGACGTTACAACATGGCATAGAAAGCGCCTGCTCAAAATAAGCTAACGGCTTTTTCAGATTCTTTAGACCGGAAAGTTTACCATTCCTTAGGAAAAAATATTGAAGGCTTAACACGTATATTGTCCGCTGTCCGAAAGACTGAATTAAATAGAAAACGTTTGTGACGTTTACAACTGATAGCTTTGATACATGTAATCAGAAAAAAAAGTTTGATGTAAGCGTTATAAATAAACACTATTTTTTTGTTTAAAAAAGTGACACTGTTAATGGTTTTCCAGGTAATTTTCAGACACGTGTCAAATCTACATGGTACATCTAACATACACTATAATGTCCTACTAAAATTAAAACACAATTACAGGAGGAAACACACTCTACACGTTGTGACAATCCGTAAATAATTTTTCTGAGAACAGATATTTCCTACCTATCGAAACCAATATGGAAAATTACTGGCAGAAGATTCTAATCATAATTGTATAAGCAGACTTACGTTCCTTTCGAAAAAAGAAGTCCCTTTGTCACATAGCTCTCCGATACGAACGCGAGTTGGTGCGATGCACATATAGCAATCAGAATTCCCGGAATTGCAATGTCCTGCTTAACTGGATTATCACATAGAATTTTTTTAACAAAAATTATCTAGTCTCATCGTGGAAACATTATACCAATTACCCTGCCGTTAGAAAGCTGCATTCAAAAAGGTATTTGAGCGTACTATGCGTGTGCCATACACACCCATGTCCATGGTGATGATCGCAGATATAGCAGAGATGATCGATTGCAATTTTGTTTATTTTTTGCATTTTTATTCATCATGACAGCTTCAGGACTAATCTCATGTAAGTAATGATCTATACTTAGGCAACTGGCCACACTTTTTACTATAAGTAAAAGGAAAAAAAACGTAAATAAAAAATTTATAAAATAATAATAATAATAAATTCCATTGCTGTTAATGTGATGGTGGGCGTTTTGTTTACAGCTTGACTAGCATTACTGATGCAAAAATTAAATATTTATAATTCGTATTTTACTACAGGTACAGGCACTTCTCATTTTAAAGTCTATGTTCTTGAGTACTTTCGAACCTTTGGTTCAAATCACGCAAATCACGCTGCAATAGCTGCTCGTATGGGAAAGAACTTCAATGTACACGGTTTAAAAACTGAGCAAGAAATAGCTTAATTTCCTTTTGGTTTCGGTCTGCACAGACTATTGCACGCGTCCTCGTCATCTGCACAAATTCGATCAAGGTTTCTCCAGCACTCCAAGCACCTTGTTGCCGACAGCAATTTTCGTGTTTTTATTACGGTGAGTGATGTCATCTGTGAAAAGTTTGCGTTCTTGCTGGCTTAGATTTCGACACAGCTCTTTCCTGTTAAGTAGTATACCAGCTCACTTTGCCATGAAATAATTTTGTATAACCCGAAATTGAAGTTAAAGAAATAATGATGGTAGACGAGTCTGTTTGGGCTTTATTTCAAAAATTCTTAGATGTATTACCATCTAATATAAATGAGCTACTGCGATACAAAATGTACAAGTGTTCCAAACTATATGCATAGTTTCAAATATGATACATGTCTGAACGGTGTGTACAAAATGGCAACCGGCGACTTTTTTTCTTCCCGTCCATTTTTTATACACAAGAGGGGGGCGGGGGAGAGGAGGAAGGGAGGTGGGCCACAAAGTGGAGGAGAGGTTTTCTTTTTCTGGAAAAATATTGCCAACAAACTATTGTCTTTTTAACTTCTTTTTCATCTTTAAAATTTTCATGTTTACAATAAATTAATTCCAGCTTCGACTGCTTTTGTGAGGGGGTTAGAGGGGGTGGGTTTTTTTCGTTTCGCCTGTTAGGTCACGGAAAAACAATAAAGAAACTCACAGTTCCTCACTCAGGGGGCAAAAAACAAGGCTTGAAGAGAGATAAAAAGCCAACTTCAAACTCAGAAAGAGAGCAACAAAAATGTTTCCCTACATTATTTAGCGTTGATCATAAACGCACAAGGTACTATTCTTTCAGCCTCGACATTGCTTCTTCCAAGGAGAGAAAGAAATCCAGTAAAATCATAGAGAACACTTTACATAACAGAAACCAACAAAGAACAAATACTTTGCAGTCAAAAAGAGGATTTAACCGGATGGTGCTTTGAGCGCCAATGGACCAAAGAAAAAGAAAAAAAATCTTCCCGCATTGACGGCAAACAACACACCCAGTTTTTGCGAGCCCTTATTGCAAACTAAATGACTAAAGCCAAGGGAAAAACTGTGGTGCCGTGTTGAGGGGATAAAGGAGGGTTACTGAAGGGAGGTTCGGTGGTGCGTGGGAGCGACACGAAACATCTCAAGATGATTTTTTTCAATTTTGTAGTATACCTGAACGCTTTAAAGGCTAGCAATTGGGATTGGCGCACGAACACTGCCATGTTATTTTTTTCTCTCATTTAAAACAAACAACTGACCGGGAAAGAGTTTCAAATGACAATTTTTTATGTTGGCATATTTTCTCTCTATCTAATAATTTTCCGTCGTGCGGCTACCTATCTCTTTCGCTCTCTTGAATTCTTTAAAAAGACACCAACATGCACAAGGAATCTTTAGCGCTATTCGTGAAAAATTTACAAGGACACGGACCCAGGCGCAAAAGAAAAAAACAATTGAAAGAATTTCTCGTCACGTGTTCTGCCTGCGTGGTGAACTCTTTCCGAACAAAACGAAACAGGCTTTTATAAAGTGCAAGAAGGAAAAAATGTTTTTGGACCGTTCAGGGCTCAGGTTGGGTGAAACATGCATGGAAGGAAAACTTGACGCACTGCATTTCTCTCCAAGGAAACTAAGAAAGGGCCCCCGAAAATTTCAATGATTCTAACGTTCGTTCCGCAAGGTGGATTCAAAAGTAGACAGAAAATTTTTCAAAACGGGCTTTCTTAAAAAAAGAAACTCAAAACGTCGCTCTAACAGGGCCCCAAAATGCACATCCAACAATACAAAACGATTGTTTACGATCGATTAATCGCTAATTCAATAACGCTTTCTGCCAAAAAGAATGTTAACTTTCAGAAGATTTGACAATCTAGAAAAAGATGGTTTGTCATGGGAGAGAAAACGCTCCTTCATCTTCTCGGTGAACAAGGTACCAATAATTCAATGACGTGACCATGCGATGATGAAATGCGAACGATGACAATGACACAAAAAGACCCAGATATTAAAAGAAGACTTTTCCGTCCTTTCTTCTTGTTAAAAATCAAAAGAGGAAATGCTGCATGAAGATGGGCTTCCTTATGGCAGATGAGGCGTCGAATCCTTAAGTACACGTGAGATATACGGGTGACTTGATGCAAGCTAGGTGATGCCAACACATAGCTACGTGTGTTGGAAACGAAATGGAACATGGACGAGAAAACCATATGATAAACGGGGAGACAGAAGTAGGCTGGCATGGGCTGTAGCTCTTTTTTATGGCTTGCTCCCCAATATTCCTAGCGAAAGACACTGCAGCGAGGTCCAACTCTTTATACTAAGAAAAAAAAAACGGGATGCCAGGGTAACTTTATTACAGGGGACAAAAGGAGGCGGGGAAAAGCTATCGAGATACTCGGGAGGAATTCCAGTCTGGTTTTCCAACAGGAGACTGAAGAACACACTCAAACTTGAGGAGGGCTTCATTCCACCGAGTTTCCACAAGGTTGCAATGCCACGTAGCGTCCAAAACATACAGGAATTGATTAGAAAAGTGTCGCTCTTCTCAGCGAAGAACAGGGCGCAGGGATCTCGTCTTCAACCCAAAATCCCAAACGGTACCTAATCCCCCTTTTCGTAAGGAAACAGCACTCCGCAAGACCACAAACGCCTGCCCAGTGTCAAGGAAACATCAAATGCACTTTAGTTCCATGGCTCTGGGGCGCCAATGGGCACAAATGATTCTTCAGCGTAGTTTAAATGCATGTTCTGGCATTATGTCCCCGTAAAAAGCGACCAAAAAGGGCTTGTTTTTTTTCCGTATTCCCCGTTAAAAATCCCGCTCCCGAACAATGCCCAAAGGTTTGGTTGAACGCAACACATATTACAGCAATAACATTTTCTTGTCGAGAGGACTTGGCGTGGGTGTGAAAACAACTGTGCAGATGATACACCATGGCAAAGGGGCGAGCTCAACTTTAGAGACACCAACGTTAAGTTCTTGCGTTTTTGTCTCCGAAAGGTTCGTTTTTCACACTTTCCATCATTCGAACACTGCAGATATTCCTTGGACACCCGATGGGGAACGGGCTTTTTCGTAACGCAGATCAACGTCAAGAAAACCCAACAGGAATCCACGTGTCGTCACTTTTCACGAATCCTAATCGGAAAAGACGGTGCAAAAATCCACAACCAGTTGGCCAAAAAGGTGGATCGTCTGGTTTGCTGACTTAGTCTAGCGAAACTTGCAGACACTTTTTTTTTATCTACTACCGGCATCCTCTCCTACATCGGCTTGAATCAGAAAGACATGTGGTAATGGTGGGGGGCGTCATATACTTTTTCGAAACAGGAAAAAATGGGAATGATAGTTCAGGAGATGTGGTAACGAACGAGGACACGGGGTGGTGGTATGATATGTGATTCAAACGGAACGATGATTTTTTCGGGTGGTAAAGAAACAAGTCGCTATTACGTAAAACATAACGGAAAAGCCCGGCGATAACGAACGGAAGGGCGCGATTCTGATGGATGGTTGGAGCATGTTTCATAAAAGGGGACGAAAATGCCACTCTGGAAAACCACTTACGAATTTGCAATGTCAGGTCCAAGTCACTTCAATGTAATGAATTCAGGAACCAACCTGAATGAATGCCTTGACACCCAACAAAATCCTCAGCACATTTTTCCGAAACTAAGTTGCTGAGCTCGTTTTCTTTTACAGCTTTTGTCTTTTTTCGAAGGTGTCTGGCTCCTTGCCTTGTTGCTTTGAAAGAGAGATTTTTGCTGACCAGCCAAGAATTACGAATAACGCGAGATGAGTTGCAGGAGGTATATGTTGAAGCATAAGGACATCCATAAAAATGTGGCAGCATTCATCTTTGCTACCAAGAAGGAAAAAAAAGGATTGAGGGATCTGTATCCGCGGAGATCATAGGATACGCACTGTTTCATTTTAGATTATACTTTTAATGTTTGCCCAGTTACACGATAACACTGGCGTAATGAATTTGACAAGCACAAAAATCAAGTCATGTGTGGTTGAGGTGATTTTTTTTTCGCAGGGAGGGAAAAAACGGATGCGGATACACAAAAATGACTGATTGAGCTCTGGACCAAGGGATTTTTCGTTCTTCCTCCTTTGATTTGTTCCAACGTTCGAGCATTCGAGCCTCAGGCTCGTACACCGTTGAGCTCAAACCTTGCGGGAGGCAACAATCCGGAATGGGATGGTGAAGGTGAGGAAGATTCCAATTCTTTTTCAAAGAACCCAAGGCCATTCTTGAGGTGTTTTTACTTTTCAATCCCTTTTTCTGAATTCAAAGCTGACAATAATGTCCTTTTCGTACTAAGCAAAGGTCCAAGAGATCACACAAAAAAAACACGACTGCCACACCTTCAGTTTCTGTACAGTGAAAGTGTGGCAGACAGTTTCTCTCCCCCAACATTTCCAAGTTTCTTGCAAAGAGCCACCAAAAACGGTTTCCCCCAAGGGGAAACTCCCCAAAACGGTTTTTTCCAATGTTCTGTCGTCCCAATAATAAATGGTAGGGCTTTGTCTCTCTTCGTGCTATGCACAACAGACCCGCGACGGTCCTTATTAGCAATTAATGAGGTTGGCGTAGCTTTTGTCCACCCAATCACCATTGCCCGCCATGTCTATAAACATATCGTTGACGTCAGTCGTGGAAAATTCAAAATGAGATCCCGGGGATAAGGAAGCGGATTCCAGGGAATCCAAATCTTCCGTCAAGTTGTCGATGTCCATCTTGAAGTCTGAAGGCAATTGGAACAGATCCGTAATGGAATCTAAATCGCCGAGGCTGGTCTCGCCCTGAGCCCCGCAACCGTGGCCGGCTTGACTCATTAAAGGTTCGCTTCGCAGGCGAGTTATGGACTCGAGTGTCACGCCAGGCTCCTTCTTAATCTTCGTGCCCAGGACACTGGTGAGTTCGGTGCCCACCAATGCCGGGAGCACGAAGGTGGGCGGGTCGTCCTCGAACTCTTGGTCGGGCTCGGGTGTGAGCATGTTGAGCGTAGGCTCGCTTTTGATGGTCACGCTGCTGAAGGTGAGGTGATGGTGCGTGTTGTCCGACGACGACGACGTGGAGGATGCCGGTGAGGGCGCAGAAACTGCGGAAGTCCTGTTACGCCGGGTGCTTTGACTGGAGGCGCTGCCGTTACTGTTGTCGGAAGAATTGGCTCCGTCTTCGTAGAACGAGAGGGACGCGGGCGAATCCGGGATTTCGGACGAAGCCGGCGACGAGGGCACTTTGGCAGGTGGAGGGGTAAGTTGACTCATGGCCACGGGCACGTTTTTGCTGTTGCGAATGCTTTCCTTAAAGTTGCGGTCGATGGTTAATTTGAGCTTAAGGCGACTGTGATTGATGGAAGAAAAGCCTCCTGTCGTCTGTGTGATGCGAGCCCGCGTCGACGAAGACAAGCTCTTGCTTCCGGAAGCCGAGGAAGACGACACGACCGTGTTTTGGTTGGGTGTCGTCGTGTTATTGTTGTTGGTCGAGTGGCCAGCGGGGTTCAAGGTAGCACACAGACCGCCAATGACATAGGTACGTGCTTTCGTAGCGGCAATGCGTTTTTCAATGCCCCCGTGGGCAATACGAGACAATGCCGAGTGACTGGCCGAGGACGCTGGCGAGGATGAGAGGTGGCCAGAGGAAGGGGACAAGGCTGACGGCGAAGGGGACGACGAGCTGGACGGGGTTTTGGCCTTCTTGCGAGGCCGGTACTTGTAGTCCGGGTACTCTTGCATGTGCAGCTGCCGCAATCGCTCTGCCTCCTCGATGTAAGGCTGACGCTCTTCCTCGGATAGCATCTTCCATCGTTTGCCTAAGCACTTGGAGATCTCGGCGTTGTGCATGTCCGGCTGCACGGCACAAATTTTGCGCCTCTCAATTTGAGACCAAACCATAAACGCGTTCATGGGCCGTTTCACGTGGTTCGGATTATTCTTCTTCGTCTGCTCGAAATAGAGAGAAATGGGACGGCATACATCAGTAACAGAAAACTCCAGTCACGACTTTCATAACACATTGCTTCTTACTGTCTTATCTACGAATTCTCCCTAAAAATACAGCACATTTGCTAACGCAAACTGTTTTTCAGGCCTCGTCACTAAAAGAAGAACAGATGACACTTTACGAATCGCTTTTCTTCAATATATATGTGAGAATGCGTCCCCCGGGGTGTAAAGAAGAGACACGTTTATCTTCGGCCAGCCTTGGGCGTTGCATACATAGCGTGTACCCCAAAGCTCCAAGTCCTTCGAGACCATTCCCTCTACTTCTCTTATAAAGTTCTGCTCTGCTCCCATATTTTTACTTGGGATTATCATGCGCTCCGTTTTTCAAGTTCGTTTTCCGATGTGGGCTACCTAAGTCGGTATTACGACACTGGCCCGAAGCCAAATGCGCGATAAAAGAACCGAGTGTATATATGTATGTGTAGCGAGTTGTGCGATGTGGAGGCAAAAGAAACCCGTAAACGCCAAACGAGGGAGGAAGAGATTTCCTACGAGACAGCGCACAAGACCCCATTCCTTATTTTCTCGAGCAATAAGCAACCAGCTGTGGTGCTGCAATGTTTTGCAAGGAAAACTTGACAAAAAACCGAAACGTTAGAACTTCTGAAACAATAAGTTTTCACAGATTGTAGCGCTTGCTAAGATGCTTCAAAAGACGCTTACTGACACAGTAAGGTTGTCGAGTAACAGCTTCGCTATTGCCTATCATCTTCACCTTGATTTTCCCTTAAAAAGATTGGCCAAGACGGCAAAACCTCACTACCCGACCTCGACGATCAAGAATTGGGACTCATTTGCATCCATCAAGGTACACAACGGCTTACGATGTGCCACAAACAGCTCTGTCAGGTCGTAAATGCAGCGCAAGTGTGGCTTTCTGGACCTGTCTTGCTCACATAAAATCGTGGTGCTTAAAAAAAGCCACCGAAATTGACGTGCTTTCTCTTTGGCTCATCTTCGAATTGCACTTCAACTACTCCGCTGCACAATCTTCGCTCTTTTCCCAACCATTTCTTCCCTGCGGGCAGGATCTCTTATCCCCTTTCCTTCTAACCCCTAGACCCTACTTTTCTCCATTTTATTGATTGGAGGATTCCCGTGTTTAGTTATTGCCAAACGAGTTCTTCAGGGCCCGAAAAAAGGGCGAGAGATCCGCACGATAATACGACACTTCCGCTCTGTAGAATTTCTCTGTTTTCCTTTTCGATTCAAACCCTGCTGAGAGACGGTTTGTGTATAATTCGGGTTGCGTGCAGACTTGGCAGCTGTCCCTCTCATCTAGATGCAAGCATGATAGCATATATGCCCTTGTACTCTGTTGCTACACGTCCTATTTTTCCTCTCTTCCACCCAGTATCTCTTTCGCTTCCTCTACCTACCCGCTCGGCTGCCAAGTTCAGTGACATTTCGCCATTTCATTATTCCAATTATGCCTAATTTTAGTTCTATACCGCAAATGTGTATTTCACCCAATATCTCTCGAAGTCCAAACAAATCGTTGCTAAAGAATTAGCCTGAAACACAAACCTACACAATAGTGATATACTATCTTCTAAGTTAAGCGTATTCCCAACTTTGGCATGTCTTTTTTACGCGAATGATAATTTTCAACGATCAAAACAGACTTTACGATTACTTTGGAAACGTATTACAGATGATGGTCCTGTCCTTGGCTTTTTTCATCAACCCACCATAACTAATTTTCCACCCAAGGCCTTTATACAGAAAAAATGCAAAATTAAGACAGGCTCCATCAACCTGGAGGCCCCTCGAACTTTTTACAGCTTCCCCAGCCCCTTTTACAAGCTTTTTCTCTTAACTGCTCTCGCGTAAAGTATTTGAGAACCTGGCACAAACATGCGCTGGTTCCTATTCCGACCCAACATATTATGCATACATCGTCTCAAAATGAACTTCATTATAAAATCTTAACCAACTCCGAAATGCAGAATTTAAAAAACACCAAGCCCACCAGAACTAAACCCCATTTTTTTAAACCTCGGCCTATCTAAAAAAGGTTTGGCTGCTCTTTCTCCATGCTCTACGAGTCAATTGGCATACTTTGCGATGTGTAACCTGAGCTAACGCCCATGTGAAGTTCTTCTAAAAGTCAAGGTGACGTCACAGATGACGAACACGTTTCTACCATTACTAATGAAAGCCCCTTGGACTTGGATATCCGTAATGCTCCGTCTCACGTGATTATAATTACACGTCTGGCGTCTTGTAATTCACGCAAATAGGTTTAATCGTGAGAGGATTTGAGGAAGTTCGCAGTTAGCAAGTAGAAACCTGTCACGGGAGAAAAGCGAGACCTCTACTGAAAAAAAAAGATCATGTCAAAAGGAAAAGCGGGGCCATCTTCGTTTGGGTGGGTGCCTATCTCGGTTTTCCCTAGCGTTGCGTCAGTGAATTTGTTTATGTGCCGGGAGTGTGTTCATATACGCCGCGTTCCACCCTTCTACCCGTAGTCATGCCATGGCTGGGGATATATAGCTCAGCTATGGTATTAGCTTGCTAAGCAGTTTGGCTTCTTCCAAGAAAAAAAGGCCTCATGAAAGTTGCTCGTTGTAAAGACGGGGGGAGACTACCGAGTGGAGCAATGTCAGCAATCTTTTTAGACATTTTGCACTGCCGTTGATGCACGACGTTCCGCCTTTCGCAATTAAGCAACAGGTTTTAATTCCGAGACCACATGCCTCCCGATCACATGAAACAAATTCGACAAAAGACTTTTACCTTCCACAATACTGTAACTAATCACCTGTTACAATACTGTACCTTCCACAATACTGTAACTAATCACCTGTTACATCCCCCTTCACGAAACCCAACATGCGAATTTCTGACATCACGGGTTACTTTAGCCCCTTGATTCCTCAAGGATAAAAACTACCATCAAATCTTGATTGTTGTACAAACTGGTCCAACAGACCAGGTGTCATCCAAAATTTCGGTGAAGAAGTCCTGTGCTTTTCACAGCGGCATTTTTTTTTACGAACACTATCTGGACGTAGCGATTACTTTTGGTCGAATACAAAGGTCAAGCAAAAACTTCGAAAGACTTCTTTTAAAGGTACCTCCCATGTGCTACACGCTGACGTCAGACAAGGCCCATGAAGATAGTGACAAGACCCTGTAACGATACTTTTGTGCAACACAAAAAGAAATGCTGCAACGACTTTTGCTTTTTTACGGAACACTAGCTACCCTTTTGGTTGTGGTTCTCATCCGATCACTATGAAAGTTGTAATCATATGAAGAACTGTGATGCTTCTTGGCATCAATTTGCCTCTAGACCTGCTGAGATCAATAAGCAACAGATTGATGGATCGGTTAGTTCACAATCGACCCCTGGGGCTTCGAGTAGAAGGTAAAATCACTGGAAAAAAATAGAGACGTACCGGACAAAAGAGGGTTGAAGGGTTCGTATAGCAAACTACCGAGGGTAAAAAGCTTTAAGGGCGATCAAAAAAGTGTGATAAAAAAGGGGAAAGAGGACAAAGTTGTTGAAATGCAAGGAGGAAGGGACGCGGTGAGAATGAGTTAGAAAGAGCTCCACAAAGTATGCGCTCATACTTCAGTTAGGAAAATTATGTGATTTGCATGATAAACTGTTCATGCTTCTCCTGCGCTGACGGCTCGGTAGCCCCCCCCCCCCCTTTCTGTAAAGGACAACCTTGCTGAAACTCCAGGTGTGGTGTCGTAATGCACAGATACTAAATGAATGCGCAAGGAAATGGGCATGCAAAGTAGTCATTGCCAAGTGTTTGACAATTCAAACAGAAAACGACGACGGATGTTGAGTAAGGGGGAAGAGAAAGAAGAGAGGAAAGGAGGACATTGACATTTAGGTAAATAAAAAAGTCGCAACATGAAGAGTGAAGGAGAAAAAAAGAGAGAAACCACGCCAGGCAGTCTGCCAACGCCGCATTAACGATCAAGGTCTTAACAGGCAAGTCAACACGAATCGTGTCGAGAGACACGCCACCAATAGCTCAGACACTTGATTTCGCATAATTCCCAACCAAATTCACGAATTCTTCAGATATCCCCTGCCAGCTATTGACTTCTGTAATTATTTACGCGACGAAACGCGCCAAATAGCCTACCACTTGTTTCTAGTTGCCTTTTCCACACATGGCCGAGGACATCTGAGAAGTCCTCCACATTTTTATCACGCGGTTGCTTGAAATGATAGAATATGTTGCGAACTATGCTCTGCTTTTAAAAGAGAAGTTGGGGACATGCCAAACGAATACGCATCAGTTCCAGAAACGTTTCCCATAACCTACGCGGCTTGCATAGCATACCATAAGCAAGAGCCCTTCTTTTAGTAAACTCTTAAAAAGCGTCAATTCCCACAGCGACTAATGTGCCTCGCGTGGTCCCGTACAACAACGTATTTAACCGGATTAAATTCTCAATTGCTGTCCACCCCTACGGCTAATTCTCTTCCCGTCAACTATATCTGCTCAAACCAACAAGTCGGATTATCCCTCTTCGATACAATTAATTATAATGATCCGTGAGTGATTTTCAAGTTATGCGTCTGAACTTGGCATTCAACTCTCGCCCTTCGTTGTTAACCGTTTAGCTAGAATCCACCGTATTCCCCTGCGCGCCAGAAACCGTTAGGCTTTCACTTTCAGTTCTGTGATTTTCTAATTACAGACCCTATTGTAATTTAATGTACTCCTCAGTACGTGTTGTTGGCAACTGGTATGTTTGAGTTCCGGAAATTTGTGCAACAAAACCGCTTGTTTACGATAATCCAAGTCTTTTTCTGGAACCACAAGGTAAGAACACAAGTCAGCTGCACTATCTTTAAATCTTTTAACTCGTTTTTGTTCCTAAAAACTGGTCAGCAACACTAGTCTAAATAACCTACTTCCCAATCAACCGTCGTGAGAAAAAATAACTTATTGTTAGCTTAGTTTCATCCTGAAATAGTTAACATAATCTGCCCACGCTATTTCCACGAACTCAACGATCGGATAATTTAACACACTGCTCTTCATTAAGTGCACCATAGCAGCAAAGGTCTATAACCCTGGAAAAGCCCAACTTTCGACACGATGTTGTAGACCCGAAGGTTACTTTTTCGGTACTGTACTGCACTAGACGTTCTGCACACGTCTCAATCTTTCACTTGACTTTACTAGGGACAAATATGACTACTGATCATTATAACTCGAAAGGGCTGTCGACGATAAAGATCACGTTTGGACTCACGCACTGGACACAATTAGGCCTCTTGACACGAAATTTCCACTAAGTCCCTATGCTGTTGCTAAAATTCCTCCCAAAACTGAGTTCGGAACTCATAGAACACAATGCTGAAGTCGTTTAGGGATCAATATGAAAAAATAAGTGAAAGCTTGATTAACTACACTTAAAAGAGTTTCTGAGTTCACTACACTTAAGGTCAAGTGGAGGAGCAAAGTAAGCTGTACTCTACCTGAGTTGCATCCGAATATGGCGTAGCCGAGTTGGTGTCCACAAGTTGAGATCCGAATACAGGGACACCCAATCCATTGGTCGTGTTTGGACTGTTCGAACGACTTGTTTGCTGAGGCACCATTTTGGCTGCTGCTGTGGGTTTTCTCAAACGTTGCACTGAATGGCGCTTCATCCAAGAAACACTAGTGCCAAACTTGCTAACCAGAGAATGTGGGGTTCTCGACCAGCTTAGCTCGCACCAACAGTGAAGCTCTTAGCAGTTTCAAAATTCAAAAAGTCATAGTTGACTATTACAGTTCCGATAAAGGCTCACAGATTCACACTGTATTCTTCACAAGTAATCCCAGGCGTTTTCTTAAAATCTTCCGAGTTCACTAGCTCCAGTAAAATGTAAAATCCAAAAGGTCTTCTTTCCACTTCCGAAGTTTCCCCAAACTTGGTTTCAAGTTAACACAGTGATGTTTGGGAGCCGACTTCTAAGTTGCTTGTCCAAAGGTTACTCCACGACTGAACTGGAATCAGAGATGTGTCGGAGCCTTGTTGCTTATCTATCCTCGAGTTCTGTTCTGGCAGGCAGGAGTTTCCAAGTCTCCACACGTAAGGGGAAATGGAGGTTTTCGGTGGTGCGTGAGAACTTTTACTACAAGTCCCTACGCTTCGAACTCTGAACCGAAACTGTCCCTAAAACCTGAAGTTGTCAAGACGAAAATCGTGTTGGGAGGAACTTCGGTTGAACTTTTCGGTCTTTACTCCATTCCTCTGCTTCTATAACCTAGCTTGAGCTGTTTCGCACAAATGTCTGAAGCTCACGTTGAGACCGACACTGGCTTATATGCTTTAAATGACGTCACGCGCTCTAGCCAATCTCCAATCGTTTTGGGCGGTGGATTCGTACAACGGAGGCCCGATGGGACGGTTTGGGAATACTCGCAAATCACTGCGCAGCGCTACGGAGCATGGAGCTGCGTTCACAAACTGTTCGCGGACTCTCGCACAAAGTGCTCTTGCACTTGGTGAGAAGAGCTAGTACGAGACGCGACTGGAAACTAAGTCAGACTATGTGATAGTTTTCTGAGTGAAAAACGTCGTTTGAATTAGAGTTTCGAACAATTTTGTGCGAATTGGACTGTTTGTGGTCGTCATTTATACTTCAGTGTTAACGTTTCTTGCACCTTAAAGTTTTTGTGTGATCTTTTTCTCAGTGTAATCATTTTATCAAATTAATGGCTAAACATTATTAATTTAATTCGAAAAAGATTGTTAACCAGTGAATTTTTCATGTAAAAAGTTTGTCACGTTAGAAATACAAATAAAACATAATTTTTCAATAAATCTTTTTATTATTGACTCGTCTAAGTGATCCTCTTAAATAAAATTAAATAAACACAATACTCTTCCATTTCTCAGTATCTTTCATCGTTGTCGAGTGTAAAACTTGTGGCATTACGTTTCACCGTAATCGAGTTCGTTTCACAGAAATGCAAAGTTAACGAGCCTGAAATTTGTCGCGACGCATCTCAGCTGTGTGTTTTTAAACGTGTGGTTCCATAATTACAGAACAGTTTAAACGTGCAATTGGTAAACAATTTCGCCGTGTTTTAGAAGATCGACAGCGATCTCGGAGCTCATGTTGTCCCGGTTGGGGTAATTTTCACTGGTAACATCCAAGTAGAGGGGGGTTAGTGCAAGAGTTCTGTCCCTGAGCGACGAGTCTTGATTACCTCGTTAAGCTGTCGCGTTACGTTATTTAACCAACACGGTGAACTGTTGATTAGTTCGGTATTCCTCTCTGAAAGCCATGGAAAGCGAAATGTGACCACGCTAAAACAAAAATTCTAGCGTCAGGACTTGAAACTTGATCATGAGGTTATAAAACCGGTGCACCAAGTTGTTTTCGATAGTGCATGGTGTTCGCTGTTAGCATGTGAAAATTGACAACGAATTGTGACATTTGTTTATTTCTCAAGTTTCGAAAATAAAAGCTTCTTCCACGACAGACCGGGGTGGATGGATCGGGGGGGGGGGGGAAAGGGGGTTAGGTAGGGTCTTGAAAACCCAAAGAACCTTTGAAAAGTTTTTCGCGAGAAGAACCCGTTTGTCGGACGTTCGTTGGTCCCTTTCGCCTTGTCTTAGCTGTCTTAAAAGTGCGTTTCTAAAATGTTTTTCCGAGGGGTAAGGTTTTCTCAACTCTGGCCTCAACTTAGCACGATGGTAGTGCAGTTGTGTTGCCCTCTCCGTTCTCCTTTGCCAGATGCCCACTTGTCAAACCAGTCCGTTTTTAAATTTGTTCCCTTTTTTACCTTTGCCTTGAAAAGTTTCCACCCTTCGCCTTTAAGACCCACATAAATTGCAGTCACGAGGCTCGCTCTTTGCCACCCCTAACCCCTTGTATACTTTACTCTTAAATCAGGAATAAATTGTAATAAAATACATCTGTCCAAAATTTTGTTTTCGGGTGGAGTTTAAGTCCTTGAGTATCTTAAATCATCATTAGTACGCAAGAATGGACACTACTCCATTAAGCCAGCGCTTTCGAACCCTAGCAAATTACCCAAAATTGGGTACATAAGCTGAAACTCTGGGTAACGACATACTGAAGTTCACTCACGTTGGGGAAAAAATTACTGATAAGCGATATCTGGGTGACAGTAGAGTTAAGAAGTGAAACTTTCAGACAGTATCTTATGGCGTGTGTTACAGCCCAGGAAAACATTACGGTAGTTTCTGGGAAACCATTGCATGGATAGCCGCCTAAACCGAAATCGTGCAAGTATTCCTAAGAATTGTGATCCTAATCGATGCGTGTTGGCATGAGAAATACGCTAAACTAATGTTTGCTGTGTATTACTGTGTTGTGTTAGATAACTGAAGTGCAATGTGTTCGAGACCATAGCGATGTAGATCATCCGAATTGAAACGGAAATGGCATGGGGGGAGGCCGGCAGGGTGATAAGAATGGGCCAGATGGAGGGAGAGGCAAGGAAGAGAACAGTACAGTACTGTCAACTGCAACCGTAGAGGCCTAAGGTCACTTGGAATGAGAAGGTCCGTCCGCTGCGTTGGACACAGATTTTTCTAGCCGAGGGTTTTTCCTCGTAAGAGGGGGAGGGGATTTCTGCGTGCCTATGCGTTTATGTGTTGTAGGATGGCAAAGTAACGGGCACTTAACGGGCCTCTTTTTTTCCTGTGCTTAGGATAGGGCTAGTGCCCCTGTTTATGACAACGGTTAGTACACACGCAGATCATCGGGATGACGTCATAAATCCGTAATGGTAGCAAATGTCCTTACTGAGCATTCATCCCTACGGGAAAACCTATATTGGCGTAGAAAGCGATGCCTTAGTCATAGTAGATACATGCGTGTAGAGAACATGATGAAAGGCGGGTTGCTACACCACATTTAAAAGAGTCTTGCCCTTGTAGGCTGTTCCGTCTGTTTCGTACGTGTTCTTTTTTTTTTTTTTTTTGGGGGGGGGGGG